>VWZL01001371.1:317311-381237 GCA_013396915.1 Stercorarius parasiticus
AGCCGGCCGCCCACAGAACTGCTGCTCTTCCCTTTCCTTGGGAGCTCGAGTGTTTCAGTGCATCCCAGCAGCTCACCCAGGGACATTATAGAAATGTCTTAACCACTTGAAGCTATTTTAAGAATAAGGGGAAAAAATATGAGCTATGAGATCCCAGTGTAACTCCTGCGAGCTGTAACCTTGCTGGGTAAAACCAAGGTTGCAGCACGTAAGCACCGTTAGTCCGTTCAGCATTGCTGGAAGCTATTTCCTATTCCTCTTTTCCTCTTGCTGATTTATATTATTGCTGAGGAATGAAGTGTTAAAAGTAGATCAATAAATTGCGGCGAGGCGCTCTGTGGCCAGCAGTCGCTTTTTGTCACGTTGCGGTGTGAGGGCGTGCAGCAGCCCCGCGTTTACCCCGTGGTCCCCGGGGCCGGGCGCGGTGCATGCGCTCGCTGCTCTCCCCGTGTCGTTCAGGGCCTTCTGTGCTGCACCGTGTGCGCTCTGCACCGCGGACCCCGCGGAGGCGGCGGGAGGGGTCTGGAGGCATCTGGAATGGTGCTTCCAAAAATACCTTATTGACATTAATGGGCCAGATCAAAGCACAAAGGGCTGGAAAGCAGCCCAGATGAAAGGGCGCATAAAAGGTAGAGTGGAATCACGCCAGGTGGGGATGGAGGAGAGGGGCAGGCAGGGGGGACCCCACAGAGCACGGGGGGATCCGTACCGGCGAGTGAGATGTGAGGACGGGATGAGGCAGAGGCTGGGAGAAGCCCCTTCCCCAGCAGCCCGGGGTGCGGCTGCTGCCGCCGCTTCCCTGCTGCTTTCCCAGGGTGGGGACTGGAGCACTCGCCAAAAATTAGCCAATAACAACTTCTTCTCGGAGTCCGTCTAACTCAGGGTTCAGAGGTGGCTTTGGCCCGGCTCTGCGGCAGCGCCAGCGCGGAGGGGCTGCCTTTCGTCTTTGCAGTGTCCGGGTGTCCTCCAGGGCTCCTTTCACCACTTCCCTGGCCTCGTCACGCTGAGACGATGATCCACAGTGCTCGGCGCCGTGTGTTCAGCGAGGGTGCGGAGATCCCGGGGGCTGTGGAATATTTATAGGAAATTACACAGCTGGTTGAAAGCTTGCTGTTGCTTTCCCCCCCGCTGCAAGAAATTCTTGTCCTTTTTAAACCCCAAGCAAAACAGTTTAAATAGATCAAGACTTGCTTCCAACACAGCTCACGGTGTGACTTTCCCCAGAATAGAGGACATTATTTCAAAATCCATTATGCCGTGTCATTTGTTCGGATTCTTCCCCATTGACAGGCATCAGCCCCGAGAGATCGTCCTGCTGCTCCCTCCCGGCCGGCACCAACCTGCGCCGAGCGCGGGGGCTCCAACCTGCAGAGCCCGCAGAGCTCACTGCTGGCCCTGGGGAAGGCAAACGCCGTCTTCGGTTCAGGGGTGCGGGAAGGGCAGCACAGAGGCATCAAGCTGTGGCTGAACACGCCGCCCAGCAGCAGGAATTCCCGCAGGTGGGAGGCTGGGAGGGTTCCCATCTCCCGAACCCACCCCACGACCCCGGCTCTGCCCCGCTGCCGCGGGCGCAGCTCAGGGCAGGCGCTGGCGCCTTGTGGGGGGAGCAGGCGTTTGCTCTTCCCCGTGTTGGAATTCGAGTATCTCACTCTGGGGAGTTAAATGTGATTCAGGCCAAGCTACTGCTGCCTCCCTCCACCCAGCACGGTTTTCATTTCTGTCCTCCTTGATTACTTGAATTTGACAGCTCTTATTCATCCTCTCTCCGTGGCCGGCAACCTTGGCATTCAGCTCAGCCCTGTTCTCCCGGGGATGGTATTAATTAGACGCTAAAACTGTCGCCGTGCTACCGCGGCAGAGAACCTCCGCAGCCGGTGACCTGTGCTCCCCCGCGGTGCGCGGTGGCTCTGGGCAGCTTCCCCGCGCCCGCCGCCCTCCCCGGCCACCGCTGCCAGGCACGGAGCAAACATCCCTGCTGGCGCCCCGGTACCACCCCGAGGGTGGGAAAAGGCATCAGCAGAGGGGGCAGATGAGGGGTTTGAAGAGATCTGGGGTCCAGAGCGGGTGCCATTCATGACCAGACCCGGCGCCACTGTCCCCTCGTTGTGTTCGGGCACGGGCTGTGAACCACACAGGCTCTTGGCTCCCGGAGGTGTTTATTCAGCTTCACCAGTTTGGCTGAATTTGGCCCCTGTTTTGATATATCGCAGCTTGCCTGAGAATTACAAATCTAAGTGGGAGCTTGAGACTTAGAGATCTCGTTATAATGAATGCTCATGTGGATTTTCAAGTTGGAGCTACTTTTGTATTCCTTTTGATTAATTACAAGCATCCAATTCTTAGCAATGCCACGCTCAAATCCCACACTTATTTTCACCTTTTTTTAAAAAGTCAAGGAAGGCTGTGAAAAGATTTTCATTCTTAACTACACGTTTCTGTGACATTTCAGCTCTTCGTATCTGTAAGATGAAAAGAAATGCTGAGCCGTATTCACCTCGCTTTGCTGCTTGAGAGGGGAGCTTGGTTTTATACACAAGCATTTTGTTAAATGTACCAAAAAAGAGGCAAGCCAAGGCCTTTTCTCATTTGAATCATAGTCCAGAGTCCTTTCTTACAGGGAGAAAAATCATATTATGAGTCGTTGCAAATGCAATAGCGAGGAGAAGGCGGGAGGGGAGGGCTGGTATAAGAGGGAGCGGAGACGTCCCGGCAGGGCTGCTGCTGCCTCTCCTGCTCCCCGCTTTCTGCCGCCCCCAGGAAGGAACTCGCCCCGTCCTGCAGAGCTCAGCTACGGTCATAAGGGACGTTGCAGCAGAGATCGGAGGGAACGAGGGCCAGCCGGGAACAGGCGTCCCAAAATGGTGTAAGAATCAAGAATTTTCATTTCCAATTTCATAATTGTCATAAAAATGGAATCACAGGATGGTTTGGGTTGGAAGAGACCTTAAAGGCCATCCCATGCCACCCCCTGCCCTGGGCAGGGACACCTCCCACCGGCCCAGGCTGCTCAGGTCTGAACAAGTTGAGACACGTGAGGGACTCACAGCGGCCTTGCTGCTTATCGTGGGCAAGCAGAGAGATTATTTCATACAGCTATGTTCAGCTTGGGTTGTCCGCCTTTCTGTATTTGGGAAATATTCTGACTTTTTACCTACTGGAGTACTTCAAGCTTTCCTACCTAGTGCATTTGGAAAATGAGTTGGCTCCATTTCACAAGCAAAAGACTGGTGGTTTTTTTTTTCCAGTTCTTTGCAGGTTTTCCTCAGCTCTTTGCCACCTGTATGGATGCAAACTCCTCTCTTTGGTGGATGGATGCACGTGCACCCACCAGTCTGTGCAGAGGCTAATGGGGAGAACGGGACACATCTGGAGGTAGCAGAGTTTGAGGAGACACAGTCTCATCACTTCACATGGCATCGACTTTTCGTGTTGTTTCACGTCTCACTGGGAGAGGCCTGCACCTCATAAGGCTCAACAAGTCTTGGAAATATAAAGACAAAGCTCTCTCTTTCCTCCAGCAAGATGTTGCTGCTATTTAAGGTCTATTATCCTCCCTCTGCTCACACATTGCTACCATTAGTGTTATAAATGGGCTGGGTATACAGAGAAGAGAAGAGACCCCCAGGGTAGCAATTACTTGAACTGAATTGTCTGATGCAAAAGGCAGCATTACCCTGGTGTAATTTGATCATAAAATAAATTGCATTGCCCATAAACTTGCTGAACGGTAGAGTTTCCCCCACAGTTGTTTCCATGCGTTTGGAGCCAGAAGTACTGCAGGGAAATAGCCCAGCTCCGGCCTGCTGCGGCCACAGCCGCACTGAGGCTCCAAGGAAAATTGTCGCGGAACATGAACAAATGAATATTCATAATGAGATTAAATTCATCTTTGACATGGTGCCAATGCTAATCTTCCCCAAACAGGCCTGGATGAAGACTGTGTGGAAAAATCTGCCTACGCTCTTCAGCATCAGCTCTTGGGGCTCTTGCGGGAAGGTGTTGTCCGTTGTGGGCTCCTGTCCCCAGCCTGTCCCCAGCCTGTCCCCAGCCCCTCCAGCCCCTGCCCCTGAGCCGGAGACGAGCAAAGCACCTGAGGGACCAAACCCAGCTCCACACTCGGGAACCCCGGAATCCCCGCCGTTCCCCCACCTCCCTGGGCTCCGCACACGGCTGGGTCCCCACCTCCAAAACCGGCATCTCTGGCGCTGAGGCTGTAGACGTGATTCCAGGTCTCTGATAGCCGGGAAAATGACAGAGCTGGTGACAAGTCTCCTTTCAGGCAGGTAAATACCAGGCAATTGTACCCACCCGTAATGGGATTCCGGGCTGTTGGAACTTCACCAGGTTTGAAGCGGGTCAGTGGTTGTATGGGGAACCTGCAGGGAGAAAGCAGTAAGAAGCGGTGTTTATACACCAGGATGCTCTCATAGCGAGCCAGCGTCCTATTGGATGCTAGGCGACACCGCTATATTTTAGATTAAACTGAAACTCCAATTATTTGTGGTTGTCGGAAATTCCAGTGTATGAAACAAATCTGCAGTCCAGGCAGAAAGCAGGGTGGGTGCTGTACTGGACGCTGCCGCCTTCACTTGGCTTCTGTTGCTGTGTATTGCTGCAGATAGTATCTGGGAGAACGTTAATTGCATCTTTAGCACACTGCTACGTGGCGATCAGATACCGAGGTGATAAATAGTAGGGACCAGAACAGAAGAGCTGCTGTAAAACAGCAGGCTTTTTACTGCAAGGCTGGGCATGCTCGATCTTGTATCCATAGCATCTCTCTACATTTTTTCTATGTTTTCTGTAAGAATCCAAAGCAGCGACCAGATTCTTGTAAAAAACAGGAAACATACCCCGGGCCCCTGGGGCTGAGGCGTAGGGTGCTCCCCCTGTCCCCCCTCTCTGGGTCTGGGGATGGGACTTCTTCCAAGGGCATGGAGTGAGAGGATGAGGGGAGATGGCTTCAAAGAGGGGAGATGGCTGGAAGAGGGGAGATTGAGATGAGATCTCAGGAAGGAATTCTTGGCTGTGAGGGGGGTGAGCCCCTGGCCCAGGTTGCCCAGAGAAGCTGTGGCTGCCCCATCCCTGGAGGGGTTCAAGGCCAGGTTGGACGGGGCTTGGAGCAACCTGGGCTGGTGGGAGGTGTCCCTGCCCAGGGCAGGGGGTGGCACTGGGGGGGCTTTAAGGCCCCTTCCAACCCAAACCATCCTGTGATTCTGTGATTCTCTGGTGGCTGCACAGCCCTGCTGCTCCCCGCTGCTCCCGGCACCTTTGGGGGCTGCAGAACGTTCCCGCTATCCCCCCACCTCCCTGCATCTGTTTCTCTGGCTGCTTTCCCCTTGCGCCACCAGAGCGGGGGTCCCCGGCAGCACGACCACTGCTGGGTCTGGCAGATTACCCTCTGAAGGTTTCCATTTATGGCCCCTAGATCTATCTTAAAGTGAGGATGTGATGATTAAAAATCAGAGGAAGAAGCCAGAGCAGCAGCAGGGACAAGGAATCGACTCTCAGACATGCAGCGGAGATGTGAAGCTGACCGTGTAACAGCCCCGTTTCTTGGAAGCAGTATGAAAAATCACATAACGCAGCAGCAGAGAGAAAATCACAGTCCACAGAGAGACGCAGATTTAAGAAGAGCTTGATCTCGATAGCGCTTCATGTTGAGATTTTAACTAAGAGCAGTCACTGTTGATGAAGTTTTGCTGCAAGCCATGGAACAGGAGGGTCAAGAGCTTTCCAGGAGAAGACATCATCATGAATAAATAAATAAACCTGAGTGAAGGCGAGAGATCTAAAGCATCTGAAATTTCAATAGCAGCGATCCCAGGGCTTCACTGCCGTGCGTTTGATCTGCCAGTATAATCCTAAAACGGGAACGGCCTGCAAGTTGAAGAATATGGATTTGCCTAAAAGACTTAAGTCATGCATTTGAGAAGATCACACATTTTAATTAGAAATGACTGTGGTGTCTATAGCTGCCTTTGCCAGAGCAGGTAGAGCTATTGTACTGAGGTTTTACTGTACGATCCCTAAGTTTTATCACCCAAAACGCCTGCTGTGCCAGCACGCTAGCTTTGACTGTTGGCATTAGGAAATCCATCCCACTTCCCTTGGATGTATCAGCCCGAGGTGCTGCTCTCGGGGCCCTGCGTTCTGCGCTGGAGCCCGTGGTGGTGGTGCGGGGCAGGGAAGGAGAAGGCAGTGGGATTCCGAGGAGAGGGGCAGGAACCGGCTTAGCTGACGAGGGGAAAGGGAAAACCGGGAGAAAGACTCATTTTTAGGAAGCGTGCTTTCTGTAACTTTTCCATCAACGCTGCTGCTTCCCCTGGCTCGCCTCTGCCTTTGTGTCGGTGCCTTCAGTCACGGCTGGCAGAAACGGGAGCTTGGGCAGGCGGCTGCTCGGCTCTTTGGGGCGAGAACAGCAACGAACTGTGAAGTTTAAGACCTGTGTGTAATGCAGGAATGAAGGGAGTTTAAAGGGGATCTGGGTACCATCATGTAGTTGCTAGAGAGGTCAGGGGTTGGTTTTTTTCTTTCTAAATATTCCAAGTGGAATATTCTTTTCTAAATATTCCAAGCAGAGGTGATAATTAATTGATAATTTGGGGGTCCTTTGACGACAGATCATCTCCCTGTGGCTATGGAGAGATATGGGAGAGCCGGAGGGATGATTTTGGGAAGTTTCGTCATTTATACGCCTAACACTCCTTTCGGCGGGGGTACCGTGTGTTTGTCTCCATTCCCTTTGGTGTTTATTAGTGGCAAATTTAATAACTCATTAGGATTAATAAATTCATTCGAAGGTTACTTCCAAGTTAGCCTCATGATGAAATAAATGGCGTTGGAAATCCAATTAGACACAATGATACAAAAATGATATAAGAACATAATCCCGTCTCTGCAAAAGCAAGACAGGTGAGGAATTTCAGACCTTTTTGCCATGGAAAACCACTAGATTACGTGCAGTCAAATGGGATTTGCGGCTGTAAATTCATGCATTCATGCTTATCCTAAGGTGGTGGTGGAATAACGATTGCTCAAGACAAGCGCAAAGATAAACACATTTCAGGGTCACAGGCAGGAGACCTGAGCTTATTAAAGTAGGTTCTAATACTTTTCAAGTTATTTCCCTTTCCGCGGTGTGCTGTGTATGGCGTGAATTCAGAGGCTCAGAAATTCTGTGTTGTTTTTATAGAGATGCTACTAATTCTGTTGACCCTGAACAGGTCTTGCAAACAGAGACTTTTTTTATGAAATGTAAGTGAAAAAAGAAATGAAAAGGTTTCAAATCTTTGAAAAGAGATCATGGAAAAGCTTCTGAGAGCCGAGTATCTTACCTGTCGCAGAGCTGCGTATAACAAACCCCGGTGCTGCAGACACGCAGCCTGCGTGTTAGAGGCGCTGCTGCGGTTTAGGGAGCTGGGGTGGAGGTGACGAGTAGGTGCTATACCAGTTACTTTAAATGCTCTGAACATAATTAACTAGTTTCCATGAAAAGCAGCCAGTTGCTGTCCATCAGGTCCCATACTGCCTTCAGGAGATGGGCTGCGGGTACCTGGGCACACGGGCCGGACCTCATTAGGGGTTGTGCAATTAGCAGCCCAGTTTTCAGGAAGCTTCAGGGTTTGGACATCGCAGTTCATCATGTTGTCCAGGGAGACCCAGGAAGCACCTGGAAGATGAAAGGCAGTTGGTGGCCGTAGCCTGGAGACATATATAGAGATATATAAGTATATAGCCATAGTAACCTGGGGAGTAACAGCACCAGGAGAAGCTGCTGTATTTTGCTCCCAGGACTGGCAGGACACCCCATTTTTTTTAGTGGCTTTTGAAGGAAAACATGTAGGCCTTTTCCCCTGAACTTTCACATCCTTTCTTCTGGGTTCGAGGAGATGCGATATGATGTTTTGCCGCAGGTTACAATCCCAGCGACGGGAGAATCCCGGGGAGCAGCGGGGCTTTGCGGCGCGGGCAGGCAGTCGTTTGTCAGGCGGTTGAACGGCAGGTCCCGAGGAGCGATTAGCACTACCCAGAACCGCGTACCGCCGCTCCACAAGAAAAGAGTGGGCTCGCTGCAGCGTTACCACCTCCTGGTCCGTCATGCCAATTTTCTGATTAATAACATCCCAAGCCACTTGATGCATTATTGATTCTAAATTCAATAAAAAGAACTGGCGGCTGCTGGCAAGACCACATCATTTTTTCCTCTAAAAATGCAAGGCGAACGCACGTTTCCAGGCAGGGTGAGGTGGTGGGGAACCCCCCGGGAGCTGCCACCCTCCCTCGGGGACAGGCGGGGTCTCCTCCTGCGCAGCGGGGGTCTCTGTCCCTCCCGGGGCTCGGGCAGCGCCGTGTCCCCCAGGTGTGGTGGCAGGTCCTGGTGTTCCCCCCCGTGGTGCTGCAGGAGGGAGGGAGAGCGGTTCCAAAGTGCCCGTACATGTTATCAATGCATTGAGGGACAAACCTCACTTTGTTTAGGTGCTTTGATAGACGAGCACAAGGGTTTTGCCTAAGAAAGTAGCGCGGTACTGTGGCTTTTTTAATATTAAGCAGGACAGTTGTCTCCCGAGTTGCTGAAAGCAGAGCAAGAACAACAAAGTAGGGTGGTTGGGTTTTTTTCCAAAGAACCCGGCTTTTAAAGCGTCAAAATTTTTCACATAAAGATAGTTTGTTGGTGTTTTAAAACACTCCAGCAAATCTAACGCCAAGAAAGAGAAATTACCCGCTGGTTCCCTTCATCCCGGTGCGCGCTGGTGGAGAGGAGAGGGGAAAGGTACGGGAGAGGCCAAAGCACTTTGGTGGGCGGCAGGGAAAGGGAGCCCGCCCAGTAAACAAAAGCTGTTCGGTCCCATTAACAACCTGGGAGAGAAAGGCAAATACATAACAGTGAGCAGAAGGCAGCTCAGAAAGCATAGAGAAGCCAAGAAATATTGAGCTTTGATCCAGAGAGAGTATTTCAACAAACACTGAATGCTTTGCAAATATTCAGTGCTTGCAATAGCCAAAACACATGGCGGGGGCGGGAGTGATGGGCACATCCCTGCTCCTGCTGGGCGGGCAGGAGGGAAGGGTTAACAGGGTTGCAGAAAAAGAGCTCCCGTCTGGCTGGTTGACACTGGGAAAGGCATCCTTTTCTCATGCAAAACTTCAGCTAAATACAATTTTCCGCAGAAGCTGCCACCAGTGGCACCTCTGAACCGGGAACAAGGCAGCTCCTTCTCACAGCTGTATCCGTACAACAGGCTTCAGAGCAGGGGAGAATATAAATCATTTTGTTTCTTGTAATGACGAAGGGAAACAGCAAAGTGAGTTTTTTCCTGCTTTTGGCGGGGAGTTGCATTCACTCAGGGCTGGATTTTCAGGGGTGACAAAAAAGCCGTCAGGAGGGAGAGAGACGAGACTGAGACGTTGCTGTGGGTAAAGCCAAAGCTCTGAGCGCTCAGCTCCAGCAGAGCCCCGGGCGGGGGGGGATTTATAACCCACACGTTCTCGTTTTCTCCTTCTATAGTTGCTCAAACCCCAGCCCCACCACTGCCGGCCTGTTCGGCAGCGTTGCCCACGGGCAGGGTCCGTGCAGAGCCGGGCTCGTGGTGTCGCCTCCCCAGCACGGGGGCTTTAGTCCTGTCCCCCTGCACCCAGGGGCACCCACCAGGCAAGGAGCCCCGGCACTGAGGCGCTGCCGTAAGCACATGCAGATGTGATGAGCTGAGAATTAATAAAAGCCCAAGAAACAAACAAACAAGCAAGGAAAGGAGAACACGGTCATGAAACCAGTGGTCTCTGTTGGGGAAGCATTGGCAGTAGTCCTGTTGGAGCCGGCCTGACCTGCCAGCCTCACCAGCATCCTCTAATAAAAGGGAATAAAAGAGGTTATCTATCTGCTCTATTGAGACCTTCAAATTTTCATCTTAATGGGACATGGTGCTTGACAGATTGAGCTCCGCTGAGCAGCTCATTGTAAATTCAAATGCAGGCTTCTGGGGCTTATTCGAGCCACTGAGCCTATTTTCTTCCCTTGTTTGCTGGCTGCGCAGGCGGCGGCGGGGAGTGATGACTGTGCGGTTTGTCAGCATCGCTTTCCTCAACATCAGGCTCTAATCTCGCCGCAGCCTCTCGCGCTCGCCTGCCTCCCACCCAAACAGGCGGGAGCTGCGGGGATTGAGCGGGGGGTGCAGAGCTGGGGGGGAAGGAAGGAATGACGGGAGGACAACGTGCACGCTCGTGTTCGTGTACGCATTTAATTTCACGCGTGCAATCACACACGTGTAACGGGCAGAAAGCCAGCACGAGGGTCTGCCGGCGCTGGGGGGACAGCGGGCAGGTTGGGCAGCGGGTGCAGGGAGGCAGAGGGGGGGACAGATGCGGGGACAGCCCCCGCCAGCCGCAGCCTGGCAGAGCCAGAAGCTCGGGCTTGGAAGCCCCTGGCCATTTGGCAGGGATTTGCTGGCTGGGCAGGTGTGGGGCAGGAGCGCGGCGGGCTCCAGCCTGGCCGTGGTGCCAGCGGGTCCGCAGGCGCTGTGGCCGCTGGTGGCCGGCTCACCTGGGGGGCACCGGAGCACCGTACCCGCTCCAGCTGGCCGGAGGAGCTGCGTCTGCTGGAAAAACAGATTTTTGTGTGCTTACCTCCCCAGGCTGGCGTTCAGCCACAAGCAGAGAACGCCTGTTCTTCTAAAGTCTGTTACTCTGACACCGCGGGGTTTGTGCCAAGCCCCCAGAGCCATTTACCTGAATTCTCAGGATTCCTCCAGCTCCTCTCTCCTGCGTCTGCCGGGGCTGTGCGGCAGCAAGGGGCATCTCCCACCTGCCCGAGTCACCGCCGGTCTGTACCCGAAGGGAAATCGCCTCTCGTGGCTGCAGAAGGGCACAAGCTTCTCACATTCAGGGCCTGATGCATTTCGTTAAAGCATATTCCAGCACGCCGAAGGAAGGAGGAAGAGTGTGGAGCCGGAGGAGTCACAGTGGGACCCACCAGCACCAGAGCTCGGTGCCCCGCACCCTCGGTAACAGAACACAGGGCGGGTGCCCTGAACAGCAAGAAAGAAGCCTTGAAAGCATCTTCTCCCAGGTGGCGATCTCCGCAGAGCAGAAGCGGAGGGCTCGTTGCGTGGGACCTGAGAGCTGGCTGGAGAAATTGCTAGAAACTACTGGGGAATGTGCAGGAGGGGAAGCAGCAAGAGGGGATCAGGCTGCAGGGAACCCAGCTGCCGTTTCTGCCTGTGCCTGCAAAACGCCCCACAGGCCATAGATTCTTTTCTTTCCTTCTCCCCATCTCATTAAAACTAGTCCCAGGCTTCTGAACGCAAAAAACACGTTGATTCTTCCAAAATTTAAAAGGAAAAAGGCAGTTGCCTCTTGCTGGTTGGAAACGCAGTTCAGCCCATGGTTAGGTTTTGGCCAAATTCAGCAAAGAGGGAGATGGTGGTTTTCTTTTATCTGTGTTTTGACGGGTGAAAACCAGACCAAAAAGACCAATTTTGCTGCCTTATTTATTGTTCCCAGTTTTCAGCAGTCTCTGAGGAGATATGAATTATGTAGAAGACGCATCGCAAAGGCACTGAGGCACTGGCAGGGTTTAGCAGAGCCGGAGCGTTCCCTGCGCCGAGCACCCGTCTCCGTCCGCCCGCAGCAGCTCCTCCAGCAGCTCCCTCTCGTCCCAGCGTCCCCCAAAGAGCATTTCCCTGGCGGAGGTGGGGGGCGATAACCTCCGCCAGCGCCTGTGGCCCCCGCAGAGCTCGGCAGGGCGAAGGGACCTGCTGCGGGCGCCCGTGCTCCCACTGCCAGCGTGACGACACATCCGTGCCCCCTGTCCAAAGCAGCCGAATATCCCCCAGTGATATGAATCTAACCGCAAAACCAAGGGCGTGAATTCTCCCCTTGAAAATAAACTCTCAGTCAGGACTTGGAGCCTGGGAGCGGCGCTGGCTTCCTCGGCTGGCCACCAGCTCTCGGAGTGGCTGGCATTTTGTACATGGTTTTGTTTTTTAAACCCGAAGTTCTACCGTTTTTTGTTTAAATCCACATTTAAGCTTGCATTCGTGGGCGCTAGGGGATAAGAGAAAGGTTTCGTTGCTTGCATCATTTGTGAATGGTATAATTTCAGGGCATCTGTATTAAAATAAGGTTACAACTGGAAAATAAACAAGATAAGTGTGTGTATTTGTTTCATAAATCCATAAAACCCGATTAACACTGATGCTCATAATGCTTGTTTCATCATTAGAAGACTTCCTGTGTCTGCGCTGGACGTGGTGCATTAGGACAGTGCCCTGCCAGGCTGTTTGCTCTGCGCCGGCCTCTGCCGTGCAGCAGGGTACGCTTTAATCAGGGGTTTGCTTCTGCGTTTTAATTATTATCATTTTCTTTGTCTATGAATTTTTGAGCTGATTAACCATAGAAGAGATTGAAACTTTACTGTATTCTGCCAACGCCGCTGCTGGCTCCCGCAGCCATGACGAATACTTTCTGTTTACTCCTAAGGATTTCTCGCTGCGCCTGTGCCTGCTCCGTCCCGCTGCCGGCTGGGAACGCGCTGCCAGACATCACCTGTCCCTCGGCGCGAGCCTGGGACGCGGTTCTGTCAGTGCCAGCAGCTGACACCCCGCCGGGCAGCGGGACAGACAGAAAATGGAGTTTTCTATCAATTTGCCCGTTTTACTTGGTAACAAAGACCGACCTCCAAACTGACGCCTGAGGAGTAAAGGGCGGGTGAGGGCGTGTTCTTGGGTACGGTTAATGAACCGCCAGCCCCCTTTGGGTCTCCTTCCCGTGCCGAGGGCTGGTCATCTGTTTCCTTGAGAACAGGGTTTGTCAGTGTGGAGGGCACAGAGGCTGTGGGGGCTGAAGGTTCCTGGGAGCCCGTGTGACAGAAAGCGGCGATGTTCTGCCTGTTACAAAACCTCCCCTCCAGGGCCCCGGATCTAAGCCGGAGCTCTCGCTGGTAGCACTTAGTGGAGTCGCTAAAATCCTGAGTGATGCTGGGCAAGAATCAGAGGCGAAAGAAGACTCCTGGGAGGCTGTAAGTAGTGGCTGCTCAGAGAAAGAAGAAAATATTTTAGATAAGAAAAATAAAAGGATCTTGAGAAATTCATATGCAGCTCTTAGTGAAACAGCGAGCCTGTCTCCCTTGCAGTGAGACTCTCCGTGTGGCTCCTCCACAAGTGGGGAGAGAGAGAATTTTCTGGTGAAAAAAAATAAGCCTGGAGGTGAAAACTTCAAAGGGGCTGAACTCTGGATCCAGCAAGAGCCTTATACACATCCAGGAGCTGAGAAGAGCGAGTGTTGATAAAGCACTTCAAAACCTCACCAAGCCTCTGATGAGGTTCCTCCTGCAGCTGCGCTGCGGTGGGAGCCCGGGCTTTGGCCAGCCTTACGGACACCAGCACCAGCGGGGCCAAACGCAAATCAAACCCTTTGCAATTACACAACCATTCCGGGTGAAAGGAGAGGGAGGCGAGGACAGCAGAGGTGTCCGGAGCAGGACGGCGCTGGGCAGGTTAAGGGAAACGCTTGGGGAACAGCCTGAGCTCGCCCGCTCCGAAGCCTGGCTGATGTAGACTTTGAGCAGTGTTCAAGGCTCAAAATCGGGCAGGATATTCATGAGAGATCCACTTTCTTTTGGTGAAGAAAATCCACTGTTCAAGCTCGCGATGGAAGGCACTGGGTGTTTTGAGTTTTTGATGCTCTCAAACAGTCTGAGGTTTCTCAAGACAAGTGGTTCCCGGAGGAGCAGACAAGCATTGCAGGCTCGAAGCACAGCCCGTTGTCGCCAAGGAAAGATCCTCGTGGACTTCAGGTCCCTAATTATCTATTTTTGTATAATATGTTACCCCTCAACTTTTGCAGGCATGCGTTCTTCTGCCTTGCTTGAATTACTAGCGTGCCCCAAAAGGAAACAGAGAAGCCCAGTGGGGTTCTTGGCAAAGGAAGGAGCTGCACAGGATGGGCAGCAGAAGTCGGAGGAGCAGAAGGGAACACCTCTTGGCATGGCATTGCTCAGGAGCCCCATGCTCTTGCTGGTGGCACCCCAGCACCATGCCACCATCCTGCTGGCCAAGGCACGGGGCATGGCACTTTAAGGACAAGGCCCTGCTCTGGGTTACACCAGTATATCTCTGCCCTGTCTCCATAGATCTCAAAGTACCCAGAGCTCGTGGCCACCATGGCCAGCGTGTCACCTCTCCTGGAGCATCATGAAAGGAGAAGCCGCCCTGTTCGGCCCCGTAACTGCGGCTGGCAGTGCCAAACTAAACTTCTCTGGAAATTAGGGCACCTCTGTTTAGGTGGTGCAGCCGATCCTCGGCGGTTTGAAGCCTCTCATTTGGTGCTGCCGTTCCTTCCAGGCAGGTTGAGGACGTGCGTGGACCCATCAGGCAGGAGATGCTCGGCCCCGGCCGTGTCCCCAGGGTGCCCGGTGCCTCGCTGCCCGCAGCGGCACCGCACGCTGCCATCGCCTCCGCGTGCTGGTACTTTCCATCTTGGAAAAGTTGAATTGCTGTATTGCTGGCACATGAAAGAAATAGGAGTTTTCTTGCTGCAAGCCATAGAAAGCAGGCTTCATTCAGTTCCTGAATAATTTAGAATACAAGCCTTTGATTAATTTCATGAGAAAAAGGAAACAAAGTTAGCTATAACTATAGGCCATTCAAAGTATGGATTGCCAGCAAAAATGTGCAAAGCGCTGTCATGAGAGGATTAATTACATAGATTAAATATTTTATAAGTTAAATAATGTGTATTTTTTGGAGACAAAATGGAATGTCATTTTTTCCCCCAAGACAGGGAAAGTAACTGTATTCGCTTCCATTTAGCCCACAGAGCAACACAGACTCCAGTGACAGAGGAGGATGGATCAGGGCTGTAATTCCCATCTGGCGCCAAAATCTATATTCTGAGCAGCATTTCATCTTCTCCCCGAGAGCCCGGCTCCGAGCTTTCAAGTCTCTTGTCAGTTGTGAGGTTCTTCTGGGGGGAGAAGAAAAGGGTCCTGGCAATTGTTATTCTGTCTATTACAGTCTTCCAAGATCTGGAAGGAAAACGGACTGTGTAGGCTGGTTTTAATTATTGTGGTATTGTCCTGAAGGATAATGGCAGAGTCTTGAAACTGTCTCCCTTTCTCCTTTGCAGAAAACATGACCTGAAGCCAATTTCTGACTGGGAACTCTCCAAAAAGCCAAATCCCTCTGCGGAAGCGTTTGCTCGGTGGCACACGGGGCAGCTCCAGCCGCTCTCCCAGGACAGTCCTCGCTGGAGAAGCGGGTGCAGCTGAGGTTTGCGGGCCATGGGCTGGATTTGGCCACACAGGCCACCCCACAAGCCCCGTCCCGGGCAGGACCAGCGCCTGAGCCCCAGCTGGCCGATGGGCGCAGTGACCTCCCCTGGAGCCCAGCCAGGAGCACGCGACACCACGCTCTGAAATCCCGGGATACCCAGAATTTTGTCAGCTGCTCCTTTGATGGACGCATTACGGCCTTGACTCTCAGTCCTCGTTAAAATCCTGCTCGCTGGGCTGCGGGCGCCCGGCTGGCAACGGGGCCGCAGATGGTGGGAGCCTGGGGTCCTCCCCCACGCTCACCGAGGGCTCGTCAGCGGGGACGAGTGACAGCCCGTCCCTCCCCAGCAGCGGGCACCAGCAGCTCGGGAGAATGAAATAAGTCATTGGGTCAGAAGAGCACAGGAAAAAGTCCCTCTGGGAGACTTTGAGGAGGAGTCAGCAGGAGGTTTTGTCTTAAATCAGTTCTGCAAAACTGCTGACCTTGTCGCTGCAGAACTGTGGGTACGGGAAAACTCTGTAGTCTGGATGCGAGTTCAAATGTCTAATTACTTCTGACTGTGCTTAGATAAATACTCCTTCTTTATTCACCCAGTTGTGGAGACTCAGGCACAGGTCCGCGGCCATGCTGGGGGCAGCAGCAGCGAGAGCAGGAGAGACGGAGCGGGCTCCCGCGGGAGCGCTCCATGGCAAGGCTCACCAGGCTCTTTAGCTTGGGCACGAGACACGGGTCTCTGCTAAAAGAGCAAAGTTTCAGCAAGCGAGGGTGAAACCTGCAAAACGCATGGCAAGAGCAGGTTAAAAGGATAACCAGCATCCCCAGTAGCCAGAAGACTCACAGCAGCTGGCGGCCACCCTCCAATTAGGCTTTAAGGAAGCAGGAGGAGGAGGAGGAGAAGGAGAAGGTGGTCTGGGTGGGGATGAGGAGAGGCTCATTGAGGTCACCTGCTTCACCAGAGGAAATAAAAATGGCAGCACAGGCAGCCCTGGGGGAGACTTTGGAGGGAGAAGGATGTTGGAGAGGGGGCTTGCTGCCTGCTTAGCCTGTGAGTAGTTGTTTTTCCTTTATTTCTTTCCGGTTTTGGGGTACGGTTTCCTCATGGGTTTCCTGAGGGTTTCCTCATGGTCTTCTGTGTACTCAGTGTGGCAGGGAAGGTACTTGGGAGCTGGTGTGGGAGTGATGCTTTGGGTCCATGGTGCTTCCTTCGGCTTGGGTCGCTTTGTTGGTTGGTCTCGGGGTTTGGCGCCCATCAGTGCGTGTGCTGAACAGGGGAACATCTCGGAGTGCAGAAATTAGTCAGCACTGGAATATCTCCCTTGGGAAGAGGAGAGAGGGAAGCTCCTCCTGTGGTTACAGCCCGGCTGTGCTTGGTGCCGCACAGATGTGTGTTGAGGGAGGTCGTTCTTGCTAATGGGCTGTGCTGTCTCTGGGGGGGAGAGAGAAGGGTCCTCGGTGTGTGCTGCTAGCTCTGGCCGTGGTCCCCCGTCCCCTCCAGCCTCTGGCCCTGCATTAGCCTGGGCTGGTCCTGGGAGCCCACCCTCCTCTCTGCAAGTTGAAGTGTTGGTGTGATGGGGCCTCTGACTTCTGTGACTGCATTTTGTTGCGTACTAATGCCACTAATGACCTGAGCGGAGTCACGGTCTGCTGGGGTTACCTTTCCTCCAATCTCAACTACTTCCATCCCAACTTGAGCATCAGTCTTCGTGCTGGTATTCATCGCTTGACTCAAGTCCAAAACATGTGATGGCTATTGCATTTTCTTCTTATCTCAAATATTTTATTTCCTAAAAGCTAAAAAAAAAGAATGACCAGACCCCCCTGTGCCTGTATAACCTCTGTTGGGAGGCGACGTGCACAGTAACCAAGGTGGGAAGGAAATCACCCTGGTGAGGCAAAAGAGACGGAGCCCAGTAATGAGTCTGAGCCAAAGATGTGCTCGGTGCCTGACACTCTTTATGCTAATCTATAGCAATTAAAATATAGTCTCTTCTGTTTTACATTGAACAATGAGGGCTGCTAAAGAGTGGCGATGCAGCCACAGATACTCTTGTGAGCCTTTCATCTTTAAGCGTTTCTTCTGAATTCTGAAAAATGAATTGTGCTTATACTCCCAAAGCGTTGAAACAAAAGGTGGGGTTTAGGTTCATACAAGGCAGTTGTATAATGTTTAATTAGTTTTCAACATGACACACTGAAACTTGGGAAGAGGCAGCTAGGAATTTAATTTGGGGGCAGGGCGGTTCTCACACACGCACGTGCCCGCTTGCTGCTTCAGTAATTTCTCAGTCCTTGTCCCATTTGTGCCACTCTCCCCTTCAGAAAAGGGAGTTAAGAGGCAATTTGCTTTGGAAAATTACAATTATGTTATTGGTTGGGTAAAAAGGAACTGTTCTATTAAAGCTTACAATCCTGCATGCTTCTTTTCCTTACAAATATCCTATTACATGCTCGGAGACCACCCACACGCTTTGCTGCTCTTACATTTGCCCTGCGATCTTTCATGCCAGTTGACTTTTCATTTCCAAATCCCTTTTTACATTAAACACAGACCCACACGCTCTGACCCATTTTTCTTTGAAATAAATCATAAGTCCATGCCAGCAATGACTCGAGGTGTTCTTCGGAATTTGTAAACAGCACTAAAGTCTTGTGGGAAATGTCACAAAGCGTTGGTCTGAATTTATTAAGTAGTTTCTCGGCTTAAATGTATATGTTCCTGCACGCAGCCTGACAAAGTTTGTACCTGTAATGGCGTTTGATGGGCGGGTGGTCGCTGGCTGAACCTTGGGCCCGGCACGGAAAGCTCCGGCAGAGCCCCGCAGGGCGATAAATGGGAAGGAGCTTTGTGGCTGGGCAGGCTGATTTCGTGAAGGGACAAAGAATCCATTTTGCAGCTTACTATTAACATTTCACTTGATAAAAGAAAGGAAAAAATGGGGTTTCTTTGGCCTTGGCCAGGATTTGCCGGGTCTGTCCTGCTCCGGGGCTAGCCCTTGCCCTGCGAAGGTCCCCGCAGCGGCAGGCAGAGCCCGACGCCGTGCCCAGCTCTCCCTGCGGGCAGGGGGAAAGACCCCCCGGCTCTTGCAAAAGGGGGGTTGGTGCCTGGGTTCTGCAGCTGGCAAACGGACCCACCAGCGGCTCAGCATTTCTCATTCTCTTTCATTCCCCAGCATTTTCTTTTCTGCCAAACTCAGTGCTGCGGGCAATCCTTCCCCGCGCAGAACACAGACCCGGCAGCGTGATAAACCACATCATTCAGAAGTGGCAGCACCTTTTTTTTTTTTTTCCTTTTAATCCAAAAGGAAAAGTTGTGATCCAGACGGTGTCTCGCATGTCGCTCGTGGGTGCAGAGCAGCCCTGCTCGGCTCGGGGGGGTTTGCATCCATGCCCACCTGGTGGGTGTTGTGCCTGGGACAGTTTCTGTCCATCTCGTCGAAGAGCGGGTAAATTTGGGAGGATGCCCCCTCCTAATCCGTGAAATCTCCCCTCCTGGCTCTGCAGAGGAACGGTCCTTTGAGACATTTTTCCAATGTCACTAAATGAAATGCCAGGTGCAGAAGAGCAGAAGCCACCCGTGAGGAGGTGCCTGGAGAGGTTTTAGGATGTTTTCCCTAATCTCTAGGCCTACAGTGTCGTTTTCCCAGGGCATCAGCTGGAATCCAGCCACTGCTGTAATTAGCAGCATTAATGGAGATGCCGAGGATTTTGCGGCCACACCACGCGGTTTCCATCCAGCTCCCATCCCAATTCGAGCACTGCCTTGCACCAGCTGCTTCGAGGTCTATGAGAAGAACTGAACAGGCAATTCCGGCATCAGAAAGATGTGTTGCCCATTGAAGCGTGTTGGACATCAAAGCAGAACAGCTTTTAATTAAAATTTCCACCACCAGCCGTGTAAGGCCTAAACAAGGAACAGGAACAAAAACTCCCAGCACTTTACTGTAACAAGAGAAAAGCAACTTTGAAGTTGGGAGTAGAAAGAGCTGATGGAGAGGGGGCTGTGCCCTGGGAGCGGCGGGTGGGACGTGGCTTTTCAGGACGTGGCTTTTCATCAGGGTTTTGCTGAAACAACATCTGCGGGAAGCTTTCCTTGAGCCTCGCGGCCAGGTCACCAAGAGCGAGTTTTCTGCCCGCTGTGGCCGTGCGGTGCCGCGAAGAGCATTGTGGAGGGGTGGAGAAGAGAGAGCCGACGGTCCAGCTCCGTGCACCGAGGGCTGGTGGTTAGCGAAAGCGTTTACGGCACAGGACGGGGAAAGCTGACGGGGCAGGAGGGACGGGAGCTGTGTGATCAGGAGAGCACATCGGGGTTAAGCGCTGCTCTCTGTTTTGGATGTATCTGTATTCCTGAGGAGTTTATTGTTAGCAGTTGCATTACAGCAGCACCTGAGGCTTTGGAATAAACGGGAGCTCTGCAGCGCTGAGCGTGGTGCAGATGGAGCCGTCTGGAAGGGCTCTGCAGCGTGAAGGGGGGTTGGTGCTGCCTGTCCTTCCCCCGCGCGTGGGGTGGGCATGGGCTGGGCTCTGCCGCACCGGGGGATGATGGAGAGCCATGCTTTGCACTTTGCCAGGCTCTGACCTGCCTGCGGAGACGTGGCTGCAGGATTCAAGCTTTCCTGTGGCACTCGGAGCTTTGGAGGAGTGCGCCAGGGCTGTGGCTGGTGTCTGTGGTTCCCAAAAGTGCCGGCCCCGACAGTGGCCGGGTCCCCTGGGGCAGCATCTGACCCCGGCTCAGCTGGAGCAGTGCGGGGGTTCCTCCTGTGCTGTGCGCAGGGCAGTGACCGCTCACAAACCCACATGAGTACAAAGGGGTTTGGGTACGGTGCCCTGACTTGCCGGTCGGGACGCAGCTATGGCAGGGAGAACGAGGAGTGAGACCCAGTCGATGAACAGCTGGGTCACAGCCACATCCATCTGCCCTGCACCTTGTCCCCAGGGAGCGTGGGCCAGCACGAGGGATCCCCGCTCTGGCATCAGTCGGGCCGTACCTGCCTTATAGGTGCAATGCCCAACTGCAATACCCGGCAGTTGTCAGGAGTACCAAATTCAGTGTATGAGCAGGAAAAAACCCAAGCAGAGGAGCCTCTCTGTTCTCTTGGATTTAATGACGATGAGCGAAATGAGCTTTAGCTGGCTTCTGTCACTGATGATGTATTTTCCAGATGCAAACAGCATTTCTGAAACTACAATGGTTACACAAAGGCGAGTCGGGAGTGCATTAAATGAGTTCATCCTGGACGTGCGTGTGCGGTTCCCAGCTGATCAATTACCTGCAGTGCCAGGCAGCGAGACCTGCATTATTTGTGAGCTCCACTATGGCCCCAACCCAAGATCCTGCTATCCATCAAGTTCGAAGTCAAGCCAAGCACTTTCCTCCTGGCACGGCGTGAGGGCTGTGCCCGGCCCCAGCTCCCCCCTCCTCGCAGCGGTAACAGCAATTACAAGGCTTAGGGGAAGAGGAGGAGGATGGGTTTGCTGGGAGCTGGTCCCTGCGCGGCGGAGGCAGCGCCGGGTGAGTCCATTCACCTTCCAGCCCTGCGCAGCCCGTGCTGGCTCTGTTCACACAGAGTTTTCCTCTTTGTTCAGAGCGCCAATTATTGCTCTGTGAGACAGCATTTATCCAGCCCAAATTGTTCTGTGCTGAACGGAATCCTTAAACAAATAGAAATGAAAAGGGCCTCGAGTTCCCAGGTCTGTGCAGAGAAACCCATTTCCTTCTGATGCTGCCATCTGTGCCGCTCTCCTGCCTCCCGCGCGTCGCCGTGCTGGGGAATTCTTGCACTCAAATTAATTGACATTCTGTCCCTTGTTTTCTGTCTGCTCCAAAGATAAGCTTAATAATGCCAAAGCTGCCTTATAAGGAGCTCCTTCTCAAAACTTTTTGGTTTGTATCAATTTGTCTGCTCTTGGGAAAGCCAGCAAGGGGTTCTGAGAGTCGAGGAAAAAAGCCCCATCCTTCCCTCTGTCCCCTCGGGGCCTTGCTGCCGTGCATGGCTACGCTCGCCTTCCATCCCCTCGGCCTCTGCTGGTGGTTCAGTCTCTGTTGCTGGTGCTTCCTGAGCTCTCTGCCCTTCCCAGTCCCTCTTCAGGATGACGTGGCTTCAGGGATTGCTTCTACCCACAACTCTGTTTCTTTTTCTCAAATTTCGCATCTCTGAGCTCACTTTGCATTTGACATTTCTTATCTAACAATACTAAAAGGAACAACATAGATTCTTGGAATGAGTAAGAAACGTGCCGGCTTTGGGGGACAGCTGGAGCGCAGGAGATGCGTGGCGGGGTTAGAGCGCAGGCTAAGGACACGTGAATGCCAGCCGAGATCCGCAGGATGCGAGCACTGCGGAGAGAAGAGGCCGAGTACAGGGGAAAGCAACCCCCTCCGTCACAATCGCCTGATCGTGTGGAGCGAGTGCCCAGCACCTACCCTGCTGCAGAAATGGCATTGGGATGGGGCCCAGCTCCATCAGGGATGTCTTTGGCTCCTGTGAGGAAAGAAGCCATCAGCGGCGGGGGGCCGGTTCTCGAGGGATGCCATGGGGAGCCTCTTCTGGGCATGTTAGCATGGGAGTTTATTTTGGGTGTTCCTAGGGACAGTCTTTGACAAGACACTGGTGCAATGACTGCTCTCAGACAGGTTTCCCGTGGCTGATGTCCCCGCTCCTGCGTGCGTTATGAGGGCAGTGAGGAAGGGAGGGGGGCTGCATGGGCCCCCAGTGAAGCAGCCTTCAGAAGCTCCAGGCTGCAGGACAGGGGGGCTGGTGCCGTGCGTATGGGATGGCAACAAGCACGGGCTTCTGCCAGAAATAAGAGCAGCCTTTCACTCCTTGGTTAGCTTTGGGCAGCCGCTCTGTGCCTTCTCGAGCTGCTGCCATTGCTGCTCCATCTGTCCGGCCTCCTCGGCTTAGTACCTGCTCCGCTGGCTTCGTCCTCCTTTGCGTGAAGAGCCTTCCTAGGAGGCTGCTGTGACCCCTCGCGAAAGGTCTTGGGTACTGGCACGTCCTGTCCATCACCACCTGAGGAGCCAAGCCCTGGAGGTGGCTTTGCAGGCTCTGCTACGGCCACGCACGCCCAGCGCTTCCCACAGGGCAGCAGCGGGAGCCGGTGCTGCTCCGCGCCATTGCCCTCGGTGGGGCTTCTGCTGCGAGATGAAGTGCCAGAGAATAATGTTCTCGTGGTGTGTAAGTGTTGACAAACCGAGTGGTTTTAATTGCTCTCCCTGGCAGCCAGCACACTGCAACCTGTGCTCCTGGCAGCTCGGTGCCTGCAGCTTGGGTGCCGGCGGTGCTGGTGGCACGTGGATGCCTGGCGCTGGGCGCTCCCAGCAGGAGAGGTGGCTCTCGCTCCCTCTCCCCAGCTGCCCGCTTGATCCCACTTTGCCTGGCGCTTGCTCTTCAGCAGCGCAGCCAGGTGGACCGGAGCGGGCAGGGAGCCACCGGAGCAGACGGACAGGGCTGTGGCCACCCCTGTGTGGGTCCTCAATTGCATCCTGCGTCCAAGAGCGCCGGCGGAGCCAACCTCCTGGAAGACAGGAGACTTCTAACTGAAGGAGATGCTTGTGGAGGGGGACATGTCGCTCAGCAGTGCTTGTCTGGGATTTAAAGAAGTGCCCAGCAGTGTGTCTGTACCCTCCGTGTGACATTAAGGATATATGAAGTTCGTGTGGGTAGTGCCTCCTTCCAAATAGCCATGTTTATTATTTGCAAAAGTAATTCTATCTGGCAACAAAGATCCACTGCTGCCCTGCTTGCCTCTACTGGCCTTTACATTAGAAGGGAGAGAGCGTGATGGGCTCACGGCGTCGGAAAGGCACCGGTGGCCGCTCCCCTCCTTGCTGCCGGAGCACCCCGGAGGAAGGGCTGGGCTGAGCGCGGAGGTTTCTGCTCCCCTCTGTGCTGCCCACCCTGCCCCGGGGCAGTACGGACCCGGAGAGGGGCAAGAGCATCTTCAACCAACACGGGGGCGGCTCCGGTGGTGGGGAGTGGGGTTTGTGCTGCTGTAAGCACAGTAAGGCAGGGACAAACGCTTTCCATCTTCACCTACAATTTCTGCCTGTAAGGTCATTTTCTTCTGTCAGGAAATAAAAAATTACCATAAAAATTGTTCTTCTGCAAAAGGAGGCATCTTTTTGCCCGTGACGGATTTGCTGCTGCCGTGTCCTGTGCTGGCCCATCAGCGGGGGCTCATCCGCTGCTTGAACGGCTGCTCCTGAGCCGCGCTGGTCCCCGGGCGTTTCCGTCCCGTATCCCTTCCGCGCTGGTGCCCCTCAAACAAAGCTGGGAGAAACGCTCTGTTGGTGCTCGTGCTCCCTTTGCACATTATACAGTTACATGGGAATTAATTTTAAAATATGCCTTATCTTATTTGTGACTTCAGTCTCCCTTGGGGTAAGAGAAATCATGTTCAAACCAATTACTGTTCGCCCAGGAATTGCTCTACCAGTTTCTTCCCCTGTGAATACTACCGGTTGGGTAGCAGAGCCTGAGTGCCTGGGATAAGGTGGCAGACTTCTGACTCCAGGTCTGATTTGTAGTGTGTGCATCATTTACATTAAAATTGTAATTATATTCATGTTCTTGGGTGCAATACTTAATGATAAACTTTTCCGTCTTTTCTCTGCAATCTCTGTCCCTTCTCCACTCCTCGGAGCAGCACAGCCCCGCCAGGCTCCGCTCTCTCTTGACATACAGGGGGGTTTTATTCTTTTTAATCAGATGTGCTATTTCAGATCATTTTATTTTCTGAACCCATATAAGTGACAAAGATGTACTGTCTGTCTCCCAAACATCAGGATTCATGATTGTGCTGTGAAATGTTTGCTTTTAGTGTGCTCATAAAAACACAGGCCGAGTCAAAGCGGAGCTGTGCCGGGGCTCGGCGGATCCATAAACCACAGCTCCCGGGGCCCGGGCTTTCACTTCTGATCTCCATGCAATGGGAT
Organism: Stercorarius parasiticus; assembly: GCA_013396915.1. NCBI lineage: Eukaryota > Metazoa > Chordata > Aves > Charadriiformes > Stercorariidae > Stercorarius > Stercorarius parasiticus. Next base: position 341,516 of record VWZL01001371.1, read on the forward strand.
CTCTTCTCCGGAAGTATTTTTTTTTTTTCTTCCTTTCTTTGCGGCATAATATAAAGTATTAAACAAAAAGTTTTCCTAGATGGAATGCAGATTTTATTTGTACTGGATCAGTGGGAAATAAACTTTTCTCCCTAAATCATATTAGTTCAAGAAATGTACCGATCTCGGGGTAACGAGACTCATAACAAACAGTTTATGCCTGCAGTAGATCTGCAGACACCCTCTGCTATTATATTAATGTGATATATGGTGATGGGTGATGTAGTATGTACTTATTTTTCTTCATTTGTAGTAAACCAGCTGCAGACAGATAAGGGGCGGCTCAGGCGATTAACCCTTTGGGCTCCGTGAGCGTACAGGGAGCAGCGACTGCTGAACTGGGAGGGGGGGGTGGATTTTGATGGGGTTGGGTTTGTTTTTGTGTTTTTCCTATTCAGATGTAAAAGAGATTTGGGCAACAGAAGATCCCGTAGTCATGTCCCGAAGAGGCAGCGGCGTTAATGCCGCAGCTGGGCTCCGTCCCGCGGCAGCAGCATGCTCTGCGCAGGGATGCAACGCGCCCCACTCGCTTTTGTGTGCTAAAACGTGGCACAACTTTGCCGTGGTATTAAATACGGATCCTATTGCAGCAAAGCAGCGACAGTGCCAGGAAATGTGGGAGCGAAAAGGGATCATCGTTTTTCCCTCGTACACGGTACGGCGGTGCCAAACCAAACAGCGTCAGCGGAGCCCTGAGCAAGGCCCCGACCGAGGGTCTGTAAAAGCCGAGTGTGAGGGGGAATGAATGAAAAATGGGGGCTGCGCACCTGGGGTTACGGATGCAAAGCGGAGCCGCAGTGAGAGCGATACACAAGGGTGTTTTTAAAGTTAAAAAAATAATGGTGTCTTCCTCTGAGAGCGCAGCCCAGCTCCCCCGTGGTGGTGTTCCAGCTCAGCGGTGCTGGGGGTGGGCTCCCCAGGGCCGTTCACATTTGCATAACTTTTCCCAATGAAAAGCAAACTGAGGAGCTGAAATCTCCAGCGTTTTTTTCAAACATCCAGAATTTAAAATAATCCCATTTATAATTTGATATTTCAGAACGTTTTAAACCATTTCTACTGAATAACTGAAGTTCTGCATCTCTGGCCTGGCCGATGCGCCGGGCGAGTCCCGCGGGGGCTGAGCTTGCCACGGCCACCTGGGGCTCCGGGAGGGGCTTTTTCTAATTGTCACTTCTCTGTACGTAGAGAGGACGAGTAAGAGGAAAAGGCAGGAAGCAAAACAGGATAAATACTGAGCTGCCTCCTGACGGTTGCTGTAGCACTATTGGTTGCTAATATTAAATTCATATTAAATTCAAACCAGCTCAGCAATGTGCAGTGTGCTGCTGCAAAGCACCATAACTCCCGGTATTTATGATGCCACAGTAACGTAGAGGACACAGCCGGGAGCTTTGGTGCTTCAAGAACCAGATTCCCAGGGAAAATATTCTGCCTTGTTTTAAGCTGTGGACGCTGGAATCCAAAATGCCATTTCACGTATCTAGCGTTGCTACCAAATAATTTTATCCTCGGAAAGTCAGTTTGTCTCCCACCTCACACTTCCTCCCAGTGACATTATTGTAATTCTAGTTTACGCTTTATGGGACCTGTGTTCAGGTAATGGCAAGGTTTGATAGAAGTCCATTTTGGCCATCTTCATTAACGTGGTTTGTGTCTTTGCTTCGCTGGAAGTCGCAGGTTACTGGTTTAGCACCAGCTGAGACACCCTTTGCACGGGGTAAATGATGATAAGAAACTGCTCGGAAGCAGCCGGGGCCCGGAGCGGGTCCCTCGGGGGTCTCAGGTCCCAGACGCTGCCCCCCAGCCCAGGCAGGAGGGAGCCGGTTCTTGCCTGGCCACAGTGCCACCTCCAGCTCCCCGTAACTAAATGAGCTTTACAGGCGAGCCCCGTTTGCTTAAGTGTCTCTGACGTGCTCCGAGTTATATATTTAAAGAAAAGCAATTGCATGGGAAAGAGATTGGCTCGTAGCTGCTTCATCCTTCTGCGATTGGTAACGGCACCTTGGAGGAGCTGCACTTCCAGACTTGACTGAAGGGGAAAATCCTGTGTATCTCCGGTAGCTGCATCCCTCTCTGCGAGCAGGAGCTGGGCTCGGAGGCAGGAGGTTGCTCATTTCCTAAAGCAAGCCAATTTGTATTTTGAGCACTGGCAAAGCGTTACAGAGAGCAAAGGGGAAAGCGTCGGGAGGGGCCGGGGCTGCCACAGCAGAGCCCATTCCAACGGTCTCTGTGACAGTCGTGATTAATTCATATTTTTCACTTCCCACTTTCTAAACCAAGTGCTACTGAAGATTTTTTATTATTCTTACAAGTTATTGCTGCACATGCTTTTTTAAGAGGGGAAGCTGAGGCATGCGAGCTGGAGGGACCCCAGCGATGATGCTTGTTCTGCTGCCCAGTCTCCACCAGCAGCCGGTCCCTTTCCCAGTCCCCCCAGCACACCTCCATGCTGGACCAGAGCTCTCCTGCTCTGCCGAGCCCCTGAGGAGGCTGGAAACGCAGGAGAACAGATACCAACTTTCTGCTTTTCATCCAGCTTCTCTTGCTCATCTCTGGAATAAGGTGAAAATTAAAAGGATTAACCCCATTATTTCTGAGCTCAAAACGGTTTTATGGTTGGGCTTTGATTGGATCTAAATTTTTTTTTTAATCTGTTTTCATTTTATCTCAGCGTTTTCTACCCAAAGCCAAATGAGTGCGTTCTGGCTCGCACCACGCTGTCCAGGGCAGCTTGGCTGCGGCAGTGAGACACCAGCAGGATGGAAGGGGCTGCTCACAACCAAATCCAATATATGGAAAGGGAAGGAAAAATTCAAAGCACCAGAACTGCCGTACTGCTGAAACTTGTTTTCCTATTTGTTTCTCTTTGCTTTACCACGGGAAATCTATGAGATGTCAGAGCTTGTTAATGTTGTTGATGTTGGAGGAGCAACAAGCACCCTGGGCTGAAAGGCTCCAAAAAAAATAAAAATATCGGAGCGAGGGAGGTGGTTGCCCAAGGCCAAACTCATTAGCTGGGATCGTGCGCCTTGGCCGCGCGTGAGGCGGGGGATGCTGCGGCTCCCGGGGGCACGGAGCGGGGATGCTGGGGACGGGAGGGGGGACAGGAACCGGTGAGCACCGGGCACGCAGGATCCGGCCCCATGGGCTCTGGGAACGGGGAAATGATCCGGCAGTGCCTGCTCCACGTGGGAGGATGCGTCAGCTCTCAAAGTGAGAGGTGGGAAGGAGAGCAAGGGGAGAAGCAGCACATGCCGGGCACGCTGAGCAGCTCGTCGGGAGCTTTGTAAATAATTAAAGTCCCTCTCAACATGAAAAATAACAATGTGGTTAGCACTCCCTGTATTTCAGTTGGGCTACGGCAGCTGCTGCTCTTTGCAGCTGTTTTTGGAGGCTGGAGGATGCAGCCAGCTCCCAGAGACACGGCTCGCGGGGGCAGCGGGGTGCTGCGGGCTTGGGGGGGTTGTGGCACCCCCAGCCTGACCGGCGCTGCCAAAAGTGGGAGGTCTGCCCTGAAGCAGGGGACGATGGCTCCCAGCATACCCTGAAGCAGGGACGGTGGCTCCCTCCCTGCCCGCCCTCCGGGGGAAGGTGGGCCTGTTGGACGCACCGGGAGTGCGTACCTGTAACTGGGGCTCGCTCTGGGAGGGGAAGGTTATTCTTGGGGCTGATGAGAAGTGTCGATCTAAGGATAATTAAAAGCCTTGCGTTAAGGAACCCCAGCCCACGGTGAGGAGAATAAGCTAGGTTGCTCGGAGGAAAGCTGGGGAAGTAGCACCAGCGAGACAAGCGATGTCAAATTACTCCTCGCTGTTCAATTACCTGATTAATTTAACCATTGTTTTGCTTGTGGTTGAGCCCAGTTTCTATGGATGGATCCATTATTCATCAGGACTGTCCTGAATATTTTAAGCAATTGGGTTTTGTCCTGCGTGTTCCTCGGTGCTGTCGTGTTCTCCGAGCTGCCGTGCGCGACCCTGGTCCCCGCAGGAGGAGGAATAGCACCTCCAGGCTGGAAACGTCCGCAGAACTTTATCAGCTCTCTTGGTAGGGGCACAAGGACTGTACCTGAACTTGTACATAATTAATTGCACAGTGGGCTATTAATAGGCAAATGAAGAAGCCAGACAGAGGGGCATGCAAGGGAATCAATTTTCTTTTTAATGCGTTTCAGTTTCTCTGTTTGTGTGTTATGATAGATGTTAGCCGACAGCAGATTGTGTTAGACACGGCAACTAATAGGATGACGGTCTGAAGAAGACAAATGCATTCATTATTCCATTATGGCCATAGCACTTGGAAATGCAAAACTACGGGTTTGGGGTATAGGCTTCGTTCCAATGACTTAATTATTTTTAAATGAAACTTGAAATGTTGCAGCTAGCAAATTCTTTTGCATAAAGTATGCAAAGTTTCCGTCCTATTTATTTGACCATGGTTACCCAAAACATCATTATTCTTTAAATGCATATATTTATGTCTATGACGTGAGGGGGAAGGGAATATAGCTAATTCTTGCTCTGCTTCCTTAAAGCATATTTCCAGCTCTGGTTATTTGTCAACAAAGTCTCCCTGTGTACAACCGTGCGGCAATTCCTGGTGAACCATGCGAAAGGCAAACGGCTGCGGACCACGCGGCAAGAAGCAAGAGCCTCCCCTTAACTTTGTGCGCAGGTAACGGAGCGGCTTTACGCAGTGATGGTTACAGGAATCCCATAGAAAAGCTGTTGGGTTTTTTATCCATTCCGATGGTTTTTCCCACAGCGCTGCCGTAACCCTGCTGCGGGGACGGGCGCGTCTCACTGGACGAGAATGAGCCTAAGCGCGGCCACGCTCCGTCTTTGCCCCCCTGGGGTCCAGAACCCAGTCAAAGTGGAAATAGTCCCCAAAACCTGTCCCCTCTCTCCGGGGAGAGTGTTGACATTTAAATTCTTTGCACCTCTGCCTTTGAACAAAAATGTTTTATACAGTTCTCTAGATAAAAGACACTCGCAAGGTTATTTTGGGAACAGTTTTGCAAGCTGGTTTCAAATTCAGCAGCACGTAAAGGGCTGTGAGCCGTGACTTTGCCTTGAGCCTGAATTAAATACGTTCGCGAGTGCAAAACAAGTGCATGTCCCAGCGTCACTCGGAGGTGACAGCAAGCGCTTCCAGGGCCACCTGGAGCCAGCCCCCTCCGCGGGGGTGAGGGGCGAGCAGCGCGTCCCCCGCACTCGCTACGGGACAGCAGGAGCTGAGGCACACCCAGGGGAGACGAAGGCACGAGTCGTGCAACTAACTCCGAAATACTTAAGCAAATTATGTACTGTGACGGTCTGATGATCGGTCCACGGGAGTTTGGTACGAAGCCTGTTCCTTCGCTCCGTTTTCCCTCGAGCAGCCCAGTGCGGCAGGGCTGGGTCTGTGTAACGTGGGATCGGGCTGTGGGATCTGGTTTGCGAGTGTTGGCAGGACCAGGATCCCGGCATCTGTTCCACGCCCCGGCAGTGATCAGCAGTAACGGGAAGTGGCTGGCTCTGTGCAGTGCCGGGCAGCTCGCGGGGCGCGTGGAGGGGCTGCAGCAGCCTGTGCCGCCGGTGCTGGGCTGCCGGCTGCGCGCCGGCTTATTTTCCGTTCAGCTTGGAATTATGGTTTACAAGCCAAATACCTCCACTGTGAAATCTGCCTCAGGGCCGAAAGATTCAGTTACAAGTTTAGACCTCAGAGGAAAAAAACCCAACAAACAAAATGACTCTCCCTTCTGCCGTGCCCACTGACATGCGAGCCCTCGCTGTAATCCTGGCGCAGCCTTTCTTCCTTCTAGTAATAAATCAGATTGTCTCAGCATCATGTTTTTCTGGCCATGACCAGTAATTCATGTTAGAAAAGCAGTTCTGGGGTCAGTAGCGATGAGCGATGCCGATGTTTCCAAAGAGGAGAGAGTCGGCAGAGGCCGCCTCGGTGAGACCCCCGCGCCCCCGCCGGGCTGTGCCCGGCCCCAGCCCCACACGGCGCCACAGCCGGGGGGGCACCTGGTGTGCCAGCCTTCGGCAGAGCGGCACGCAGGGACGGTTATTAACCTGAGCCGCTGCTCGGTGCAGACTCAGCCTTTGCAGGCCGGAGTTCCCTCGGTCGCTGTTTGAAATTTAATTATCACTGATAATATTAATATTGCTGTGATGCGAATAGAGGAGAAATGGAGGAGCCGGTGTGGATCTGTCTCTGTGGCTTGTCAGGGGGCGGCCAGTGCTTTGGGGCGCAGCGCTCCCGTGGCGGTGCAGCGTGCTGGGGACTGTCCCCGGTGCAGCGGGACCCCCAGCAAGACCCCTCTCCCACCAGCTCTGGGCTCACCGCCCGGGCACCCGCACCGCGGCTCGGCGGGGACCCTGGGCAGGTTCTCCAGGTTCTCGGAGATTTCTGAGATTTATAGAACAGAAACTTACTGACAACTGAATGTATTTTTTTTTTTAAATCACAAAGACTGAGAAATGAGGACCTTAGAACATCATTCATTGGCAGGTTCTTTCACAACTCGCTCCATTACGGCACGTGCGTGCCCAGAGCTGGCACTGGGGAGGACGGAGCCCACTGTCAGGGTTCACAGCAGCTTTCCAAGCGTCTCTGGAGAGCAGCTGCTTACGAGCACGAGGGCACCCGTGCACAGCAGGCACTCATGTCATCGGAAGTGATGATTAAAATCTCCCTCACGCCGTGTTTAGAGCTGTTTTGGGGAGCCCGGGGAAGTTCTGCGTCTCAGTGTGAGGTGCGTTCGTTAGAGGGGAGTGACCCAGCTGCCCTGATTGCCGACAGCTCCCGACCTGCGATTCAGAATGTGCGTCGCAGGGACTGCTGTGCAGCTGGGGAAAAGACGGCAAGGTCAGATGCGAGTGGTAAGCTTGTTCCTAGGCACGGTCCCTGGGGAGATGAAGCCCCGGCAGAGCTCAGCAGGACCTTGCGGCCGTTCCCCTCTCTGAGCTGCCGCCCGCAGCCGGGCCAGATGTTCCCCGTGAAGCCGTGCTTTCTCCCCTTCCAGCTGCAGGGTCGGGCGTTTCCACAGCTCGGAGACAGATTTTCTTTCACCCTGTAACTTCTCTCCGGAGAGCCCTGCACAAAGCTTTCCAGGTCCCTGGAGCTTCGTCGGCACAAGCTGAGCTTTCCCAAGTGGAAGCAAAGCACAGGTAACATCACGGAGCCGAGAAGGGAGATGACGCCAGACACACGTCCTCGTTCCCCCAGTGACTGGCTGAGGTTTTCCCAAAAAATGGAGCATCCTTCTCTTGCCTGGCCGCAGAAAGGGTTTCTGCCAGAAATGCCCAGTTCTCCGCGAGCACGGCAAGGTGGTTGTGTTTGGGTTTTTTAATGGCAGCTGGCAGCTCCCTGAAGAGCACAGGCCTTTCCAGTGCTCCCCCCTGCCCCTTGTCCGTCAGTAAGTGCAACAAACTCCAGTTTTTAAGTGAGAAGTGAGCGATGAGCAGTTGGTGCCGGGGGGGAGCGGCCGGAGGGGACGGCGCGGGGATGCTCTCCCGGGAGGGGGGACGCTGCTCAGTGCGGTGCACGGACGGCTCGCAGCGAGTACCGCGGGACGTGCTGCTGCTGCTCCTCACTCGCCCAGCACGGCATTTATCACGGTGATTATGGTATGCATTTCCACACAAGCACTTGTCCTTGACGGGGGCATTCTGGCTGCTGGTACTGTGTTTGTTTGCACGGGCAGAGACATGACGGATGACTCTGGGAGGGCAGAAACGCTCCTTGAGACGCCTGGGAAGCCGAAGGCACGCGTTACCACCACGGCACTCCGCAGTGCCTTCTGTTTCACAGTTATTTCTGTGCGTCTTCATTTTGCATCTTATTTTTGTCTGCGGGAGTGGTTTGTTCTCCCAGGTCACAAATGTCAGCAGCACAAATCTGATTTCTCAGGCTACGGACTTTGTTTAGATGCCCCTTGAGTAAATGCTTCCCATCAGGAGGCTCCCTCAAATCCATCAATAAAAGATTTATTATTAGCAGCGGTCGTCTGGGCCGCAGCAGCCTGTCAAGGCCCCTGGCAGGGACCCGTCGCGCCAGCCACCATCGTCCCATGTACCAAAACCCACGGGCTCAGCCCTGGAGAGAGCGGAGCCGGAGCAGCCGGGAGAAGCAAACGGTGGGTACTGGGAGGGCCCTGGGATACAGGGGTGTCAGTGCGGCAACCGCAGTCTGCACGTCGCACCCTCTCAGGCTGCGTCCGCTTTTTTTTTCTGTGAGGAAGAAAAACCCGACAGAAGTCAGTGCGGCTCAGTTACATGCAAAGAAAGATCGTCGTGTCCATCAGGCATCTATCTATCCCGGATCTGTCTGTCTTTAGAGCTATGGGGCATGTCACTCACAGGCAGGACATGGAAATAAATGTCTTATTTTGAGGTTGAAGGTGATTCTCTACTTGCTGGACAAGAAACCCTTTGGAAATGAAGGAGAGGGAGCAATGCAATTCACTGTATCGTTTTAGCAGAAGGTTTGCAGTGATGCAAATCTTAGGTTGATGGTTGGACTCAATGATCTGAAAGGTCCCTCCCAATCTAGGCAACTCTGTGACGCCTTGCTGGAGGTCAGACGTCCCATTTTAACGGTGCTTTCCTTGCCCTTAAGCGAGGTTGCTGGGGCTGCAGGAATGCACTGTAGTGGTGACAAAAAGGGACCAGCACTGGCTGCGCGACAGGCAGGGAGCAGAGGGTGATGCTGCGCTGTCGGCGGAGCTCAGGCTCGGAAAAGGAGATAACATGCAGCTTCTTCCTGGGCCGCAGCACCTCTTCCCTTCTCTCTTGCGCCAGTGCAGATGAATAGCAGTCACCCTGCAGCAAACAGTGACATCAGTGTAGAAAAATAAGCTCTGGCTGCCGCGGGCGGGTTTGCAGAGCTGGGTCTGAGCGCTGGAGGTGAGATTTTACCAAGGGGTCAACTTGCAGCTAAGAAAGGATGGAGTTTTTGGACAAGCTGGGCATGTATCAGCAGCCGCCTTTGTGTGTGCAGCTGGATGTAAAACTGGGAAGCTGAACGTGCAGATGTGTAATTGGCCAGAGAAGTGAGTGTTTGCATATGCAAATTTGCTGGCTGAGCAGCTATTCATTCTCTAAAACGGGGTTTTCATCGGGGCTTTAGGTCAAGATGTTTTGCAATGAAGCATTGATAACTGCTTCCTCTAAGCTCTGCTCTGAAGACTAACAATAGAAGTTATTGTGGACGACACGCCACAGAACTGGTACAGCTTATGCAAATATCTAAGGTTGCAAATGTACCCCCCCCCGTCACTGAATGCACAAATTAGACCTAAAATTAGCAAATTAGGCACTTAGTTTCTACTTATGTACATCCAAGCAAATGCTATAGTCATTAATCTGGGAAAATCCTCATTGAAGCTGCATCGCTAGCCATTCCCACCCAGCAACGCTCTCGCAAAAGAGCAAAATGAGGAGATTGATGCTCCCCCTCTGCTGTCCCCGAAACTTCTCCCAGCAGAAATGTCAATGGAACATGCAAAATTATTCAGCAAACACTTGCTCTTGCAGCAGCCAAACGTTCGGTTATTAATGCCGCATCCCAGGCGCACACCTAGGCATGACCAACAGACCACTGTAGCTTGAAATCAGAATTAATTAAACCTTGTTTACCGTTTGGAATTAGTGAGCTAATGAATATCATACCTGTGAGGCATCCATCTTGGTCAAACACATTGTGCCTCACAGCTGTTGCTTTTGTCTACATTAGGTTTGCTCCAGTTTGTATGAAGATGTCTACAAAGTAATAAGCCCTGCACTTATTTGACTCAAAAAAAATTACAAAATTTTTATTAGCTTCAGAGGAATTGGGTTTTCTACGTTTTGCCTGGCAATAGAAGTTGATTTGTTCTGTATCTGCCTGATCGAGTACTCGCGTGCTGGCTATTACTTAAATCTAATGACTCTTCTTAAAAGGCATTAAGGTTGTCTCCTGTGAGCAAACACACTGGGTTTGTGAAGCTGCCTGCTGATTGCTCCGTTATAGATGTGGTCACACCTCTGCTATTAAATTTTACCTGTATAAACAATTCCAGCACGCGGACATACTGCTATACAGTTATTTATACCCACTTTATTAAGGTTATTTTTTCGGCAGTCGCACTGCTTTTAAATCTGCCATGGCTTATTTAGTACCAAGTGACAGAAAATTCAGTATGTCACGTGGAAGCATCGCTTTTACCCCTCTATCTCTGGCCACCTGCCTTTATTTAATGCTGCGGGTGATGACAGAGAGCAAGACGACCGGAGATAGCAGTCTGTCTTCCCAGATATCTTTCGGGCTCTGCTTTTTTCCAGTGCCCGTTTTCCTGGCCAGGAGAGGAGGCAGCTGCCTTCCTGCCAGAGGGAAGCGTTTCTCCGTTCCTGCTCTGCAGCGATGCCCCGGTGTTAGCCGGAGCCCAGGGCTCTGCGCGGGGCGGGAGGGCTGGGCAGCCAGGGCCCTGCATCCCGGGGTGGTACCCGGGAGCAGGAGGGATGCGGAGGGATGCCTTGGCACCGGCTGCGTGGGCAGCGGGGTGCGGGACCCTCTCCTATGGGAAGGGACATCCGTCCTGCCCGGGCAGCCCCCAGCCCACCCCCCAGGGAGAGAAACCCCCCCGCACGCAGAACCCCCCTTTTGCCAAAGCAGCCTTTTCCCTCGAGAAGCCGTTAGGTGAAAATCACAAGCTCTAATCCTGGCAAAGCACCCTGGGCAGAGTAATGTGGATTAAAGTGGGCTTCTTTTATTGACGTATTGCCTGTCAGAGTGAGGATATATATATTTTTTAAACGAGCATCCACTTCAAGCAAGTTCAGATGAGTAATGCCACTGTCAGCCCCGCAGAGGGGCAGTGTCTTGTATAGAGAGTAGCTCTTAAATAAGTGGTCCCTGACCAGATAAAACCCAGACCGAAGTCCTGATTGCAAACTCCGTGTTGCTTAGCACTTGTTGCCATGCTACGGGAGAGCCCGGCGGCCGTGTGGCCGTCATCCCGCCGTGCCGTGGTACGCTGGCATTGCATTAAGAAAAACTGCCTGGATTTGGAGCAAATGGGATGGTTGGAATATCGCAAAGGCAGCCGAAGTGAGACGTGCAGATAGAAATTCAGTTTCGGTGCTTCCCAGCCCTGGCGGGAGCAGAAGGGGAGGAGCAGAGAGAGCTGTGTTGGGGATGTGATTAACCGGGGATGTGACCTTGCTTTTGCCTGTCTTTTCCTTCGAGCTCCCCAATAAATCAGACACTTATCTCTGCTGATTGCTTATTTATGGCTTCATTTAACCCGCAGTGCCAGCGAGGGGCGGGGGACGGGGGGGCCGCGGCGGCCCCTGGCAGTGGCGTGTCACCGGTGCTGCACACACACGCGTGTGCGCGTCTCTGCATCACCGTGACAAACAGCAAGTGCTGTAAATGACAACAGAAAGGCCCTGCTGGGGACCTGCCGGCTCCGGCAGCAAATGTTACCCAGCCATCTGTTCAAACCGGCTGAACTCCCGGCCTTTTGTGCGTTTTGAGCAGACTTCACACCCTCGCAGGCAGCCGGCGCGTGGAGCGCCTTCCCTGCAGAGTGGACACGGGTCTCGCTCCCAGGGGCACCGCGTCCCCTCTGCTCCCAGGCCCAGGCTGCGTCCCCGGCGTGGCTGGATCTGTGTCCTCCAGCCCCTGGGGCCGGCTGCCGCCTCCCGCGGGGTCATGGGGAGCCAGGAGATGCTGCGGTTGCGTGAGGATGCTGACGGTGGGTGTTTTGGCAGCATGTGGCCCCACCTGCATCCCGCAGCAGAGCCACATGCCACCACCCGGCGCGGCCCGTGGCACTCGGTGGTTTTAAGCGCCAAGTTTTATACCGCTCCAGTTCCTGGGATCAGGGAGCCCGGACCCTGGCGAGACTTACCCTTCTGAGGCAGCGGGTTAAATGAGAACACTATGTTCCAGGCAGTGCTCTGCCCGGCTCTCACGGGAGACCAGGCTAGATGACTGCAATGGCACTTTCTGCCTTTAAAATCTATGACTTTCTGAGTTCACTTTGCGCTGGATGTAAACCTGATGAAGCACTGCGGGATGGAGGACGTGTGGATAAATGCGGGGTGGAAGCAGATGGAGGCACACTCTGTGCTGCTGTAGCTCAGGGTGGGAATACACATGTCCTTGCATTGATTTTTCTGTCCAAAATGTTTCATCTGGAGTTCACAGCACTGGCTAAAAAATGTATATATCTCTCTCTCTCTCTGGAGGAGTCTTGCATGCTTGCTAAAGAGGAAGAAATACAGATCGCCTCTATGCAGCACTTTGACTCACGGCCAGGGTAAGAACCAGTTCCCTGTCTCCAAGATGAAAGATTATTTGTAATCATATTAATAAGCAAACTGGAGACGAGCCTCTCCCAGCCTTAATGAAATGTCCATTGACTCCAGGTCTGACCCTGGATTCAGCATCCGTCGGCCTGGCTCAGCCCTGCTCGTCCCTGCAGCCTGCCCGGCTGCCCATCGCCCACTTCCCCCAGCGACAGGACGAGGATGAACCAGGCCTGAAGCATTATCGTATATAAAACTAGTAACAAGCCATTTTCTTTCACAAAACCCCCGGAGATCTCGTGTGAGCAGTGGTGCAGATGAGCTAAACGTGGCCCAGGACCCAGACCTGCAAGCCCTTCAGTACAGCGGGGGGACAGGGAAGGAGCAAGTGGGCGATGCTCAGCGCAGCGGAGATGCGGGGCTGCGGGTACCCCCCAAGGGGCTGTGGGTGCCCCCCAAGGGGCTGCGGGTACCCCGGGGGCTGTGGGTGCCCCCCCGGGGCTGTGTGCTCGGGAGCTGGGCGATGCAGTGAGGCAGGTCCCTGCTCCTCCGCGGGGAGAGGCAGCTCTGTGGAGGTGTCAGAGTTTTCTGCGTGAGCCTCGTCCACTGGCCTCGGTCTTCCAAAGCACTTGGGGAAGAGGCAGCAAAAGCGAACAGGGCAGTAAATATCGCTGTGGCTGGAGGATGGATTTGGGTGACTGGTGTCTTGCTGGGGAAGGCACGGGGAGGTGCTGGGCTATCTCCTCCCGCAGCAAACGCAGCTCAGGGACCGTCGGGGTCAGGCTCGGTGCCTCCGGCTGTCAGTGCCCATCCTGCCCTTTGCTCTGATGCCGATTTCTGACGGAGTTCCCCCCGTTCGGTTCCTTGGGAGCAGACCCGCGCTCGGCTGCTCTTTGCCGAGGGGCGACTGGCCGTTTGTTGGCCGCGCTGTGCTGGGCGATGCTCCCAGACCCACGCACCCGCCGTCCCTCCCTCCTCCTGCTGACCAGAAAAACTCTTTTTAAACGAAGCGGCAAAGGGCACGTGCAGCGCCAGGAAATGGCGTGTCTGGGGGTGCTGCACCAGGCGGCAGAGTGTGCCCGCACCCGAGGCAGTGGCAAAGCGGAGGGGAGGCAGAGGAGGGACGGGAGGCAGAGGAGGGCGAAGCTGCTGCCCCCCCCCAGCTCTGGGGCTGTTCGGGGTTTGAGCCTCCAGACAAGAGATTTACCCAAAGGCCTGCGGGGAACCATCAGCGAAAGTACAAGAAACCAAACTTTCATTTAAACCCTAAAGCTTCACTTTTATGATCGTTATTATTTTAAGCTCCCTTAGCTTTTCCCGCATTCATTTCCATCCAGAATAATGAGGGGCACATTAGCAGAAGGTGATTTAATTGCAGGAACTTTCGCAAAACAAGGAGTCTCGTTTTCTTTAATCCAGAGCGTTAGCAATTCCCCACGTGCTTATGTCCATTTTAAGAATCAATAAAGCACAAACATGTCTAATTACCCTAAAATATTTTGCAAAATCAGAAGTCAGATTAGATTTTGCTTAAGCATCAAATAGAAATTTTAATGTCCGCCACAATCGATATGTTACCCACGGGTCCCAAGATTTTCACTTACATGCTTGATCATACGTTATAATGAAGGTTTGTAATAACATTAAAATCTTCTTGAATGCGTTTTCTGTATAATTTACTTTTTTTCCCACTCTCTGTACCACAGAGATTCAAATATAATTACTCAGAAAAATAATGCACAGCTGCTTTTCTTGTCCTGTATTCTGAATTTACTCGCTGATGAACATCAGCCTGAAATATTTTGACTATTTAATTAAGGTCTTACTAAAAATACTTTAGCTGCATTTTAATTCTTCCAAAATCGGGGGAGAGCTGCGTGGCTGTCCTTACCGCCCTGCGCAGCCAGCGAAGCGGGGCAGGAATTCTCTTCCTCTGCCCTTGAAAACAGCCTCAGCTGGCAGCAGTTTCCAGCCGCCCCCGTGACCCCCGCAGACCCCCTCCCTCGGGCGGTGCTGCCCCTCGGCTGGTGTCGGGGGGGTGTCGGGGACAGCCTGCGCCGCGGCAGGAGGAGCGGGGCCGGGGGGGGATGATGGGCTCGAGGGCGGCTCGTGCCCGGTGCTGGTGGTGCCCTGAGCGAACGCAGAACTCTCTCCTTCCCTGCATTTTCCTGCAGTGTCCCTGCCCCCTCTGCCCCGGGACGCCCCGTGTCGCAGCGGGACGAAGCGGGGAGCCGGGGACGCACTCCGCTCGGCGCAAGGCTCCTGTTCTCAGTGTTTCGCCTTTCCCCGAGGAGGGTCTCCACAGCCCTTCTCCATCCCTCGCCCCGCACAGGACACAGGGACTTTTGGAGCAAAGCTGCGGTGCCAGGGGCATTGGCTGCAACCAGATTAACTAGAGTGTGCCAACGCGCTCCACCGGCCAGTACCCTAATTGCCCCACGGACCTTGGCGGCCATGACGGGGCTTCTCCTGCTCCCTTCGCCTCCGTTTCCCCCACACAAATGAAGAAAGCAATTAAATCCCTGAGTCGGGCTCCCGAAAGCCAGACGCGCTCTCTCCCTCCAGCTCCCCGGGAAGCACCGGTCGCCGTCCGCCCTCCTGGCTCCAGCTGAAGCAGAGGCCGTGCCCACGGACGTGCCAAAGGTGGAACGAGGAGGAAAAACCCAGTGAAGATGTAGGCAGAGTGGCTGGGGTACAAAGATCAGGCAGGATTGATTCACCGGGGTTGAATGTTTTTCTCCGGCAGAGGCTCTGCTGTAGCTCAAGTCAGTGATGCTCGGCAGGTCCCCGTCCCCGCGGCGTGGCGGAGGCTGGGCTGGCAGACATGAGCACAGAGGCGAGTGGCAGCGGGCAGAGAGGCTGGGGAGAGCCATGCCGGCAGCCGGAATCTCTTCCTCTGCTGCCAGAGATGTTTCCTCTCTGCACCAGGAGTTTCCAAACACGGGGATTTTGGCCCATTTTCTTGAACCTCCCATCCCTGCTCTTCTCGCGGCTGCCCGGCTGGGACAGTGCGGGTGCAACCCATGCGAGGAGGTCTGGGCAACGGGTGGCTCCGGGGCCGAGCCGAGAGCTGAGCGAGTGCGTGATCACTGGGGGGCTCAGACCCCCACCCCACGGCAGCCATCGGGGTCAGGGGCTTGGTCAGAGCCGTCCCTTCCCAGGAGGTTTCCCGGGATGAGACGGGGAGGACGCTGCCGAGTGCCCCGACCCTGCAGCAGGGGGGAGCCCACCCCACCCGAGCGACTGAGGGCTCCCCCAGACTCTGCTCTGGGTGCTCAGCAAGGTTAACCTGACTCATTAAGGTGCAAGTTTCAAGCGGTGCAAGTAACCAAACGTTAAATTGCATTAAGATTCCATTTAGATGGTGTTACTTGGAATTAAGGTAAAGTAAACTTAATCAAGTTAGTCTGCCTTAATTCTAAACAAAAGTGTCTACAAAGGTATTTAATGCAATTTAACTAATCCATTTAAAAGTTAATTCAGGTTATTTTCCGGATCTCCTGGTGCGCACAGGCCCTCATTATCTTCAGCAGAACCTGGCGATGGACCGAGCCCCGCAGAGGCCGTGGGGATGACCGTGGAGCAGGAGGTGCTCTGCTGCCACCCGTATCCATCATTCATGTTTCTACCCGCTCGCGGGGCGCCCAGACTTGTTGCTTCACCCTCTGGGGGGCTGCAGCTGCACCAGCTCCCGGGGCCGCTCCGACGCCTCCACGGGCAGCTCCGGCGGGTGGGATAAACCTCGTGGTGCGGAAGAGGCGGCTCTGCCTTTGCTGTCCCCAGGATCAGCAGAGAGTGACCAGCTCTGTCGGCTGGGCACCTCATTTACTTAAAATAAATCCCGACTGCAATGCAGAATTGCAATTTTTTGCCCTCTGTCTTAGAAATGGGCAGGCTCAAGTAGCTAGAGAGCGCGGTCTGCCAAGTGTGCAGCAGTAAGCTATTATTTCTGCCAATTAAAAACCATATTAACATTTGTAGAGTGCTGTCGTTGAGTCTGTAACGTTCTCTGCTAGATCCGCTTTACGTATGAATGAGAACATAACAGTCCTTTGCAGACAGATGGAAAATCACTTCTCTTTCTCATCCACCCTGTTCAGAGATGGGGGAGCAATAAAAGCTACGAGCCCCTTCTTAGAAACCCCCCCTCTGTGAATCCCCTACGTGCCAGCAGTGGGGACGGCAGCGGGACCTGCAGTGGGGTCCAAGCCCGGCTGCCAGTGCAGTGTCTGTGCCCCTGAGGAGGAGGAGGAGGAGGAGGGAAGGGGCCTTCTCCCTATCCAGAAAATCCCCTCCCGGAGTGTTGCAGGCTGTGATCACAAGTCTCACGCGCATCTCTCTCCCGTTGCAGGGGAGGGACATTTGTGCTCTCCTACACGTGCCATTTGCCTCATCATCGTCTCTGAAGACAAATTGCCGATGACCTTCCCCAGAAACAGAGGAGACCGTGGCCCTGCCTGAGTGAATCCCCATCCCGCCGTACGCTTCCAGATCTGACCCAGCTTCAGGCGAGAGGCGGCTCCCGGCCGTGGTGGGACGTCTGGCTGCCACCACGGGGTCCCTCCTGCCGGGAAGCACCCGGCGCTGCCGGACCCGTGCTGCTCCCACTGGCGTTTCCAGACCTGGGCTGCAGACGAGCGATCCGGCGGTGACGTCCACTGCTGAAGTCCAGGGACGTGGGTCAGAGGGGGCTCACAGCAGCCTCCACTTTTCTCAAGCCCTGGGCTCGGGGCGAGGGCACGGGCTGCCCGGGGAGATGCTGGCTCTGAGGCAGGCAGCGCCCGAGCCCAGCCCTGGGCACTGCTTAGGGCACGTCAGAGCTTGCTGCCTCTGCGACCTGCATATTTTTCCCCTTGAATGCTCTGCCTGCTTCTGCTTGACATTATTAATCAGAGGACCATATGGCTCTGCTGAGTGCCTGCGATCCCTTTGGTGTCCCTGTATATGGCATGTGACACAAAAATGCTAATTATTTAAATCTGATACACTTGTTAATAAAGGGCCAGTGAATTTAGTTGTGATTGATTTAACCCTTCCTTGGGGATCTTCTTTCCAGGAGGCTGAGCACGACCGAGAGGGACAGGAGCCTCCCCGCTCCACCGGCTGCTCTCAGTGGCTGTAGGAGAAGCCGGGGCTGGGGAAGAGGTAGGACTTCAAAATATTCCTGTGCTTTGGCTGAGTGGGAAGGGCTGTCCCAGGCTTGGCAGGAATCCCTCTTGGCCCGCTCTACCATAGGCAATGCAAGGTGTCTGAAGTGGCATGGGGCTGTCCTCCACCTGGAAGGACAACTGTCGCGTTGGCCATGGAGGAGCGTCCTGGTGCTCCCCCCTGCCCGCTTCCATTTGCAGAACCCGGTGGGGAGGAGACGGAGGAGCAGAGCATCCTTCCCCGCTGGCAGCGCCCCGGGCAGGAGGGCTGCTGGTGGCCACCAGCAAAACCAGGGAGCAATGCCAGCCCATCGCGGGGCTCTCATCGCTGCCGGTAACTCACACGGGCGAGAAGGGGGGGACAGGCAGGTCCAGGCACTTCGTTACGGTGGAAAAACGGGAGCTTCTGCCCTGCCAAGTGGCACCTTGGCCGCTGTGGACACAGTGGGTCTTGGTGCTCCGAGCTCTGTGACAGTTGAGCCTACCAACCCTCGTTAGCGGAGCCAGGGGTCACTCCCCACGTCTCCCCTTGCGGGTCTCCCTCTCCCCGGGACCCTGGTCACTCGAGGTGGTGACAGGGCGCTGGGCAGCTGCCCATGAAGCCGCCCCACGGTGCCACTGCGAGGGGGACACAGCGGCAAATGCTGCGAACAGTTCACTGAAAACCAATGGGGGGAAAATATTGCCAATTGATTTCTTCCATCTTGGGCAGAAGCAGCTGCCGGCTCCGATCCTGTGAGCCCATCCATCACTGCCGCTCCCTCTGAAGTTCTCTGAGCATCACCGAGCGGGGACTCACAACACGGTTTTTCCAAACGCTGCAAATGAGCCTGACAAATAGGACTCGTCGCAGAGTTTTGTTTCAAGGTGCTTAATTAACATTATCGAGTCTATGGGCGAGTCACATTTGTCCCGTCACTGCTGATGTTGGGGAGCGGGAAGGCTGTGATTCATGTCACCTGAACTTTCGCTCTATACAAGTTTAGCGCAGCTCAATTATCAGCAAATGGGTTGTAACGGGCGATTCCAGCCTAATGCACAAAACCATGGACTTTGAGGGATACAGCTGTAGACACAAGTGGTTTTTGTCATCACCCTCAATATTGTTCGCAGAAAAAATGTAAGCAGTCACATCGCGAGAGCCTTTGCCTCACTGTCCTCGCCAAGCTCGCGCGGCTTAAGAGATAACTAAAAGTTGTGCTGCTTCTCTGTAAAGTGGAGTGACCCTCATTTCCACAGCCCTCCTTCCCCTGCATTGCTGCATTCTCTCCCTCATTTCCACGGCCCTCCTTCCCCTTCATTGCTGCATTCTCTCCCTCATTTCCACGGCCCTCCTTCCCCTGCATTGCTGCATTCTCTCCCTCATTTCCACGGCCCTCCTTCCCCTNGCTCAATTATCAGCAAATGGGTTGTAACGGGCGATTCCAGCCTAATGCACAAAACCATGGACTTTGAGGGATACAGCTGTAGACACAAGTGGTTTTTGTCATCACCCTCAATATTGTTCGCAGAAAAAATGTAAGCAGTCACATCGCGAGAGCCTTTGCCTCACTGTCCTCGCCAAGCTCGCGCGGCTTAAGAGATAACTAAAAGTTGTGCTGCTTCTCTGTAAAGTGGAGTGACCCTCATTTCCACGGCCCTCCTTCCCCTGCATTGCTGCATTCTCTCCCTCATTTCCACGGCCCTCCTTCCCCTTCATTGCTGCATTCCCTCCCAGCCTCTCAGCCCCTTAAACCCAATGGTTTTGCTCTGTACATCACAAGCTGCTCCTGTTCTTGAGAAGATTCAGTTAAATGCCTTTTGCTGCTTTTGTATTGGAAATTTGTGCAAAATTTATAAACAAAAAAGTCCCGAGCAGAAATATCACTCTTTTCTTCTAAAAATACTCAGAAGAGGACTTGTGGAACATTGGGAATAATGATTCCATCCAGCTAGATTTCAACAGTAAGGAGGAAAAAAGAACCTCTTGTGAACGGCATGTTGAGAAATGGCTACATTAAATATAAAAAAGAAAAAGAGTGTGTAAAACTTCCTAACTTATTAAATTTCCTGCCACAGATCTATTAGATGGGACGTAAAGGAGCCACCGAGTCCTTGCGACTCCCTAAGCAAACGGCTCCTCTCCAACCAAGCCACTGGGAAGGCGTCTGTCCCCGTGTCCCCGGTGCCGGCAGAGGGGGCACACTGCCCTCCCCCCGCAGCCCTGCCAGTGCCGCAGTCATTCAGCTCCTCTGCAATTACTATTAATGTGTTAATTAAAATGCATTATTTACCTAAAATATAGCAGTAATGGCTTATTAATTAAATATAAAGTCTCTCAAAGGCTAATTATTTTTCACCCTGTCCAAAGTGGTGGAAGAGTTTTTCAAACGTTAAAAAGTCTGACTCCTGATTTTATCCCAGTGCCCATTTAGGTTTGAAAAGGCGGGTGCCAAAATAGGCAAAACGGGCAAAACTGGGAGCGGGGCTGCGGAAAAGCCAGTTAAATCCTCACAACTCAAAGACTCTGCAAAATCAAGCGCCAGCGCCCTGCGGTGCTTTGAACCGCGGAGATTTTGCAGTGACAGAGGGGGGTGAGCCCCAGCAGCCCCCGTCTGCCTTTCCCACCGCCTCCGCGGGACGTTGACCGAAGGAGTGTGCCGTGGGCCCGATCCTGGAGGCTCCACATGGGAGACGCCGGGGCCCCGCAGGGCCGGCTGCGGGAGCCAGGGCTGCGGGACAGGGGCTGCCTTTGATGCTAACAGGTGGCTGGGGACACGTGTCCTGCTGAAGGTGGCGTCTTCCCTCTGCCACACCAGGCGGGTCCCAAGCAGGGACTCTCCGGCCGCAGGGACCTGGAGGATGTGCCATGGACGGACGCTGCCTGGAAAATACAAGAGGATTTGGGGTTGTTGGATTTTTTTTTCCTTTATGGCAAAGTATGACTTGGGGACAGTTTTTTAAATATCAGAAGGTGCAGACAGGCACCTAATGGAGTTTTCAGAAGTGCCTGACTCGCGTTGATTTCACGCCTATCTGCACCTTTCAGGGCTTGGACACATTTAAGAATCTGGCCGGAGGATCTCTGTGGCAGCGTATTTTGGCAGGATTTGCACTCGAGGTGTCGGGCCAAATCCTCAGCTAACATAAATCACTGACACAAGTGGAACTATGCTGATTTGCACCAGTCACAGACTTTAAATTAAAATTTAATTGAAAACTTAAGCTGTCATTAATTTTCAATGAATGGCTTTTGCAAGAATGCAGCCAGATCTCCCCCCATTCAGTCTCCTGCGCGGCCGTCTCTAACAAAGGAATAAAGAAATGCTTATTACGACAGCCATGTCTGATGTATTCTGATCCTCCGCCTTTACCTTTCCCTTCAGTACTCTCTGCCGGCACAGGCTGTGTGATCCTTTATATCAGCGGATCAGTCATTTCCATGCAAATCTCATTAGTTATCGTCACCCTCTCCTACAGCATAATTGACTTTCGGGGACCTTGGCTCTATCGTGGCTTCCCCAGCTGGGGCTTCTTTTATGTTGCATCTTCTATTAAGTGTTGCCCTAGAAATGAAAGCAAAAAGCACGAATTTACAAGATAAGGGATGTGCGTGCGCGTGCCTATGCCTGTACGTGCAGGGACACACACACAGACATACGTATATACCAGTATATTTGTTTTAACAGGTTAATGAATTGATTATGACATTGGACAGGGGATTCCCACATACTGCTTATAGCGCGTAAATATTTCACTTGGATTCCTTTTGGAAGTGGCTTGCAGTGCAGACGAATTCCGGGCCGCAGGTAAGATGACATCCCCACCTCGCCAGGCTGGCTGCCCGCATAAATCAGGTCACCTCTCCGGGCCTCGCGGAGTAAGCACAGCAGCCTTTTCTGCCACAGGTACAGGATCTCCTGACTTCGAAACTAAAGAGTAGTCACACCGTACAGGACACCCCCACACCAAACAAGGGCAGAATGGTGGGCATCGTTATTAGTTGGCCTTGATTTAAACCAGCTGCCACACATGAAGGGGAGTCAATAAATCTAACAGCAACCGCAACACCTGGCTGTGCTGGGACGGTCGCTGGGGGGCTGCGGCAGCTCTGCTGGGCTCTAACCTGCTTTGGGCTGCAAAAAAGTAAGTTTTGGAATCAAACGCTTTTAAAGAAAGATTTATGTGGAATCTTTACCTGCGCTGCAAGTATGAAAAAACTTTTCTGTGATTCTTAAGTCTTACAAAATTGCTTCATCCGTGTCTACGCCTCTTTTGCATTTCTGTGCTAAGAACACACGAGTGAGCCCGTTTGCGAGCAGGAGCTTCACGGAAACTGGGATTATTTTATGAGTGGGGATAATCTGCAAGCAGTTGCACATGCAGGTATCCTCACCGAGTCTCAAGGAATTACTCTTCTGAGTAAAACTTAGTAGCATAATTAAGAAAATACCATAAGGGTATTTTCTTAAGGGGGATAGGCTCATCCCAAGGAGAAAAGGCACGTGTCATAAAATAGAAGTGGTTCCTATTTGAAGCATAAAGACTGAGCAGATGAATAATTGTATGCAAATGACAGAAAAGACTCAGACACTAGAAATTAGGAAATAAAGAGAGCGCTAGGGGAGAGCAGTGGCTGCTAGCAGGTGGTGCCTGAAGAGAAGTCTCCAGGATGGAGGTTATTTGCTGCCGGCCGCCCCCGCTCCGCACCCGCAGCAGCACGGCTTTCTGGAGCGTGAAGTAACGTGGCCTGCAGGATGATTGATGTAACGAGTGATCTAATTTCCCGATCAGTTAATCCCAAATTAAAATCCTCGTGGTAAGATTTAGGTCTTTGCATAGCGTGGAGCTGTGGTTTAAAGAAGGGCCTTTCTTCTAATGAAGTGACTCCCATTAGCAGGGCCGGCGGCGCGCGGTGTCCCTCATTAAGCAGTACCACTGCTCCTGCAAATGAAGAAAAATGCTTGAGACAGTACGTAACCGGGCTCGCAGAGGAGACACGCAGCAAAGGCGCCAAAGTTAAGATGGCTTCAGAGATATGCAGTTCCGTACGGCAGCAGCGCGCAGAAACTATGCTGATGGGGCTTTAAAATAACACGGAGATAAATTTGTGCTGGAATTTTCATAGATGGGAAGTATTTCTCACCCCCAAAGTCTGTGCAGGACTAACTTCGCGTTAGTGTAAGCTTCAGAGAAAGATAGACGCTGGGAGGCAGAGGTCGCGGGGAAGAGCTGGGAGATATGAACTGTGAGGATAACTGGAGGAGGAGGAGGGGAAGCTGCAGCGGCTCCGATGAGATGCTGCGGGCGCTGGAGCTGCTGAGGGTGGTTGTGGGGGAGGAAGCAGCCGGGGGGCCCCTGGGGTTTGGGGGACATGGGGAGATGAGGCTCCCCTATTTTATCAGCTGGTAAAGTGTGCTGAGTTATTTAATTATTAATAAAGTGTTGGTTTGCCTGGACTGGCTTTCCAACAGCTGCATTTGCAGGCAGCAGGCTTGGTCTGTCGGACGGGTCTGTCGAGCTCTTTTGGCCCAGGGAGCAGGGTTTAAAGGGGCTCTTGAAGTGACGGAGCGGTGGGAGCCAGGGCGGAGGGGCCGCGCTTAGCAGGCAGCCAGCAACGCCCTGTGAGAGACTCGGTGTCCTGAGAGCCCAGGCTAAACCCGTACTGTCTGCTGGAACGGTGGAGTTTTCCAGTGTGCGATGGCTGGAAATGGACTCCCTGTGTCAGCAGCCCCCGCGGGGTGGTCCGACAGTGGGCAGACGGGGAGGCCGCTGGCTTTTCCGGCGGGTTTGTTTCTAATTCCATCCCCAGCCGTTAAAGCTATCGAGCAAACAAACCCACCACTGCAGCAAGTATTAATTCTGCAGCTTGGCTGTGAACTTCAGGTACTTGTCTTGTGACTTCCACTCGGAAAATGCCAAAGCCAGGGTAACCTTTTGCAAGCGTCGGTTGTCTTAAAACATGACTCTGCTCCCCTTTCACGCGAACAAATGGCAACACGATGCGGGCAGGCGAAAGAGCAAACCTTTCAAGGGCTTTCTGCAGCGCGGTGCCCCTCTGCCTGACTCTCCATCACCTGGGGCTGGACCACTCCGGGCGCGGAGCTGCTCAGCACGTCCTGGGAATGGGGTCCAAAGGTGGCCTTGGACGCAGCACCCGATTGATCAAAAAAGGGGGTTTCTGTCAAGAACAGGAGCGGTGCGGTTTGTGCGTGGGGGTGCAGCCGCCAGCACTGGCTCTGCCCTGGGCTTCACCGGGGGCCACGGGGTGATCCGAGGGCTTGGGGAAGTAACACAGAAACCGCCGGCTCCAGATAATAATAGAACGTGTGAGAATTGAAAAATACGCCAGGGCAGCCGCTCTTCTTGTTATCTTCTTTAATACTGGAGCTGCTTGAAGAGAGTAATTTCTAGTGAGACTTCTGTTGCCAAATTTAGGTATCTTTGGCCAAATTTGCTGTAAATTGTGCCTGGGTTGCTGTACTGGTGCCTTCATTTCCAGCAGGAATGGCTTGTCTAATTGTATTGTGATTTAAATCTCCCCCTTCCTTGCATAGACGTCTCTTTCCCTCTTGTCTTCGCTCCTTTGTTCCTGTTCCCGCACTGCTTTGTCCGTGCTCTCCCTGGGCTCTGCTCGTCCCCAGCCAAGCGCTTCTTCCTCCACCGTTCATCAGAAACCCCTGTTCGAGCTGTTCTGCTCTCCAGGGCACGGCAGTGATTTTGTAAAGGCATCTGCGTGTGCTGTTTACTCTTTCTAGTGTAGAGGAAGCATCGCCCCGCGTCACCCCGTGAGACCTTCAGGGCAAGGACAGGCTCTGAGACATCGCATTGCACTGGGGAGGGGGGGTCCTGGCTACCAGCCTCCCCGAAGCACAGAGGGAACGCGGGGCAGAGGCAGGAACAGATTGCAGCTTTTCGGAGTCCGCAGCTTCCCCAGACATCGCTGTCCTCCCTCCTCCCCCTGCAGAGCTGCTAAGCCCAGCCTCAGAGCCCAGAGACCCTCTGTGCCACGGCGTTCAGGCTTTCTCCTCCTCTCTTCAATTCACGGAGGCATTCCAGCTGTATTTCTAGCGGTTTGACTGTCAGTTTTAATAAACAGATTAAACAAACAGGCATGTGCCAACCACCCTTAAAGCCTCTCGCTTGCTCAAACAGTTGGCAGATTTGAATACTGGGCGATGAATTCAAGTGGAGCGTTTCCGCTGCTGTATGAAGCGCGGTGGCTGGTGTGGGGCTGGAGCAGCAGCAGCACGGAGGGATGCGGGGGCTCCGCAGCCAGGGCTGCTGCTCGCGATGCTCTGCCCTGTGCGGCCAGACCGTGCAGCTCGGTTCCCCAGCCTCATCAGCTGCAATTAATGATGCAAATCTGCAGAGACCCCTGTGATGGATCCCCATCCTCTGCAGAGACTGGGACTGGTTTTACTGGTCTGTGGGGGTCAGTGTGGGAAGCGCTGTGCCCCGTTCCAGCTCCATTTCACACCTCTCCGGGGTCAGCGTCAGTGTTTGGAGAGGGATGATGGCAGGGGAAGGGATTTGGGGTCACAGTTAAAGCCAGCGGGCAGCCGGTGTGTGGGGATTATGTACAAATAGCTCAGGACTTTCCCCCAAAGGGGGTGCAGCCTGTCCAGCTCATCCCGCATAACCTGGCGTATTTAAAAGGCAGCAAATGTGAGTCCTGTGAGATGGAGGTGGATGGTCGGGACTGAGGAGGGAGGTGACTGGGAGAAGCGGGTCAGGACGGGGTAAGATCTCAGCTATACTAATGCCAAACTGAACGTGCCGCCTCCTCCCCGGGCTTGCAGCTTGTTTACTCTTCAGTCAAAACAGGCCTTAAATTTCTTGTTTATCTTTTGCAGTACATTCATAAATTGTAATCTGAGATTTCTTTTGAATAATTTATAGAAAGCGCAAATTGCATTAAGCAGTAATCACCTGTGGGCTAGGAAATGGGGGATACCAAGCTTAAGCAAGAGTGGGGTTACAGAAGCTCTTTCAGAACCTGTGGGATCCTTCCTGGGCGCTGTAAATGCGGATTTTTGGCCAAAGGCGTGTTATCGCTCCTGACGCGGGAGTGAGAGGTGGCCAAAAGCTGCTGGAATTCCTTCAGTTGGCCTGGAGATCTCGTTCCGTGAAACAAGTGGCCAAGACTAGAAGCGTGGGCTCTCGAAGCGCCGCGTGCCCGGGAGTCTCCTCAGCGCAGCGAGGAGCAGACGGGGCTGCAAAAACCCACCCAGCGCCAGGATGCTCTGCTGGGAACGACTCTCCCAGGGCTCCATCCCGCCCGGCCACACGCAGCAGGGACCCAGCAGAGCATCCCGGCTTCTGCCCATCGTCTCCACCGCTTCCCAGCCCCAGCCTGGGCAGTCGCTCCTCCTGTGCCAACCCCTTCGCAGGCAAAATCCCCCTGGCCCAGGGTGCAGCTGCAGTAACATTTCCAGCGCTTCCTTGGGAGCCACATTTACTGAGGAAGCTTAGAAAATCCCCTGTCAGGCTGAGCTAGGAGCGCAGCTTTGCCTTCAGACTAGAGATTTCAGTGTTCCTCAGCACAAACGTGAGGAAGCCCCGATCCGCTGGCTTTGCGGGTGAAGCCTGTTCTGTCTCCCTCTTCCCCTCCGCCCAGCCTGGCGCTGCGCTGCCGCTTCGTGGGAGCCGCGGTGGTGTGGATGGGATGGACCGTGAAGTCAAGGGCACCAATTTCCGGCTCGAAAGCACTGTGAACTTTGAAAAGATTTTTTCTAATTCAGTAATTTCAGGAAGAAATTGATTAAAGAGCCTGGAGAGACAAAGAAAAACGGCAAACAAAATAGGCAGGGATTCGAGTGGACCATTTATCCTGCCCCGGGGGGGGTGTTCGGCCGTTCATAGAAGCCACGTCCAGCTAATTCCCAACATCCCGATGGCAGGGACTCCACAGCTCCCCGCCTCCGGCTGATCCGGGCTCAGGGCCGGAGCTGGCCAGGAGAGCAGCAGGGCGAGCCCCGGGGCCAAGAGCATCCCTCGCCGTGCATGAGGATGCTGCCATCAATACTCATTAGCAGGGAGATTGTTATTGCCCCTCCTTAGACGCCACGTTCTTGCCCAAACAATCCAGTTATATTTAAATTGCTTTAAAACCATTAGAGGTAATCAATTCGCATTAAAGATCTGCAATTCTCTGCAATCAATTTACTTGTCTGTCTGCAAAGTTTTCCTAGTTTGAGGAAGTTCACCGGAGCCGGCGGGTGGTTTATGGGGTGAAATAGGTTGGTGTCGTCGGCCCCAGTGCCCCGGTGAGGGGCTCCTCGCCCGCTGGGTGAGCCCCGGGGACCTGCCAGGGGTGACAGCAGGGACCAGAGCTTGGCCAAAAGGGGAGGGGAAAAGGGAAAAACCAGGGGAGGGTGGAAGTGGAAGGAGAAGCTGTTGGTCTCTGTATACTTGCAAGAGGAAAAGAGGGAAGAACTGATTTATCCATCCAGCAGGTAGGGATAAGAGGGGAAAAAAATTCAAATTGATCAAAAAATTAAATATTCATAGGACATTATTCATTAAGATTCATCTTGCCAAGTGGGTGAAATGAGGCAAGGGAAGAAATTAGCTTGCTTGAGAGTGTCAAAGTGATTATGTGATTAAATTGCAATTTATAATTTCTCCTTCAAAAATGTTACTCCTTGGTTTGTGTTTCTGCCCCCTCTCTGTTTTTCCTGAAGTCTCCCGTTATGTGTGTATGATCAATAAATGCACAGGGCTCGTCTTAAAGAGCGGCCTGCAGAACATCTTCCGCCTGTGCGGGGCCAGCAGACCCGTGTCCCCAGCGCAGGTCCTCGGCCGGCTTTCCCGTCATTTACTCTTCCCAGAGGCTGCTGCCGCCTCCTGTCACCGGCCCCCCCCTCTCCGCAGCCCCACGGTTCGGGTACCTGTTCCGCATCTCCGCAGGCGTGGGAAGGAAGCGAGACAGCCCTCGGCTTCTCGGGCTGTTGTGCAGCGCAATCCATCCTCCCGCTGGCTACGCCAGGAGATTTGGTGCAGAAAACCAGTGTTTTGGCTTCTCTACCCCCCGCGATGCTGGGGAGGCAGCAGCTCAGCCCCTTCCCCACCCACTCCCTTAGCACGGCCCAGACGTGCCCAGCGCAGGGGCACGAGCAGAGGAAACTTGTTCTAATATTTCATTCTCATTTGAAGAACTCAACTTCTCCTTGTTGTTATTGTGCCGAACTTAGGAAGGGGAGCTATTTCTTTTTTTGCTGCCCCATAAAGATTTGGTGGCGTATGTTGGCTGTTTGAAAAAATACAATATTAATTCATGGCTTGTTTATGAAGAGTATAAGGCTTGCACCGGTTAATTAGTTGAGGCAGGTTTTTCTTCAAGTGAATGAGTAGGCATGGGCTTTATAGCTCTGTCACCCAGTTTATTTGTTCGCTTTCTGTTTTATTTGGAAATACACTTACACAACAATAAATAAAACGAACCATGACAAGGCTTATGTCTGCAGCAAACATTTAAGCCCTGCCAAGGTGGTAATCCGCAGGATACTTGCAGTTACGGCCCCGCAGGNGAGAGGGGAGTGGGCAGTGGGGGCAGCAGAGACAGGGGAGAGGGAACCTCTCAGCCCTGAGCCTCCCTGCGGGCTCTGTCCCATCCCACTGAAGCCGGTTAATCCTTGCTACCAGCCACCCTCCTCGGATCAAACATTATTAGTGCATAGAGGGGCTGCTCTGCTCCGAGGAGATGGAAAAGAGTTAACCTCGGCTATTAAGCCAAGCAGCTTGTGGTGCAATTAAACAATTCACCCACCGGCAAACATCCGAGCAGAGCTGGAGCGCCAGGCAGAGGGAGCTGCAGGGAGGAGATGGTACAAGGGAGTTAGAGGGGCCTGGGGAGCTTGATCCCTGCAGACACTGCAGGGCTCGGAGTAGCTGCTTCCCTAAAAGAAATGGATACAAAGGAGTATAAAATATGAAATATTTCCAATGAGATGCAAGGCTTCTGAAAGTCTGCACATCTCCTGTACAAGGGCTGCTCCGGACGCAGCCGTCACGAGGGAACGTGCGCTGGTCGGACCCTGCCCACCCCTGCAGCAGCGGCTGGGCCAACACGCGGGTGCTGCGGACCACGGGCCAGGCGGCAAAGCCCCGCTGTGGCCGGACAGCGGGACCCCCGCCTGCCACAGGGCCCAGGGCACCTGCGCAGTGCTGGGGGGGGAATGGGGCGAGGAGCAGCTCTGGGGAGCAGCCTGCGGTCTTGGGGAGCATCGCTCACTCACAGCCGCGTCTCCCTCCCCCGGTTAATAGCATCGTTCTTGTAATTGCTGTTAACTTTAATCATTACACCGAGTCCCCCGTTTATTGCCAAGCCCCTGGCAGAGGAATGGCCTTTTCTGAAGGAGTCTGAGTCCTAGTCCAAAAATGTGTGCCGCTGACCCTTTGTAGTCACCGCCGTAAGAGAAGAATTACCTGCTAAGCTGAAATCTGGCGTCTTGGGCTGGAAGAATGACAGAGCTTTGTCTGAACCAACACAGCGTGAAAAGGTACAGGCTGGTCTCCTGCACCCCGGGTACCAGGAAGCAGGGAGCTGGAACGGGAGAGTAACTCCAGCAGCGCTGGGGGGCTGGCACTGCATGTACGGGGACATCTTCTTGGCAGTGACAGCGGTGTCGGGGTCTGCTGCTGCATTTCTCCTTCTCTTGCACTTCTCCTTCTCTTGCCTTTCCCCACAGAGAGCACCGTGAGCTGCGGGGTGGGGAAGATGGTTGAGGAGCAGCCTGGGCTGGGGGTGTCTGGGGTCAATGCCCCGCGTCACTTTGGGGACAGCGTGTAACTCGTTTACCCGTTGCTTCCCCTGCTCTTGTGCCTGAGCAAAGGTGTAGCAGAAAGCGCAGGGAGCGGAGAGAGGAACAGCCTGATGGATCGCTGGCTGCAGAGTGCTCCTCCAGTCCCCAGCACGGAAAGCCAGCAAGAATATCTAATAAAGCGCAGGTTCGGGCTGATAGAGGTAGAACATTGGAGAGACACTGAGCTCAAGGAAAACTCAGCCCAATTAAACTGCTTTAAATCAGTTTACTTGGTTGTTTCTGCTTCACTTGCAAGACATCGTTATAATTACTTGGCATTGGCAAGCCATTACTCAGAGGTTCTGGGCCAAGGTAGCAGAAGACATGATTGTCTCATAAACCTAATGAGCCATATTGATTACCGGAGGATAAGGACTGAGCCATAAACAGCCCATATTCTTTATTTGTCTAGTTGTTAGATCTGTATTTGCAGCCTGGATGTGGCAGTGAGTTATGCGGGGATGCTGCGTGCTGTTGCGTTACTTCTCACATAAAGCACAGTTCAGCGTCTGCCTCCCCTCGCAGCCGCTGTCGGTGGCAGATGGGAAGTGAATTTGGACCCCGCTTTGACCGCTGACTCCACCTGAGCAGCTGGCGGTGGGAAGCCCAGCCTGGCGCACTCCCGAGCTCAGGAGAGCGGCAGGTCGGGAATCATGACACTTCTGGAGTCATCTGCAAAAGGCCGGTCTGTCACCGGAGAAAGCGTTTGTGGTGGGAGTGAGCGCGTGTGCCTGCGTTGGAATTCAGTGTCTGCTTTGGGGATAGAAATAGATCAGTAGAGAATTGGAATTAGTTCAATTATTAAAATCATCCAGCTCAGCCTGTCTGAAGAGCACATGCCCCAGTTACCAGCAGGGCATTGGCATCAAACCAGTTGCTCCATTCCCACCTTGCATAGCCCTCCGCAGCGCCTCCGTCGCCCAGACTTTGTCTTGTGTGGTCCAGGAGTGATGCTGGTGAACAGCAAAGGGTGCAGGAGGCGGCTCAGCTCCCCCCTGCGCCACAGCGTTTCCCACTGGGAAATGGCTCTGCCGCTCCTGCTCTTACCGCAGCTCTTTTTTTAATTGGGAATGGCTCTGAACTGCCTTACTCTGCACTTTATACCGTCAAATGAGTGACCTTTGATGTTGTGCCGATTAATTATTTGGGTAATGGGAGTGCTGTGCTGCCCCAGATGGTAACGGGGGCACTCGGGGGCTGTGGGGGTCCTTGCCTGGGGGAACCCTGCAGTCCCCGATGGAGGTGGGAGCCTCAGGGTTAGAGCTGGGGCAGCCCCAGTGCCTCGTTTTTTCCGGAATCCCGGGGTTTGGTGGTGCCGAGAGGAACGGTGTGGGGTGGGATGCTCCAGGGACACAAACCAGCCGCAAAGCCCCCAGCTCGGCCCAGCCTGGCCAGTGGCACGGGGCTGGTCCTCGTCCGTCCCCGGGGACGCGCTGAGAAATGCTAGTTGCACAAAACAGTTGAAATGAGGCAGTAGGAAATTAAATATGCTTATTAGAGCTAAAAATAGCAGCTCTGTTCTTTGGTGATGCATGAAAAAAAGCCCCTTGTACCAGAAAAATACTTTGGGCCTTTGCCAGGCAACAGACGCAAGAAACCTCTTGCCGCCTGGCCGGGGGGGCTGGTGGCATCGCCGCGGGACCTCGGGGGGGGGCTATTTTTAGCAGCGGATCAATGTAGGCTTTTCTGCCCGAGAAGGGAAAGGCAGGCTGGCCAGCCAGCGTGGCAGGTGTGAAGATGCCTGCCTTAAATATTAATCGGTGTTAGACAAAGAGCCGTTTGGCCTCCGTCACGCGGGCGGGAAGTGTGTGGGCTCAGTGCAGGGGCACGCTGGCACCGCACTGGGCTGGCGGCAACGGGGCACTGCCGTCCTTGGGGAGTCCCCCGCCTCGAGCGGGCGACGAGTCTCGGGCTGAGTGCTTCGGTGGTCACGGTGACCGGGGGTCTGTGGGTTAGGGGACAGGCACGGGTGGAGGTGGCATGTTCCCAAGCAGGGCGTCGGGTACCGCTGTGAACCTGCTGGGTGAGGAGCTCAGGCCTCCTGATATTAATTAACCGTAGCAGTGCCCTTTCTCTTCCACTGCCTCTACTGTCGACAAATACTACCATCCTCATAGCTGAGGTGGGGAAACTGAGGCAGGCGGGGATGGCACATCTCTTCTGTGCCCTCCGAAGAGCAGCAGAGCCAGCGTTACCCCAGTCACCGACACGGCCGTTCAGTGCACGCTGCTCCTAAAGGCTTGTGTCGTTCAGACAAGCTACAAAGCTGCTCTTTTCCCAAGGGCTGCTTTCCTTCGGATGCAGCTTTGAATCCCACTTCTGCCAGTGCCAGAGACAAAGCGGCTCCATCGCCCTGGGCAGAAGGTGCAATGCTGCACCCCTGTGGGAACCGGCAGCCTCGGACATCGGACCTGGGAGCTCTGGGTGGAGGCACCAGAGCTCTCGGTGACCTACAGCATCCCCATCTATGGCTGCATGTGGCCCAGGCACCAAAAGAGGCGGGGGAAAAGGGGGTCCTGGGCAGGGGTTGTGTGAGACTTCGTTCTCAACGCCCTGGAAGTGGCGGTGGTGCAATTCCCTGTGAGAAGGAATGGCGAGAGCTGAGATTTCTCCAGCTTGCAGGGGTCCTGGAGTTGTATTTTGCAGATAACAAGCAGTCAGCATTGTCGCTTCTCGCAGGCAGGTTAATCCTCTAAACTTGAAATGCGTTTCATCTGGAAGTAGGTATATTTGATCATACAAGGGGAAAAAAAAATTAAATAGGAGCCCCATGCAAATAGGAAATTATGCAAATCACCTTATATATTAGACTGATAAAGTTTGTGGTTGCTGTTTCAACTCACGTTGCCTGAATGCGAATTCTAAAGTAATCTGCTAAATGTGAGCAGGCCTGACACGCATGATAATATCGGGTCAGTTCCCCCGGTCCCCTGCGCTGTGGGGCCCAAGCGTTGCTCCCCGCAGCAGCTCTGCCTGGCTGCAGCGGCTGCCGAGGCTTATCGAGCGGCCCCCGCACCCCCGACGTCCTTTCTTCTTGCTGGGACAAGAACTGTCGTTTCGGAGACCACAAAGCCAAGCCTGAAAAGTAATTTCTCTCATCCAACAGAATAGAAATGGTGAAGCCATCGACGACAGCAGCTTTCTGTTCAGATTTCTTCCTTTTCCCATCCCACCCCTGGGCTGACGGGGGGCACAGAGCACCCGCAGGCTCGGTCCGTGGGGGTGCTGGCTGCGTGGTGAGTCTCCCCCAGACCCTCCAGCCCTCCCGGCGGGACGCAGCGCTTGGAGCTCTCTGGTCACCTCAGGGCAGCGTGTGGCCCCTCAGCTCCACAGAAGGTGAAGGTGACAAAGGAGGAGCATCACTTCCAGAAATAATGGCCCATTAGCAAGATGAAGGACCTCGACTGGAGAGCACCCTGTTTCCCTCTGTGCTGGGTGGAGCTAAAAATCTCCATCAGCCGCTGTTAGTTCAGTTCCCTCCAATATTATACATATCATAACAATGTTAAACATCCTTTGGGATGTTTCCTTAACTCTCCGCCTGGGAGGGGAGAGTGCTCAGCACCGCTGGGGGAGTTCGCACGCTGGTTGGCAGGGATCGTCGGCTGCCCTTGGATTTACTTGCCTTGGCTTTATGGAAATTTGTCCTCTGAGCTCCCTTTTGCACTGGTGGTTTTTCAGGAAGATCTTTCACGTGGCTGCAGCAGAGCTGCCAGCGTCACTCCGCACGCACGCTCGCCAGCCCGGGGACTTCAGCGCTGCATTAGCAAAGACTGGGAGACGCGGGCAGGCTGGCCCGGAATTAATAGGGGTGGCCACACAAGTGTCCTCTTGTTATTAGACTGAATGAGTCATTTTTTCAATAAACTATAACATGTGCTGGAGAAAGGGTTTCCTGGGTAATAAAAACTCATCTGTATTTTTCTCAGCAGATGTAATAAAACGAGAACTTGACCAGGTTCTGGAGCCGCGTCCAAGACACGCTCCATCCCCGGGAAGGGGGATGGGGCTCCTGCTGCCGGGCGGCGTTTGGGGCTGCAGGTGCTGTAGGGAATCTGGAGGTGCTTCCCCGACTCCCCGAGCCGCGGCAGAGGGCTCAGCCCGACTCCTCTCGCCCTGATTTAATGCTATTGTGACTTTGCTGAAGTGCAGGGTGATTTATGCTTTCCGGGAAAAGAATATGCTTTTAATGAGAGAGTTTTAAACCTTACAGCTACCAGATTGAACCAGTCACCCCGTGTCTCTCCCAGGTGTTTCTCACATGTACCTGTAACGCATCAGCCCGTTCCCTGCGGTGCTCATATTTAAACAAGGACTTGCCCTTGCGTTCCATCTCCTGCGCTGACATCTCGCTGGAGCCGTCCTGCTGCACCTCTGCTCCTCCATCTGTAGAAAGTAATCTTCACCAGTCACCCCATTAATTTTTTAAGAGCTAAATCTGAAGAATAAGAAATATTCTTGAATGACTGGCCCTGCTCTTTCTCCTGCCTTTGTGTTATTAAATATGTTAGGGAGGAAATATCAGCCTTGGGTTTTCTTGCTGCCCAGTTCTTGTTTGGGTTGGTTTGTTTTCATAAATACTCTTTTGTTTTCTTTTCTTTTTTTTTTTTTCCTCCTCACTGCCATTGCAAAAATGGCAAGTGCCTGAGAGAGGAAAACTAAACCCGCTCCCGGTGTTTGACTCTAGTGTTTATCTTGCGTTTCCATCTCTTGGCGGAGTGCACACAGGGAAGGGCTCTTCATTTCCCTCCCGTTAACGCCTGGCAGCTCTTTGCAGGGACTGTGCCCGCTGCGTTACGCTCGCAGGGTCTCATTTCCCAATGGGAAACGGTCGAACGCATCCGCCCGCACTGCTGAGGGACGAGGAGCTGACAGAGTGCGGGGCTCGAGGAGCAGGGACGGGCGCCCCACCAGCGGGTCCTTACCCACCTCAGCGCTCACCTGACTCCCAGCTGCAGAAGTGGGTGACGTTTCCCGCCCCACACAGCTCCCACTCACTGTTATTGCCGTTATTTATCGGTAGTGTTTAGGTGTGAGGCTGGGCTGGCACTGGAACGGGCTCCCTGCTGCCCGGCACAGCTTGGTGATGTCCCCTGGGCAAAGCGGGGAGGCTGCAGGGGACAAAGCCGGCGGCTCGCGGGTCCTCAGCACGTCCCTCCCAGCAGCGGGTGCTGGGGGTGTGGGGTTGCCGCCCGTAAAAATGTCTGTTTTCAAACTGCTGAGCCACTGCACCGTGCTCTTTGGTAGGGTCCACTTGAGCTCATCTCTGGTTAATGGATGCGAGGTTTGACAAGAGCACGACCAATTTGAGCAAGAGGCTGCGCTGTTAAAAAGCACCCATCCATTACTGCACATCCATCATGCTGTGGCTTCCTTTCAGCAAAGATGTGTCCCACCCACAGCAGGGGGTGGCCGGGGCCTCTGGGTGACCTGGACACGGGGACCCCGGCCGTGGGCAGCGGGGACACAGGGGCTGGGACAGCAGCAGCGTGCGGTCGGGACACCAGCCCTGGATCGGGCTGGGGGCATCGTTCCGAGGTCAGATGAAGGGCGAGGGTTGCAGATTATCTATATTGGCAATTTTAGAATAAATTGCCGCTGGAATCCTTCCCTGACAAAGCCAGAGCCTGTGAATGTCAAAGGCTTCTGAAAGTCAATAACCAGAGATGCGTCTGCTCTGGGCCTTCCCTGGGAACAGGGGGTGGAGGGGAGAAACGTCAGACGAGCAGCTCAGATCTCGCTTCCCCACGCTCCTGTCGAGCTGACCCCCAGGTGCCTCCCATCCGCGGGAGCCCGTGCCAGCAGCGCTGGGACGGCCGGCTGGGACGGCAGGAGGTGGCAGAGGGCTCGGTAAAAAAGGGGAAAAAAACCCAAACCAAAACAGAACAACAAAAAAACCCCAAACCCGCCTGGGAAAACCTGCTGCCCACCCGTCGCACCAAGTCCGGTTACGCTGAGAAAGCGCTTGAACAGAGTAAACATATAATTAGTAAATGTTATCGGAGCGTTATGTCTGTGAGCGGCACAGAGCAGAAATCGTGCTTATAAGCAGCCTCCGGGACCCTGCACACGACGGTTTAATCGGGTGTGAAATCACATTGATCTCACAGCCGCCTTCCATGAGTTATTTGTAAGTGAAGTCCTAATACAGGCCGGGGCTCTTATTATTCCTCCTGACTTGCCTCATTGCCCGTGGCCTTCAAAATGTTCCTTTTGCATCTTCTGCCTTCCCTTCCTCCATTCCCCCTTCGCCAGCCCAGAACTAATCCCGGCAGGACCCGGGCCCTCGGTGACTCCAGAGCCGCATTAGCGCAGGCTGACGTCTGTCGTGTTCCCTGGGAAAACGGGAACCGAGGCTCTTGGGATAAGAAATTTGCCAGGGGCAAGGGAGGGCAGGGAGCCTGGCGCGTTAAATGGCTCAGAAATGCCCCACGTTGGCTTTAACCTCTCCAGCTGGTGGCTTGGGGAAACGTTTCCTCAGTCCCGCAGCTCTTCCCCGTAAGGATGCTGCTCAGAAACATTCAGAAAATCTTTCCAGGCAGAAGTAAAGTTTCTCTATATTCTTTCAGACTCTCCGTTTCAGAAGACTTCTGTTGCAGGATATATTTGTTGTGTATACGTGTCAACGCTGCTCGTCAATCAGTGTATAAACTGGACCAGCAGCATCCCTCACTGTCTGGGGTTCTCCATCCCACCCCGGGCCGGGGCTCGCGCTGCGAGCGCTCTTTGAGCGGCCCCGAGGAGTTAGGCTGGCAGGCACGCTGAAAGTGTCGGGGGTTATTTATTCTCAGCGTTTTTGCAAGTCTTGGCTTCGAGAGGGGGCTGCAAAGTTTGAGGCCGTTTGCTGGCTCCCAGCTGTGGGTCGGATCCCCTCTGCCGGATCCCCTCTGCCTCCTCTTCCCGACCCCAGCAGTTCTGCACCCCAGCAGCACTTCACAGACAGGGGGAAACCACCTTACGGCACGCTCCTCCTTGGTTTAAGCAGCCGCTGGTGAATTAACCCAGAATTTCTGGCCATAGTGTAGTTTTCCCTGTTCGGGGCGGGAGGAGTCCGGCACGAGGGCTGCCGGGGGACGGATGCTGCCGAGCGCTGGCTCACTCTTTTCTTTCTGCCCCATTGATCCCCATTAGGAAAGCCCTTGGTGCGGCGCTGCCTGCTGAGAGAAACCCTTCTCAGCGCATTAACATGAGAGCGGAGCTGGCACACAAACAACCAGCGAAAGCCAAGAAATGCAGCGTCAGGGGGAGCTGCCTGAGGATTTTGCTGTCGCTGGCAGACTTAGTGTGGAGAGCTCAGACAGTGGCTGGGGACGGGGCAGGGGCCCAATTCCTGTGGGCAGAGGACAGGCTATGAGTGCGCAAGTGGATAATGTGGGTAATGCGGCGCTGGGATCCGGGAGTCGCTCACGGGAGCAGCCCTGGGGAGCCTGGGCTGTGCCAGGGATTCAGCGCGGGGCCGGTTCCTGCCCTACGTCTCGCAGGCGGCTGCGTGCAGCCCCGGCGCGGGAGAAGCAGCAGAGACCCCGGGCTCACGCGCTCTCGCAAAGCGGGACCCAGCCTCTTCCCAGCACCGTTCCCCCCCGGGACACCGCTCTCCCAAGGGCCTGCGTAGGGCAGGCTCGGGAAAACTGATTTCCGGAAGGGGCTGGAGGAAAATCTAGACCTTGTAGGCTCCAAATACGTACGCTCCATCTCTCATAGCCCTAAATACGACATTTTCAGAAGAGAGATAAATATACGCCTCCAAGGGCAAGTCCGTGATTACAGCCCTTGCCGCTGGGAAGAGAGGTCTGAATCCTGAATTTATTTCTTGTGGAGATGCAGTGAGGTGTTTTTTTTAAAGACATATTTAAAGTCAGGCCACATATATCATTAAGGATGTGGGATTTTAAGAGGCTTTATTATTAATTAACATTTATATTACAGTAATGCCTGGGGAGCCCTAAATGAAAGCAGGGTCCCATTACGGCAGGGCTGAACAAACAGCCGCGCGGTGCCGTCCCCGCTGCAGGGAGCACGGACCCCGCCACGGGACGGGCGAAGGCGGCCAGCGGGGACGAGCAACGCGGCTGGGGCAGGTCCTCGGTACCTGTCCCTAGGGAAATATTGACATGCCCTTATTCTTTCCTCCGTCACTTCTGTATTGATCACCCTGTGCATTTGAAAGCCTCAGCCCATCTGTAGAGCTCTCCTCCTCGTACTGACCTGCCCCGAGGAGGTGCAGGTGGCCATCGTGGCCCCGGGCTGGATCCCCCATGGTGGGACACCAGCTTGTGACCTTCCCAACCATCACTGTGGCTGGCGCTGAGAGGGCAAGAGCCTGCCCTCCAGGGGAGTGAATGCCACTGAAACATAAGGTTATTGCTGCCGGCACCAGCTGTTCATCCCCTTGGTTTGATGAAAAAAACCAAAACAGTGAAGCATGGAAAGGACTGGCTGCTGTCCTGCGAAGAAAATACACCCCTGTATCTGCATTGCAACGGAGGCTGAAATGTGAGCAGTTCCTATCCCGGGTGTTATTTTATCTGGTTGTGTTTCTGTGTAAACCAAGACACAGCATTAGCATATTGTTTTTCCTTCAGTGATAGATCCAACACATCTTGCAAGCTGTCTGCAGGAGCGTTTTCTGTTTCTCAGATGAAGTGAGACGGAGTGCGGGGTCCTCCCCGCGCTCCCACAGCGCGTCGGGCACAGGGCAAGGAGCCCGCAGCCGCGGCTGCCTGTGTGCGAGGTCTGCTGCTCCTCTGGCGAGGCTCCCTCCGCTCCACGGGTGCGGTTCTCCTGGAGGCACCGGGTTCCTGCAGCCGCCAGCGTTTCTCATTTCAGAGAATACCCATAGAAAATAAAGCTGTTTTCTACTGACTTCCCCATACCCTGTGACGCAGCGTAACTTCTAATTTCTGCATCCGCGGTGACTGCCTGCTCTGGCCGCTGTTGCCAGAAGGCATGCGGCAGGTGAAGCGCTTCCCCAGCCTTCCCCAGATTCGGCTCTTTGTGGTGCAGGTTCCAGGGCCAGCAGCATTTCAGTAGGTGAGCTGTGTGCTCCTGCAGGATCCTTTCCTAGAAACTCTTCAGCTCTGTGATCCCGCCCAGTGCTGGTGAAATCACCAGCAAAGCCCTTCACCCGCGCCGGTGTTTGCCCCTGTGCCCGGAGCCGGGGGGGATGCGGGAGGATGCTGCCGGCCACGGCTCCGGCTGGGCTCCTCCATCCCACCCTCCTCGGGGATCCGGGAGCTCCGCAGCACGGGCCCCAGGGACAAACCTCCGTTTCTGTGGATTTTGCTCCTCCATGGCGAGGCCCAAAGCAGAACAAAGCCAAACCCAAACGGCGAAAGCTGTTTGCTCCCCGTGAGCGGGGCTGCGGTGCGCCCCATGGAGCAGGGGACCAGCTGGCTCGGGGTTTGAGTTAATTACTCCCTTTTGAATGTTTGTGTGTGTGTTTTAGTGCTGTTAGGTGTACTATGCTGCGGTACGAGTAATCAGGTGTCAGGACACTAACAGCCCGTATACAGGCATCTTTTATTAACTGCTATTTAAATTGAGCTGCCTTTGCTCATCACGGTGGCTTTGGCCAAACCTCCGAGCAGGTCGGTGGGGCTGGGGGAGCAAACCCTGCGTGCCAGGGCTGCGGGCGGAGGGGGTTTCTCCTATTTCAAACGCAGGAAGAGATGCTCCAAGGCTTCAGACAGTAATGTAAAATAACAAATGAGTTTCCGTGAGGGAGAAATGAAACAAAACCCAGCGGCTCGCAGCGCGGCTCGGCTCCCCCGGCAGCGGTGCAGGTCCCCCCGTCCAGGGGGGTGGATGTGGGGGTGCGACGTGCTCGGTGGGGCGAGTGCAGGGCCATGCGCTGGGCCAGCGGGCTGCCCGACAGCCAGCCAACGCAGCCCAAACCAGGAGCGTTTCCAGATGGGTCC
Organism: Stercorarius parasiticus; assembly: GCA_013396915.1. Taxonomy (NCBI): domain Eukaryota; kingdom Metazoa; phylum Chordata; class Aves; order Charadriiformes; family Stercorariidae; genus Stercorarius; species Stercorarius parasiticus. The sequence goes on from VWZL01001371.1 coordinate 380,689, forward strand.
CAGAGGAGAATCCAGGCTGGGTCCTTACCCAGGGAGCACCCGTCTGCAGAGCACGAGTGCTGCAAAGCCCTGAAAGGTTACCTTGGCTGTTAATTGCTAAAAAACACCTTTGGATAGAATATTTATACAGAAAAATGTTAATGAGTGCTCATCCCAGCCTGATGGTGTCCCACGCGGTGCTGCACCAGCAACAGGGGGGTTAGCAGGGACCTTGTGTAAGGACCGTGGGCCCCCGGCACACGCTGCAAGTTGTTTTCTCATCATAAGCCTCTCGATTAAGGAGGAGGAGAAATCATTGTGATTGCAATGTCCAGTCGTCAAATATGGTCAGCCTGGAAATCAATCCAATAAAAATGGAAAGCAGGGTGCTGGGGGCAGGGAGGCTGGCAGAGGCAGGGAAAAGGTTTTGCTTGGAGACTTTAATTAAAATGCCACAAGAGGCTTTCAGGACATACAGCAGCTCTTCCTACTTTGGTGAAGAGATAAAAGCATCTCAGTAATTGCTGACACACTCTGGAACCGTTTTACTGCTCCCAGGGCAGTTGGGAG
>VWZL01001371.1:388917-415016 GCA_013396915.1 Stercorarius parasiticus
CTGCCCGCCTTCCGCAGCACGGCGGGTCTGACGGGTCGGGAAACGCCGGGGTTGTTTCAGTTTTCCTTCAAGGAGCGACAGTTCCCACTCAATGGTTGTTGAAGGACTTCAGCGATGTTTTGAACGCGGATTTTGTGTGTTTGGTGCGTCCAAATACTTCAAAAATAACGGGGTGGGCAGGTTTAGGGAGGGGAGGGTTTGTCCTTTCCCCTTTGAGCTCTGATATACAGGGGTGGGGATTTAAACACTGTTCCTTTCAACCTAATTCCCTACAGTCGTGACGCAATGGCAGGCAGCGTTGTGGATGCACAATTATAAAGTGTGTGTTAGCTTTTTATTATATAAACAACTCATGTAATTATTTTAACAACTCACACGTCACGCTACGCATGCAGCAGCATTTTTAAAAACTTGTCTATCAGGAGTTTTCAAACTACTAGTTTAGGTTCTCATATGAATGCGATTACATGACTGCCCGTGCAAGCTCCTGGAAAATATCAGTTCCTTTTCAGGGACAGGAAAGAAAAATGAAGCTGATTCAGGATTATAGACATAGAGGCATTGTTGAATTGGGGTAGCTGTAACCGTGGCTTATGAGAAGAAAGGAAATACCCTCCTTCAGAGGAAAAAAGGAATGACAAGCTGTGTTCTTACTTTTTTTTTTTAAAGTAGAAGAGTTTAGAGCCAAGTGCTTGCAGAGGATCTTGACGCTTCCAGTTGACAACCTCCCCGTCTGCGCCTCGGGCTGTGCGCTCTGGCTGCTCTCGGGTCCTGCCTGCTGCAGAGTAACTCAAAAACCTTTGCTGGAGTCGGCGGGTGAAGTTCTCTTGGGCTGGCAGCGTTGGTTGACTCGGTTCGTGCTTACATGTATGTGAGCCCAAGCGAAATGTCACCTCTAATGGTTTCATAATCATCGTAGCGTGATTCAGTGCGCGGAGGAGCTGCCACGCTCTAGAAGCTTATCTCTTTTTGTTCCTGAAGTGGCACATGCCAAAGATAGCTTACCCGGATTTGTTAGCTTGCATGGGTGTACATATGCTTAAACTGGTCTTGATATTTATGTTTAGTTAAGTACTGGGAAATAACTTTCAAAAGAAGACTTTTGTATCTTTCAAGGGTAGGTAAGTATGGGTCTGCAGAGGAGACTCTTTAGTGGTCCATAGCATAGCTAAAAGGGAGTTTACCTTTAAGCAAACTGTGCGTAGTTATCTTTGTTTATGCTCTAAACTCTTGCTTATTGTCCAAAAATGGTGGTATATCTTAGACTCAGGGAAAATATTTATACCATCAGACTAAATAATGAGGTTCTTGTGGTTTGTGATCTGTGTGATTGGGCTGGTCAGCGAATTTCACTGAGCATAGAGGGGTAATATGCCCCGGGTATTTCTACATCTTGTTTCTAACGCTGTGAAACTCTATCTCTTGGTTAAAGGTTTTGAAATAATAGGTCGGGTTGCCCAGCTGACGAGTACAGGTCTGTTTGGCAGAATGGGACTGTTTGCAGGGGAAAGAAGTGAGTCATTGAATAGGGTTGGTGTGATCTTTTATTAAAAAGTGAAACAAGGGAAGAACAGGGACCTGTAACCAGAAAACAGCCTTGGAAAGGTCTGCTCAGGAGCTTGTGACGCTGGAGGGCCGGGAAGGGATTCGGATTTGGATAGGGGAGGAGGAGCTCAGATATATGCTTATTAGCTTTTTGATCAGAGATGCTTCTTGTTCCTGTAAAATAATAACGTAAAATTAATAGAGCTTTTTTTCCCTATTTTTTCAGCTCCCTTTTATTGAGTGACGCTAAAAGGGAGAGCTTGGGTTTGTTACAGATTCAGCAGTATCTGCCAGGTGTGCTCTGAGAGGCATTAAAAAGTTCCCTGTAAACCAGTGCAGAATACAAGTGTGATTTAGAGGGTTTTTTAGGGCAGTGACTTTATTTGTAGCATCTGGTCCCAGTCTGTCGCCGCAGCAGCATGGGATAACCTGTGCAAACAGAGCAGTTAAAGGTCTTCTGTAGCAGCAGGTTGCACGGGAGGAAGCTCAGGCTGTACCACTTATATATCTTTAATGCTACCTGTTGTTGTTGTATAAGTGATTGCTGTGCAGACTGGCTCCTGCTCTTTATTTCTGTAAGTATTTTTACCCGTATATTTTAAGACAGGGCTTGTTTATGTTATTAAGCTGATTAAAGACTATAGCCATAGAGGCATGTTAAGAATAGCATGGCTTATTTCTATAACACTGTGAAGTACAAATCACAATAGAGTGTTTAGAATATAGAATAGAAACGATTACTGCCCAGACTAACAGCTTTAAAGTACCAAACTGCAGTCGTAGCTGTCCTCGCTCTGAGTGTGCTGTTCAGTAGCTAATGGAGAGATGCAGCTGCACCCACGTCATCTCTTTTCCAGAGAAAAGCACAGACATGTTCACATTGAAGTCCACGTTCAAAATGCACTGTCCTGGGGTAACGGAGTTAGATGATACGCTTTGTTCTAAGATCTCAAAGAAAACTTCTCCTTTTTAGTTCTGGCTTAAAATGCCCCAAAACTAAAATAACTTGATGAGTATCTGGCAAAAAAAAGTCGTTCCTATTTCCCATCAGTACTGATGCAGTCTCAGCACCCGTGAATGTAGTCTGAGCAAGGACTGAGATGGTTTTGAAATTAATCTCCAGAGCAGACGTTCGGGTGTTCCAGATCTAAACCCTTCCAAGGGAACTGATGCAGCTCAGACTTAGGTACCAGCGTAAGCACATAAATGTTAAAGGCTAAAACCAGGCCCCTTCTTTTCTTGTGATATATGGCTACTTTTTTATGTTTTAGCATTAATTTGCTGCTTCTGTTGCACTCCCTCCCTTTTTGTGTAAGATGAACAAGTTGTAAATCACACTCCTTCCGTGCGGTCTCAGCTAGCCAGGCTGCCCGTGGCGACAGGACCATCAGTGACGTACCCGAAGCTGCGGGAGATGCTCAGGTTCACGTCCTGGGCAACTCTGGGAAGTCTGTCGGCTGATCTGGCAATGTAGCTCTGGCTGATCAGTGACCAGCACTGCCCTGGCCACTGAAATGTGATTTGAGTCTATATAGCGAGTTTCCTAAATTAGACTGTTGTATCAAGTCTTGATCAGGCTTTTTTGAAGTTATGACAGATAAGAACGGGTTTGCCAAACACTCCACTCGTGTATTTTCCTCTTGAAAATGTGGATCTGCAGCAGGGAACGCACAGGCGGTGCTGACAGATCCATGGTGTCCAGCTAAATGGGTTTTGGAACGGCTGCAATACCCCGGACAGTCCTGCTCGCTTCCCCTGGAGTTTCTCTGAGCAGCCCATGCCAACAGTAGGGCTGGCCAGAAGAGTCTGTGAGAAACGTTGCTGCTTTATGGAGTTTCATGTAAAACGCTGCGCGAAGCGAGAACGTGACTGCATGATGAGAAACTCACCTGCTTAGCAGAGGGGGCACGAAGCAGATTTCTGATTTCTCTTGCTGAGAGGCTACCTACTCCGCTCTGTAAGCAGAACTTTCTGTTCCCAGCAACTGGAAAACTGCTTTGGCATAAACAAGACAGAACTTGCATTTGTGCATAATTCTCCAAGGCACAGTTATGCAAATCAGTTGTAAAGTAGCAGTGACTTCAGAAAAATTAGAGTTCGGTTGAATGTTTTAGCTGGATAGGCTTCTCTACTAAAGGCTAAATTAACCCTTTATTACTTGCCGATGAATTGGGGTTTGATACTTCTCAGTAGCTTCTCCATGCTGTAGCGTTTTCCTCAGAAAAGTATATTTGATTGTTGTGCAGAGCACAAGACTATATGATCAACGGGTATTTAGTTGACAAGGATTTAGTCTGTGAAATTATTTCCATTATTAACAAAATAATGTAATAAAAAGGCTTATTACTGGGCAATGTTAAGTGTATCAGCAAAGATGCAGGGCGAGAAAAAGCTTTTGTTATGCACAGTCCAGATGATGGATCTTGTTCTTATGTGGGCAGTAAAATTATATTTAATAAATGATGGTGATATTGAAACAGTTTGAAAGAATAGTAATTAAATGTGTGTTTTTTGTGGCATTGATTTTTGTAAAGTGGTTTGGGCCTGTTCCATTCGTAACGCAGAATGGCATTCCGAGGAAGCTATCATAGCACTGAAATGGTAACGTGCCCGTTAAGTTTGGGTAGGCGTCCCAGTTTGGGCCGCATTCATCACAGCTCGTCACTCTCGTTGCAGTGATGTTTGCAGCTGTGTGATCCGGAGGTGTAATTTACAGTAGTATGGTGCTTAAGTAGCCTTTTTTTCCCCCCTTTCCTATTAACTTTGGCTACTTTGTGGTGAATATGACACTGTCATGTTAGCCCATACGTTCTGCCCGCACCATCTGGGTGTGCATGTGTTCATGACCCCTTGGGAAAAGGTGAAAAATGCATTTTCTACAACTGGTCTTGGAAGATGAAGAGAAAATGTTCGCCTTGTGTATTCTTCCCTTTCTCCCCAGGGCAATTTGCAGTCCAAAAAAATGGAAACTGAAGTTAAATGGGGATTATATATCGTAACTCTGAATACTGATTTTAACATACGAAGAAATACCTGGTAAACTATGTTGCATTTTTCAGGTTTTCAGGATGAATCTGGAAAAACTCAGCAAACCAGAACTACTGACGCTGTTTAGCATTCTTGAGGGAGAATTAGAAGCAAGAGATCTCGTCATAGAAGCCTTAAAGGTATGTTGTAAATACCACGATAAGAGACAGAAATGACAACAGTACTACTGTAGGTTCTGCAAAGCACTTGCATCCAAGGTGAAGTTCAGAGGCAAAGATTTATTACTGGTTCAGAATCCCATCTTAATTTCAGCAGTATTAGATAATAAAAGCTGTATATCATTCTGTGTTTTGGAATTCATTATCAAAAGCTGGCTGCAAGAAGCATTTCAGTGTTAAGTACAGTGTTACGTAGGTACTTTCATCCTTTCTGGTAAAGAACCGAGTGTTTCTGCTATCATGAGAAATGTAGAAGGTCTATCAGGCTGCCTTTGTTGGTTTTCTCCTGTAGTAAGGAGGGCTTCTTAAGGAAGAAACTCTCCTCGCCAGGAGAGATCACAGATTAGTCTTTTCGTGAGAATAATGTCACGCTAAGGAAAAAGCACTCGTGGGTTTGTGCTGTGCTGAGGCGGTGTAAGGGGGCACTGCTGGAGAGAGCCACAAGCCTGGGCTCAGCTGCTTATTCCTTCCCTTGGCTGGCACAAGCGTTAAGTGTAACCGCCCATTCAGGCAGATCGCAGCTAAATCTAACCCATCAGAAAAGTGAGTTTCGACCCGTGTCAGCGCAGGTGATGTCGTGGCTGCGTGAGTGCTTGTGGTGGGACAGGCAGGGCTGGGGCAGTGGGACCTCTCTGTACAGGGACAGCTCATGCTGCAGGGAAACCATGACCAAGGTGGCATAGGTGTATGTGGTGTTCCCTCTGCACTTCTGCTTCCCTTGGTAGTGTGGGCTGTGGCACTGTGGCCAGTTTGGTGGGTGAATGTTGAGCCGAGACAGTACGTAATATGTAATACTGCTGCTGTTTGAAGGGTGCGTAGTTGACACTCAGCCTCAGTAAGGTGGGAAAAAAAGTAGCGGTATAATTGATGGAAGGGGTGGATTTTTGAAGAAATGAGTTGTGACAGGGTTGAATATTGAAGGCTTTTTCAAGCTGACCTGTCACTGCTCATAATGTTTAAACTTTGAGCTGTTCCAGAAGAGGAGCGGCAGCTTGTGAATCTGAGCGCTGCGGGGACTTGGTTTTCCAGCAACAGCTTCTGGAGCTTGGTTCCAAATACAGACACCTTTTGTGGGGGCGGAGGGAGATCCTCCTCCAAAACAGTTGGGACACTTAGGTGTTTATTGTTAGTTGTTTTTTGCAGTTAGACAATCTTTTTATTTTGGAGTAGTACTGTTACCCTCTCCAAGCTATCGATCAGGTAGGAGGCTGGGCTCCTCTCTTGGAACAGACTTCAAATTTCTCCTCTGTCCTGGGATCAGTCTTCTAATTCGGTGTGGTCAGAATGTGTTACCAAAACAAGCATCAGTTTAATATTGCAGTGTGAAACGCATGAAATGGAGCAGGGAGAGACCGATGGGAAGGAAGCAGCAGCTCCGTTCCAAAGGCTTTTTAACGTGTACCTTCTAATAACAGAAAGCAATTATCTCTTCTGTTGAAATTTAACCTGCAGTTCCCTCTTGCATGAGGATATTAATATAGTTAGAATACCCTTTGACACAATTTGTCAAGTACTCATGATTGAGAAGAAATTAAGTGAAATTGTAACCTATACTTGATAATTACATAGTATAAAATACCAAGCTAATCAAAGGTTAGTGCTTTTTTTCCCCCTCTTCTGTAAGGGATACACTGTAATGGTTCATCTCGAGAACGCCAGGAGAGCTGAAGGTAGCAGGAAAGGGCAGTAAAAGCTTGGAATCGGATCTGGCGCTGGCCGCCTGCAGCCCTGCTCCTGAGCCCCTGCCCGACAGGAAGGTGGAGCACCCCCAGAGCCAGCTCTGCCCCACAGCTGGAGTGATGCTCCGGGGCTCTGGCCGGGCTAGGCTCCGGTGCCTGGCTCTGTCACGCCGCAGTGCCAGCCGCCATCCTGCTGGCCGGGGCTGCGATGCCCCTTCAATACCCAAAGGGGAAAAAAGTCCTGTAACTGCTTCATCTGGTGGCTGGCCAGAGTTTCAGAAGCAGAAAACTCCTAGCCTCGCTTTACCTGTTTATTCGGAATGTACAGTTAGGGAAATTCTGGCCTTACTGTGCTTTTCTTTTTGTTTACTGATAGTAACTGTGGTAACAGCTTTACAGTGCTTGGACAGCTGAAACAGTTTTATTGTGTGTGACTGTAGTTAAAGGAAAACCCACCTTCCTAGTGTGTTTACTCACATTTGGACACATAGAAAAATGCTGCCTTTCTAAGTCTGAATGAAGGATGGCAACTCTGAGAGCGTTAGTTTGACCTGCGTGCGTTGGGTACCCCGAGTGGTGACGTGCACTGAGACAGGGTGAGACACCCCGGGCTGGGGAAGCGTCACGTTAGACACATAGATGTCAGTGGCTAAAAATCAGGGGTTTGTCTGCCCTTTTTCTTCCCATTTAGTAAGAAAAATGCATTTCCCCTCATGGGCTAATTTGACTTCTAATCTAGATTTAAATGCTTCTGAGCTCTCTGGATGTTCGAGGCAGATCCTTTGGTACGTTATAGGAAAGAATAAGCACTTGCAGAGAGAAAAAGTACCTTAATTTACAAACTTGTAATTTGATCATAGTACAGTCTGCAATGATTGATCTTCCTGCATGCTTAGAGAAAAGCATTTAGCATCTGGCATTTAGCAGAGAGAATCCCTGCGTGCAGATGACAAAGCCTAAAATAGTTTTCTTCTCCCTCATGATACCAGGCCGCTTGTTGGCTGGCGCTGTCCCTGTTTCTCACTGGCCCAAAATCGAGCTTCTGAGCCTGGCTTTCCAGAGACTGCTGGCTTGATTTGCTCCTTCCCTTTCCTCCCTTTGCTTCCCCTCCCCAGATCTTTCCCCTCTTCCATGCCAGGGGATTCTGCTGGGGGGGTTTCTGCCCTGCCCGGAGGCAGCATCCCCCCTCTGCAGCTGGGAGAGGGGCTCTCCCTGCCCAGCTTTATTTCTCTGGGGCTCAGGTTCCTATTAGAAAGAGCAATTGTTAGGTCGCCTCTAATCGATGCCTCTACCATATTACAACTTGCCCTTGCCAGCTTCTCTGCTTCACTGTTTTTTTTCTGTGGTTTACTTTTTTCTTGTGTATTGCTCTTAATTGAGTAGTGGGTGTTTGTGACAGGGACCGTCATCTCTCCCTCTGCATTTGCAGTGAACCTGGACTTGACTTTCGACGTCTGTTTCAAATTGCAATGTTACTTAGATTCAAACACAAGACAGTAGTATAGAGGATTAAGTGAACAAATTCACTGTATGTCAGATTCAGTTTGCTTCCTCTATTTTAAAGCCTCTTTGAAAAAAAGTTGTTTTGTTTTGTTTTGTTTTTTTAGCCTAAAAGTAGCTTCCTGTCCACTACATAAATCTCAATGTTCTCCTCAGAACAGACCTTAAGTCTCACTTCTTATTGTGCTCCTTTTCCTGTAGTTATAATGATATTTAAATCATTCGAAAAAACAGATGCTGTCAGAGAGTTGCATAATACTGAGGGCTGGATTGTCAGTCCTTATTGCCGTGTAGGAAGGATTGGATGTGTGATCCACAGGTTAGTCTTCTAAAATAGCACACCGTGACTGGAAACAATTCAATATTTAAATAGGTCTCTATCGCTATGTTAGAACACGCTGTTCCCTGCCCCCTGTTCTTTAAATGAGAATTTTCCATACATTAGAAATGAAGTTCTGTTTACTTCTAGAAAACAGGAAGCAGTTTTCTGGCTCATTCTTTTATGTTAATAAGGCCTCAGGCGATTTACACTGGAATAGAAACTATCTATTTTGTGTTAATGACTGGGAGCTGGTATTCATTGCTTTGCTTCTGAATTCGGTGATTCACTCTATAAAGCAGTATTAATGCATGGCAAAATTAAGTGTTCATTTGTCAGTGGATTTAGAAATTAAGTTTACAGTGCAGTTTCAAAAACTAAGAGTCTACCTCTTGTTTAAATAAAAAAAAAAAAAAGTTCAGTAATATAAAACCTTAGTGCAGATGCTAGTAAATCTTTCACAGATGGGGCAACACAGGCTTTTGCATCACTTGTAAAGCAGCTCCGCTGGAGCATTGCTCCCATGGGCGCTGGCCTGCTGGAGTGCAGGCTTTTCTTACAGCTTCTCTTGCAAGTTTGGGGATTTTGTCTTGCCTGATGCAGCACTGTTTGCCAGTACCTTCAGAACAGCTGGTTCTCTGCACCTTCCCCGTACCCCGCTGGGCGAGGAGCAGAGGTGTGGGCACGGCCAGCGGGGTGTCACCAGGTTCCCTGTTTTAAGGGTTTAAAGTGCAGTCCCTGAGTAGGCACCGTCCCATCGCCACACGTGGGGCTGTGCGCGGCCAAGCCCATAAATCCTGGGGTTTGTGCTCTCCGTGCTATGGACCAAAAATTCCCAGGGAAAGAGGTTGCAGTTTGCTGCTGCTTGATGTTTCCCCAGACAATTTCTTGTATTTTTTCGGAACTGATAGCAGGTCCTATGTGGGCAAATCTGGGTAGCTCTCGTTTATCTGGTTTGTTCACTTGATATAATGATGGCAATTAAGGCAGATACTGTATTTGAGCAATATAATTTCTGCTGTGTGGGTCTCTGCTAGGCATTGCTTCAGAGTTGGGCTAAAGTCGGACTCGGAATCCCACCCCAGCATTTTGACACTTATTTTCATGCAAAGCGAGTGGTCCCCACCTCCATTTCCCTTCTCTCTGTCAGCGGTTGCTGTGACCTCAGCTTGTCTTTATTCCCGGTATCTGTGTCTGGGGAGAGAAGCTAATAAGGAAGTTCAAGGCAGTAAGAAGCTATTTGAAGATTATACCACTCTCTGCAACATAAAGGAGGAACTTTTGTGCAAATTATGACTGGAGAACTGCATACGCAGTAGCTGCAGTTAATTAACAGTGTGTTTGTGTTGTGACGAGGGTTAAAACCTAAACTCTGAAATTACAGGCAAGACTAATATTCCACTTTGTGTCCAAAAAAATACTTGAAACGAGTCTTGGAAATTCCCTGTTTGATGTTCCAGTAAAACAAGTTGTAAAGATTACTGAAGACAGAGAGAAAATGCTCTCTCATAAACAAGGTTTCAGTAAAAGGAAATATTTTATTAAAAAAAATTACACAAATAGATTATGGGAAACACTCGTCCCAAACCAGTCTGGAAATCCCAAGAGGAAACAGTAGCTTTTCCCTTACAAAGTGAAGCTTTTGCGTTGCCTGCCTGCACAGGAAACATCTCTTCAGTCATGTCAGATATTGCTTCTGCTCCATAAAATCAGAATTATCTCTTTTCAGACAGCCTGGCAGTGGTCAATTGCCCTAACTTGAGCTAGGAGCCGGCCAGTATGAAGTGGTACCCTCTGCCTGCGCCTAATTCTTCTGATGGCCAGGACTTTTATTTTTAAGAGTAGTTAACGTGCCTAGCTGCTTCCTTTTTTTAAGAGCAGCCCAGGCTTAAATGTTATCTTTTTTCCTGTTGGGGGAGGGCAATTTAAGAGTCTTCAAAACCACCAAATAGTCCATTTAGTTGCTTTTGGAGTTGGAGTGTTTTGATAGGAAGTTCCTAATTCTGCATATTTGAAATGGTACAGGTGGAGGTGCTAAATTAGAGGATCTTCTAATTGCAGAAGATTGCATCTTATTTCAAAGAGCAGTGGATGTTGTTGGAAGCATGTATGTCATCTCTGGTTTTACAGATTAAATTTTCCACTCCTAAGTTAACAATGCTTTTTTTTGTAACCTTACTTCCTTATTATTGAAGCTTGATTTCCTGTGGATTTATGTATTTGAATAGGTGCTGGAATGTGAGATCGGAGTTGATTTTTTTGGGCTCGTTAATAGAATATTTCTCATCCGTCATCAACTTGCTTCTGTTTTGAAAGTTGAACAAAACCTGTATTTAAGACTGAATTCCAGTTCAGACAGGACAAAATCACAACTATTGGAGATGTTTATACGTGACCTCCGGCATTAGTGGAAGTTGTTGAGCTGAAGAGTTGAGGAGCATGAGCCGGGGGAGAAGCCGCTCGTCTATGTGACAGCTCCATACCTGTATGAACTAACCTGCGTAGGTTATGGCACGGTGACTTAATTTTAGAAGAGCTGTCCCCAATTATTTTGGCGACAGTGGCGCCCATGGCACAGAGGTGTCATGGGCAGCAGCCCGAAACCCCATATTTGTGTTTCCAAGTGGATGGTGGCCCAAATGCCAAAGCACTGGATTTGTTTTGGTAAAGGAGATGTGGTCGGTGTAGGGTGACCTGTTTAAGGCTTTTCCTAGTCTAGACAACTTTAATTAAATGTTTGTGCTCTGCTGGCTATTAAAGAAGAATAGCTGGACTTCAGAAAGCTATTAATGTTATGATAGTCTCATCTGTTTGTCATGCTAGCTCAGGAAAAAACTTAATTGCTCGAAGTAGCAAGGAGGAACTTCTTGTTCTTTCCCAGACAGGAAATAAACCACCCCACTGCATTCAGCAGGGTTCAGAGCCCCGTGCTGCTGGGAGCCGAGGAAAACCTGGCTTTTGGTACACCTTCACTATTGCAAGAAATCGGAGGTTAGAGGGAGGGGGTGTGACCTGAATCCCAGTGCTTTGAACTTTTATTGGAAAGGGTTGCCCAGAAGAAAACTTTTCAAATGCCACCCCGTTTGCTCGTACTGTTAAAGCGCTGGCACCTTCCAAGGGGCTTCTCCCGTGTCTCCATGGGGCTGCAGCGTGAGCGGCACTGGGGTGGGCTGGTTCCAGGGAAGAGCAGCTCATCTGCCAAAGCTGTTAGGGCAGCTGGATGAATATCCCGGGTTGTATTTACTGACTTTTTAATGCTTGAGTCACTTAGAAATTTCTTACACACTTGTAGTGAGGTTTGGTTGAGTCATTTTTATAAATTCTTCAGGATAACTGAAGATTCACTGTTCCTCCAAAAAAGAAAAAAAAAAAAAAGAAAGAAAAGCCTGTAGTTTTTCCTGTGATTCATTAAACCAGGGGCAGGTCATTATCCAGGGCCGCCCTCCCATTTCCAGGGCTGATCTTTTCCTTCCTCTTTTTTTTTTCTTTTTTTTAAATGTAAAGTTAGAACAATATCTTAAGCTCTGATCAAAGGTATCCACTGTTCCTGATGGATGTTACTGATAAAGAGGGAGGGGTATTTGTGAGTGTGAACTGTTCCTCTGTATTTGTTTACTGCAAGGGTTACAATCCAACGCCAAACCAGTACTGTGGGACAAATGTCCCTAATTAGATTTGGTCGTAGAGGAGATAGGGGGGGAAAAAAAGTATTTTGTTTTGTTTCTTTTATGCCTCTTGTCAAGATAATGCATATACTTCTGCCTTTAAGAGCACAGATTCACTTTTATTAATTTTTTTTTGGTGCTAATCACATGGTTGCACCTTAGAATATAGGCAGGGCCAGCAAATCTCATCAGCTATTTGAATAAAGCAAAGCTTTATTCTTTATCTGTCGGTCCCCTGAGCTGTAAAGCGCAGTTACAGCAGTTTGCTTTCCTCTTTCAGCGTGCCTGTCCCAGCCGCGTGTGGGGCGGTGGCCGGAGCAGCGCTGCGGCTCTGTGGGGCTCGAGGGGAGCGTTCGCAGTTTCCATACAGTTTACCGGCACATCAGGAAACAAGCGTGCCAATAAATACTGGCTTCCAAGTTGTCTTTTCATTATAGCCAGACTCAGTCTTTCCTATGTAAAAGATGTCCTCAAGCAGTCCCGTAAGGAATGGGTGACAGCCCGTGGTTGCTGGCCATTCCTGGCTGGGATGGCTGAATCTAAACATTGTAAATACAAAGCCTTGTACGTGTGAGTTTCCTTAATTCTTTTATGTCACCAAAAGAAACAGAATCATTCCTATCTTGCTGCTTGAGAAACTAAACTCTGTTTAGTCTGGATGAGAACATTAAGGATTTTATTAACAATTTACGGATTTATAGGCTATTGCAAGAATAAAACTGAATTGCTCAACGTGAAATTCTTTGATGGTGACATAGTTGAGAAAACCACACAACTACTCTTCCACCGGTAGGACAGTAAATGATTAAATCTTTAGTTGAGCAAGAATTGCTACTTACCTTCTCTTCCTTTCGCACAGCTGTGGAATGTAAGTCACGGCTGTAGGTAGCAGGTAGCTGTGGATGAGGGTGCCAGCAGGCTGGCTATTTTGGGAGATGCTGTGTCTTTAAGTAAGACTTCCCTTTGTTTCTGGTTTGCTTTGTTAAAAGACATTGTTCAACTGGGGAGAGGGTCAGTGAGAAATGAATGGAGCACATGCTTCATGTAACCCCCCCAACACTTTTCAGAGTGCCTGTGAACAGTATGCATTTTGTGTTCCGGCTGTGGAAATACAAGTGGTTTTTGCAAATCTTTTCAAGATTCAGGTTTATCTTACCTGGGGAGCAGGTGGCTTCTAGGAGGGGTTGTGAAGCGGGGGGCACATCCAGCTGTGCGGCACTAATTCAGCCTGCAAGACCTGGGTTCACGAGCATATATTTGATCCTTTTACATTTTATTGTCTGTTTTAGTGGGGGACCATCAACTTTTGCCCATTTTCAATGTATTAATGAGCATTTTTATTAGCTTGGAGCCTAGCTGAAACTTCAAATGTTAACAGTTTAAAAATCCCTTCTGATGATCGAAGAAGGATTGTTGTCCTCGCTATACGCTTAACTTTCTGTAGTTTTAACTTGATCAGAGCCTGCCATTAGAGGAGCCGTATGTGTGCCTAGCATGTGAAAAACATGGTGTTTGTCCCCTTCCAGTTGGCTTGATCAGAAGTGCCAAGGTCCAGGTGGGCTTTGGAGGTCCCAGAGGTGCTGTTGAGCAGGTACATCGCTTGACCCATTTGTCGTATGAAATACTGTCTCTTTTGTCTGTTAACCAAGGACCTTTAACGTGACACGCTTGAGTGTTCTCCTGCCGGAATACTCTTATTCTTACAGCAGATAACAGGATATGAATCAGACTGTGTTAAGATCTCTCTATCTCTAAGTGGAAAACCAGGGGAGAGGAATATTAGCTACAAATTACTTTCTTCTTCAGCTAGTTTTCTATTTTAAGTATATTGAAATGCAAATTTGCTTTTGTGTTGCAGGCCCAGCACAGAGACACATTCATTGAGGAACGCTATGGGAAGTACAACATCAGTGATCCATTAATGGCGTTGCAGAGAGATTTTGAGACCCTGAAGGAGGGAAATCATGGTGAAAAGCAACCAGTATGCTCCAATCCCTTATCTATTTTGAAAGTGGTGATGAAACATTGCAAGAATATGCAAGAAAGAATGTTATCCCAACTAGCTGCTGCAGAAAGCAGACACAGAAAGGTAGGTTTTGCTTCAAATAAGATGTGCAGAAGTTAACAGTTGCATTTTGATAATGCTTTAACTTCAGCAAAAACACTTAAATGCCTTGAGTTTTGGTAACTGAAAGGACTTTGCATCTTTGTTTAAACTTCTCACTCAATCCGGTGCAGCTGGTAAGCTTATTAATTGTAATTCCAAAATTTGAAATACATGCAAGATGTTTTTGTCAGGACACACAAAAAAGGAACTAGCTTATTCACAGCTGGGAGGTATAGTGCTTGCCAAAATGTGAGAGAGGATTTCTGGCAGACTGAATTCTGAGCAGACACGTCGCTGTTCTGCTCGTGACTCATCTCTCTGTCGAAGAGCTGGTACCAGGTACTTGTGGGAGTGCACCTCCACGTGCTTTCCTAAGAAAGTATGGCATGACCAAAACTATTTTTCATGCTATTTGGCCTCTTTATTAAAGCACCTATTACTCTTCATATATAGCTTTAACTGACATTGGCACCCATGAATTGCTTGGTCCACGTCTCAGACTGTCCTTCTGCAGAGGTTTGCTCCTCCGGCAAACCATGAAGCTGCATGCAAGTCTGAAAGCAAGAGTCCACTGAACTCCGCTTCCTGGAGTCTTGCTGCAACATATTCTCTTTATAAATCTAGTTAGCTTTTTAAAAAATATGTTTACATGTTTGTTTTCTCTTGCAGTAAATTTAAACAAGTCAAAATGATTAAATTATTTGTCCCTGCTATGTAGTCAGGGCAGAAAATAATTGCCCAAGAGTACATCAGTGGAATCTCCGGCTGGGGGGAGCTCTCTGGAGCATCCCTGCAGTCTACTTGCATTGCAGCACTTTATCTTAACCTCTTCACATATTTCTTCTCCATCTTAAAAAATAGCTGGGATTTTTGCTTTTGCTTGCGTCAGTGGCAGACTGATGGTGATGCCGTGACACTGGTGTTGAAGAAGTATCTTTTACAATATCAGATCTAGGTGTACTTTTGGCTAGTGCCTGTTGGGCGTTGGGCCAATACCATCCCGTATTTTTTTCAGGTATGTCGCTCTTGCTTTGATTAAACTTACTAAATCCTGTACAAAGATCTCAAGCACAAGTAGTTGCATTCTGTTCCTAATCAAAAGGTTCAAAGTTGAGCCCTCTGTTTCGTTGCATGTGGGTTAAAGTTTATTTTCCCGTAATCTGTTTTGATGGGGATAAGGTAGAACAAGTTCCTTCCAGTCTGTGGACAACCCGAAGCATTTCCATCGCAGAAACCTTCCTATGACATAAGCAACCAGCCGGATTGACTTTTACGTGACAGCCACTGGGCTTAGGGTGGGCAGCTGGGGCTATCTCCAGCTTTCGGTTTGCGCTCGAAGACACTGGAAGTAACAGCAAGGCTGTGTTTCGCTGTTCAGCCAAGCATCGAGCTAAATCATGCTATTACAATCACATATTTTTTCCCCTTCTTCTGTCCTTCCTGTCTCCTTCTGTAAAAAGGTTCCTGGTGTACTTAAAGATATTTAAGCATTGTTTGGAAGCTTAGATTTCAGGAAGACTGAGGAGCTGCTAAATTCATGGTGGGTATGTGCTGTGAGAGCCTAGAGTTTTGGTGGTGAGATACAGCAGAGTCTCTTTCTTGGGAAGTTTGTATTCTGGCTTTTTTGTTGAGTTAATAGAATTTCAATTATTCATGTAATTCAGCGTTAAAGCTGAAGGAGCTCCTTAACTGGGTCCTTATGGCAAGCAGTTTCATTTCAAGAGCTCATCTTGTTCTTAAGTGGAAGAACAAATTCATGTTCTTGAAAATAAACTTTGCACTGCAGTCCTCAAAGCTCCTGTAAGAAACTGGGGGAGAAGCCTGTATGCGAATTACCGCTGAAACCGTCGTGAGGATCCTCTTGTAATTGTTAGTGACCCGTGTCCCCGGGATGCACGGTCTCTGGGGCACTGCCGCTGCTCCTGCTGGCGTTTATATTGACGGTCCTGCCAGGAAATTCTGGTGAGGGCACCATCCAACCAAGGATGGATAACGTGAACATCTCAAGGCTGTTCTGCGGTCTGGAGGAAAAGCGTGCAATTTAGATATTTAATAATGAAATGAAGATACATCCAGTGTGAGGTTTTCCTAACTTTTCGCAAACCGACTCAACTATACAATATGATAACATAGTATCATAACTTGTCCAAAAGCTGCTTTTACCTGATTTTTTGAGTTGAATTTGGATATCTGAGGCTGCAGTGGTTGCTCTCCCGTGTCACTAGGCTTTGGACCATGTGCGAAGGCGCTGATCTCTCCCTGCTTGTAGGTGTGCCTGGGCATTGATGTGACGGGTGTGTGTTTGGCAGGTGATACTGGACCTGGAGGAGGAGCGGCAGCGGCACGCCCAGGACACGGCAGAGGGGGATGATGTTACCTACATGCTGGAGAAGGAGCGGGAGCGGCTCACCCAGCAGGTGCGCTTTGGTGGCTGGTAATTACCCAGCCCACAGAAACCCCGGGCTCCTGGGTGGTGAACTCAGTAGCGATGTCTAATTGCACCTTCATGTTGAAAGAGCAGTAAGGGACCTCCCTCCTCTGTAATGCACTCCTAGCTTTTATCATTTCAATATGAAAAACAACCTTAATTTTTCAGGCTGTTTTGGTAGCTGAGCAGTGCTAAAAGCTATTAATAGGCAATACAATGCTTTGGAATCTTACTTCAGCCTGAAATCTGAGAAGTTCTTGAGAACTGGACTGCACTTACAAACGATAGGGCTCTCTAGTACTCAAAATTCAGGATAAGTCACGAAAGATCTCCTGGGGGGGATATTCAGAGGTGATAATAAATATTTAAGCTACTGTTTTCTGTTACTCAAGCGCTGTAGACTTTATTAAACATACATAACACATCAGCATTTTAAAGTCTAAATGCCTTTAAAAGGCAAAGAGACAAAGTAGTAAATGAGGTGGAAGAAAGCTTAGCTCCAGCTCGCCTGTTCAGTCAGCACGTGGCAGACTGGGTGTATATCTCAGGAAAGGTCGATTGAGTTTCGTATATGATATAACTACTAGTAAGTACCATTTCTTGATATATGCAGCCTGAGTCATACAAGGCTGTCTTGCAGATACGTGGAGCAAGAACCTTTTTCTTAGCCATTGCCATCTTTTACTGGGAAATTTCTCCAAGATACATAGTAACCCGGTTCCTTTCTGGGACATTACGCTTAGTTACTTTCGGGAGGTTTTGTGGTTCCCTTACAGTCTTTTTTGTTCTTATCTTCCAGCTGGAGTTTGAAAAATCCCAAGTGAAAAAGTTTGAAAAGGAACAGAAGAAGCTGTCAAGCCAGCTGGAGGAGGAAAGGGCACGCCACAAGCAACTGTCTTCCATGCTTGTAGTGGAGTGCAAGAAAGCCACTGCCAAAGCAGCTGAAGAGGGGCAGAAGACAGCAGAACTGAGCTTGAAACTGGAAAAAGAGAAGAGTAAGGTGAGTAAACTGGAAGAGGAGCTGGCATCCAAGAGGAAGCGGGGCTTACAGATGGAAGCACAAGTAGAAAAGCAGCTCTCAGAGTTTGACATTGAAAGAGAACAGCTGAAAGCCAAGCTGAACAGAGAAGAAAACCGTACAAAAGCACTCAAAGAAGAGGTGGAATGTCTGAAGAAAGCCCTGCAAGAGCTGGAGGCTTCTCACCAGGAGCACTGTCCTACCGAGCCCTTGCAGCCGAGCCCCTCGGTGATGTCCAGAGGTGTTACAACTGACAGTCCCCCAGTGAAGTCTGTGTCTTGCCAGACAGAGTGTCTGCAGGCAGACCGAGCAAATCCTGACAGCGCAAGCAAAGCCGTGCATACCGTGTTTCCCAGCCCCACTACACCTACTCATTCCTATGCAAAATCCAATGGGCATTGTGATACAGACATGCAGACGGGCACTGAGCTGCTGCAGACAAACGCAGCCGAGAACCAAGTTCAAAAGGAGAAGTCTGCTGGAGCTGCCCCAGAAAATGCAGTTGAGAATGGAAGTTCTCCTGTAAGAACGGAGTCACCGGTGCATCTGATGTCCCAGGTTCCTTCTAGTGGGGTGTCCCTGTCTCCCAGTGGCACAGCTGCCTCCTCTCTAACACCTTCTCCCTGCTCCTCACCAGTTCTGACTAAACGCCTAGTGGGAGCTTCAGCAAGCAGCCCTGGCTACCAGTCATCCTACCAGGTGGGGATCAATCAACGTTTCCATGCAGCTCGGCACAAGTTTCAGTCTCAAGCTGAACAGGACCATCAGTCGAGTGGTCTGCAGAGCCCGCCGTCACGGGATTTGTCTCCAACCCTAGCAGATAACTCTGCCGCCAAGCAACTGGCCCGCAATACGGTCACTCAGGTCCTCTCCAGATTTACCAGCCAGCAGGGACCTATTAAACCTGTCTCCCCTAACAGCTCACCCTTTGGCACGGACTATCGAAATCTGGCAAATGCTGTGAGTCCCAAAAACGAATCTGGTCACTCTCCAAGCCCTGGCAAGGTTTCCAGTCCACTAAGCCCACTGTCTCCTGGAATTAAGTCACCGACCATTCCTAGAGCAGAAAGAGGGAACCCTCCGCCCATTCCTCCAAAGAAACCCGGCCTCGCTCAGTCACCTGCTGCTCCACTAACCAAAACCTCTTCCCAGGCCTCCTCGCTGGGGGCCCCCATGGACGTGGCGAGTAGCTGCTCTACCACCACCGTAGTGTCCAACGGCAAAGACATTGAGATACTCCTGCCGACCAGCAGCTAGTCTCCAGAACATGGGAATGTGACATTCCATGGCTTAGCATCCTAGGGCTAAGACACTGTTTTTCCACTCCATGTTATTTATTTCCGTAGTAGCAGATTCTGTCTGTATAAAGCATTTAGTATATTTTTTTCTTTTTTAATAGGTAGGAAAATATTTTTGTTTATGAAGAAACCTTAACCACAGCTATACAGTAGCCTCAAAATGTCTCATGGCAACAGTCAAATCAGTAGAGATAACAAGAACCATAATCACGTGGTGGGACCTAACTATCAGACTCTAATGGGACTGAAATGCTACTTTTAAATTATGCAGAAATAACTTTTGCAGACTTTTTACTCCAGATGAACATTTTATAAAAAGTGCCTGAACTAAGCCTGCAATATGAATGTGATTCTCTGAAAAAGGTGAGGAGGGGGACCATCTAGCTGCAGAAACAAATTCTGCTGTGAGTCATGAATGTTGAAACCAACACTGTTTTTAATTCTTTCCATTTGCTAAAATAAGTTAGCAAATGTGCTACACGTTCTGTAAGGTGACCACCGGGCTGACGCAGCCAGCCACACCTAGCACATAGCTCCTGGCTACCTGAGGGAGCGTACAGGAAGTTCTTGGGGTAAAATGTAGCCAAAACACAATCCAGATTACTTTTTCTCAGTGTTCATTGCCCGTGTGGTTCTTTTTGCTTTCCTGTAACACGTTCTGCAGAGGTGCCCCTGTGCTTCAAGTGGCTAAACTCTGGTTCCTGGTGCGTCACCTTGAGTTTTCAAGCTCTTCAAGCATTCTACTGTTGTGTGTAGAACTTCTGAGAAAAGGATCTTGCTACTACTTGACAAAGATCTCGCTATTACTTGAAAAAATCACTAGTCCATATGATACAGGTTTTTTGCAACAGTAACATGGGATCTTCTGCTATAAACAAGAGCAATAATTTTGTTCCTCATCTGTATCAGTTGTGTCCAGCTGACCTGGATTTTACTCCCTAGTTGGCTACGGGATCTTGCTGGCTTTCCTTGGCTGCGAACACGGAACCAAATCATGACTGCCGTGTGTAATTGAGTGTGTGTGTATGTGTAAGTAGCTTCACACACGTACATATTGAATACACAATGTATTAGGAAAATCTTTATCTATTCTTGATGTTCTGCCTAATTTGAAGAAAATGTGGGAATTCATTGAGATTAAAAAAAAGCCACTTAGAGCGAGGAATTGCCCAAGTTGGAGGCAAATTGGGTGTGTGAAAAATTATTGGGGCCCAAGAGGGGAGAAGCAACTGATTTCTGTGGGAAGCACTTGCCGTGAGAAGCGCAGTCCTGGCTGCAGCCGTGCCGCGTGTGCTGCCATGGGTCAGCGGCACCCCATGGCTGGGTTCTGAGTCACCGCCACGAGAAATGCCAGACAGACCCACCACAGGCAGCGGCAGAGGCTGAGCGCACCCTGGAGTTCATCACCTCGGTTGTTGTAGGTGAACTGATCCTAAATTCAGACACCGGACTTGCTGAGTGTCAGTCAGCGTTCGGCGTTTCCCTCGGCAGCAGTGTCACGTTTACACAGAGCTTCCCACTGCCGGATGCCTTCCCCTGCATCTTTTTTCAATATTTAATTAGACAAAATACATCCACCGTCATTGTCGGAGCGCTCCCCGCGGAGCTGGGAGATGCGCTGCCGTACACGACCCGATGGGTTCCCTCTGGCGTTCAGTCTCCTCCTGCGGGACGCCGGAGCTCCTGTGCTGCTTCGCGGCGGCTGTTGGCAGCGGTGCCCTGCTCCCCGTCCCACGCCGCCCTGCCCGCCGTTCAGGCTGGAACCAGAGGCTTTCACAGGCCTTTTGGCAGCCTTTTAAACTGTGGGTTTGTGTGCTGCCCTTCCTAATCCGGTGGAACGGGCTGCGCACTGACAGCAGGGAGGCAGGCAGCCTAGAGATAAATGGGCAGTGACTCTTTTGGAAGCACATTTATTACTTTTTTTTAAGTATCCACAGCAGATTTTTTCTCTTGATGAGAGGAATTGTAAAAACCGGCGGGCAGACAGATTTTGGCCCCCGTATCGCTTCGGATTCAAAAGTGAGGCTTTTGTATACACTGCTTTAACGTGTTTCTTTGCTTTTACATTAATCTAAATGGTATTATCCCCTTTCTTTATCAATAGCTCTATAGAGAGAGAGATACTATGATGAAGTCTATTAGGAAATGCACTGAGTACTGTTTCTTCTAAAGTATAATATGGGAAGGGGTATGCAGAAGAATGTATTTTTGCTAGTAGCCTATCTTCTGAGAGAAACTAAGCACAAGATACTAAAATGGATCCAACTAATTCAGTAAGACATTTAGAGTTAGTATTTAACTGTTGATGTAGATTCTGTGTGGAAGCAACTAAATATTTCTTCTATAACTCACACTTGTTATGAGCAGACGTCGTTGCAGAGTTTGTCACTGGCTAATGGAGTATAATGAAGTGCAAAATGTATACACTAGTATTAATTCATTAACACTTGTAAATTTGTAAAGCCAAATGTACCAAGCTGAAGTCTTTAATCATTTTTATAGCCGATGGCATTAAACATGTTAAACATTCATATTATCAATAAAGGATTTTATTTTTAAGATGTGCAAATTGCTTAAGAAAATGTTTGGAGTTGGGCCGGTGCGTGTGACAACTCTGGCTTCATTTTTAAGTAAAAACAATGTTCGTAGAGTACCTCTTTGCCACAGTGTTTGATATGAAACTGATAATACTTTGGGGGTATGAGACTAATAAACACTTTGGGGCGTTGGGGGAAGTACATGTGCCGGTGCTGTGCGGATTTTTCAAGCAGGACACAGGATTTTTCACGTAAATCCCCTCAGCCGTGCCAGCCCTCGGAGGAGCACGGCTCAGCTGTGTCACAGGCCACGGCTGAGGCTGTCCCAGCCCAGTGAAGGCGCTGGCGACAGAAAAGCCCCCTTTGCCTGGACCCCAGCGTGTCCATGCAACCGCCAATAGGTTTGCTCCCTGGAGAGCTGTGTGCTGCTCCGGGTGCCCGCTGGCCCAACCACGGGGATGAGCCCACAGCTGATTGTGTCCCTGCTGTACACCTCAACAGTGACCTGATTTTCTTATCTTTACATCGGTTCAGTTGAACAGGTTTTGCAACAACCTGGGAGGAAGCTCTTTGTTCATCTCTTCAGGCTCGATGACATTTCGGAGGAGTGCCGCGGGAGCGCGGTACCTCCTTTGGTGCAGCCGAGAGCAGTAGCCACCGAACAAGCACTGCTTAGAATCACAGTTTGGGTGGGAGGGGACCTTCAAAGGCCATCGAGTCCAACCCTCTGCCCTGGGCAGGGACATCTTCAACCAGATCAGGTTGCTCAGAGCCCCGTCCAACCTGGCCTGGGATGTTTCCAGGGACGGGGCATCCGCAACTAATGTGGGCAACCTTGATGTACTTTAGGACAACCACCTGGGCCAGTGTTTCACCACCCTCGGAGTAAAAAATTTCTTCTTTATATCTAGTCTAAATCTTCCCTCTTTTAGTTTAAAGCCATTACCCCTTGTTCTATGGCAACAACACCTTCTAAAAAGTCCCTCCCCAGCTTTCCGGAGCCCCTTGAGGGACTGGAAGGGGCTGGAAGGTCTCCCCGGAGCCTTCTCTTCTCCAGGCTGAACCCCCCCAGCTCTCTCAGCCTGTCCTCCCAGCAGAGGGGCTCCAGCCCTCCCAGCATCTCCGGGGCCTCCTCTGGCCCCGCTCCAACAGCTCCGTGCGCTTCTGATGTTGGGGGCTCCAGAGCTTCCTCCCTCCAACCATCGTCTCCGCTGCCACCGAAGCTGAGGAGCCCTGCCCAGGCGGGAACTGGAACTGGTGTGTGTCTCAGCCGCAGCCCTGCCTGCTTTTTATGGCGCAGAGGCGGCAGGTCCTTGCCCGCGCCTGGAATGCCCACAGACCCTTCGGTGAACCCCACGCTGCCGCGTCTCCCTCGCCCTGTGGCAGCCGAGCTGCGGACACGGGCCCTAACCCGGGCTCGGGCGCCGGGGGAGGCTGCAGCCCGCTGCCGGCTCTGTCCCCCGCACACACGGCACCCCTTCACCCCCGGCGCTGCCCCGGGCCGGCTCTGCCCGGGCTGCGTGTGCCCGGACGGGGGCGTTCCGCCGTCTCCCCCTGGGACGGGCAGCGAGCACCGCCCGGGGGGGGGGATCGCTANGAGCGGGCGGCGCCGCTAGAGGGAGCCCTGCGCCCGGGAACGGGCCGGGGGGCCGGGACGGACCGGGGAAACACCGGGAGGGACCGAGGGGGACCGGGAGGCATCGGGAAGGACCAGGGAGATACCGGGAGGCACCGGGGAGACACCAGGAGGGACCAGGGAGATATCAGGAGGCACCGGGGGGTCACCGGGGGGCACTGGGAGAAACCGGGAGGAACCGGAGGGCACTGGGACGGACGAGGGGGCACCAGGAGGGACCGGGGGACACCAGGAGGGACCTTGAGGCACCGGGGAGGCGCCAGGGGGGCAGGATGGCTCTGGGCAGCTGCACCGGGAGTTGCACCGGGAGTTGCACCGGGAGCCGTGCCGCCGGCGGGGCTGCCAGGGCAGCAGAGCTGCTGTGCGTTGCTACCGGGCTCATGCCTGGCAGCTTTCCTCCGAGGAAAACGGGTGACCGCTGACCAGCTGATCCCATCAGCACTACTGTTACCAGAATGGCCACACAAGTGCCAAGAGAAACTCTAAACAAATTGGCTCAGCAAAACCAATCCAGTCCTCCCATCAAGCGCTGGGCGCTTTGGTTGCTAAATTAATTGGCAAACCAGGGGTGGATGTGTTTGGGCCCAGCTCACACCCGCTGGGGGCAGCTGCGTGCCCACACCTCTCCCCGGGGCCGGGGCTCACGCTGCAGGGTCGGGCGGCAGCCCCCGAGCACGGTGCGCGCGCTGCCCGGCCACGCTGCGCCAGAGCATCTCGCAGGGGAGAAGCACCATGGGGCGAGCAAAACCCTGGCGCAACAGCAGGGCAATGGCCCGCACGGGCAGGGGGGGCCTGCAGTGGGGTGTTGGGGGACGCAGGGCGCTGGCGAGGCTCTGCTGGGTGCTGGGGTTAGCACATCATGTAACCGCAGCTCCCAGGAGCGTCCCTGGGGAAGCGTGTCTGTCCCCCAGACGCTGTAACGGCCGATTCTGCTGGGAGAAAGCGCTTTTGCTTTGGTGTGCAGTCACCCTGCAGCGTCGGCTTCGGGCTGTGCCAGCCGCGGTGCCTGCAGACACGGTTTGTTTGCACAATCCAGCTGCCAGCCAGACCTGGCTTTCGCCCTCCGCCGGGGCGCACGCAGCCAAGGAAGGCTTCAAGCGCTGAGTGTTGTTGTGAAAAGTTTTCATGCTACAGGTTTAGCACAAGCAAACATGCCAAGAAGCTGAGGTCTGCTTACCCCACTTGCCTGCCCTGCTATTTCAGCCCAGGCCACCGCTGCTGATAACCTCTGGGCGCCGTCCAGGCGCCGCAGCCACCGCCGCGGCCTCGTCCCCGGGCAGCGACCCACCGTGGCAGCCGCAGCAGCAGGTTAAAGGGTCCGGGGAAATCAGTTTGTGGGCAAATCATCTCTCGGGACAAGGACAGAGAAAGTAGCAGACACAGGGCTAGATTCGGGGATGGAAATGCCACCTTCCTGGGTTTCAGTTCTCCATCCCGCTGGGTGCATTTCCTGGTGCTGCCCTGTGCTGCCCGGCTCCATGCGGCTGTACCTGCTCCATCGTCAGCGGCAGCTCCTGCCCTGCAGCCGCGGGGTCGCAAACTGCCTTTGTAAAATCAGTGGCTGCAGCGGTGTTTGCAGCGATGTAATTGCTACACAAACCAGTTTGGGTTCACCTAAGCGGGAACCAGTGGGTGTCCAGCCGAAAACACTCCCCCAGCGCTGTGCGGTTTCAGGTCCACGGGGCCGCTGTTCCCACGTTCCCTCAATGCCTCGAGCTGCCCCTGGCTCGGGCCGAAGGGTGGCGAGGGGTGACGAGGGGCCAGTGCTGCTCCCAGCGAGCTGATGCCGTGGGTCAGCCCGGCTGCTGGGCCCCATGGGGACCCCCTGGGTGATGCTTTGGCAGCTGAAGCCGGTGCTGGATCTGGGCTGGCTGCACTGGTCCCAGCTCGTTCCCGGGCCAGGAGGGGTCTCAGGCCATGCAGGGCTCGCCCCCGCGCAGGCTTTGGTCCCCCGCGCCGCACTCCCACGGGGTGAGCGGGTCCCAGTGCCGCGCGGAAGAGGGAATCCGTCTGAAGAGCTGCCTCTGACGGTTTTCATCCTGCTCTGAGAGCAAAGAGGGGAATTTGTTTCCTGGGAGTCCAAGAGCTGTTTACATGTTGATGAAGCAGCTCCATGTGCTGCTCCTGCAGAGCCCGAGGAGCAGCACGTTCGCGGGGCCTGGGCATGAGCTCGCTTTGCACCCACACGTCGCGGGCAGAGACACCCCCTGGAGCCCCCTGCGCTGCCCAGTGCTCCCCAGCTGCCCCCCAGCCCAGGCACGGGGCTGCTGCCGCCAGTGTCTGCAGCCAGAAACGGTGACAGGTTCTCCAGAGCGTGGGGCCGGCAGGGCCACAAGCCCCAGATAAACCCTGGTGACGGGGAGGACAGAGAGCGGGGTCTGCAGGGCGTCCTGCAGCCACAGCTGTCCACGGCCACGTCTGGGGCCAAGCTGAGGGCGGTTCGTGCGGAGCAGCGTGGTGACAACATGGACGGAGACAGGCACACGGCCTGGCCATGAGCGATCCGGGGGCAGGACGGGCACCCCTCCGCTGCCCAGGAGGGTTTCTGGAAGCCCCTCGGTGTGCGGCTGTCCAGACCCTGCGGGGTCCCGGCAGCACGTCCCGGGCAGCCCGTCCTCCCCGGGCGCAGGAGCCCGGCTCTGCCACAGCTGCCTCTCGTCTGCAGGAGCCTCCCGGGCAGCCCAGCCTCGGCCGCGTGATTAATCTGTTGTCACAGAAGACTAGGGAGAACCAGCAATTAATAAACCCCGTCTTAGGCAGTAACCCGGCTCTGCCGTCCCCCCGTAAACCTCGCCCTGTTCCTGCCCGTGACTCGGGATGCGCCGGGTGCCGGGCACGGGCGCAGCCCAGATGTTATTGTAGGGGCTGCTGCGGGGAGCGGGGTCAGGGCTGTTTGACGAGGAGGAATGGCCATCGGGAGGATGTTTGTTTTTGTAGCAGCTGGATGTGTCTTGGGAAGGGATGGGAACGTCTTCTGTCACTCGTGGGCCGGGAGGAGGCTGGCAGGGCAGGGATAAAGCTCCTGACAAGTTTGGACTAGCAGGCGAGTTGATTAGCTGAGAGATGAAAATTCACAGCTCCGCTCTCGCAGGGGCCGCGAGCTGCTGGAGATGTGTTTATGCGAGGGGAGAGCACCCCCGTGCACGCTGCCTGCGGGCCTG
>VWZL01001371.1:430430-446107 GCA_013396915.1 Stercorarius parasiticus
CTAGTCCCCCCACAGGGACCACCGCCACAAGTGACAACGACCTTCGGGACCCTTCCAGCACAACCTCTTGTCACCAGCCGCACACCGGTGTCAGGGCACGACCGAGCATCTCCCGCTTCACGCCTCCGGCACACGCCGTCCCTCGGAATTCCCAGTGTGAGGCGGGTGGGATCCCGCGGGGACGGGTGCGGGGATGCTCCGACAGCCCAAGACAGCCGAGGGCAGGGTTAAAGTTTTTCTTCTTGCCAGTGCCACCAACTGCCAGGTGTGACCCTGGGCACAAACTCCTCTGTTCCCCCTTCTGCCAAATAGCGCTTGTGAGCCCAACTCCCATCCCCGCTGCTGCCCACATTTAACCGCAGAACTGCAAGGAAAGGGTCAGTCTCTCCGTGGGCATTATCCAGCCCCCTCTCCACAGCAGGCCCTCTCGGTGCTATCACAGGAATTAATTTTAGCATTATCAGGGACACAAGGCAAACCCTTCCTTTCTGCACTGCTCACTTCTCCCTGTCTGATAACAGGAATGACGCCAGGGATGCCAGGAGATGGCTCCCTGCGAACTCCCGCCGTATGCCTGGGCCCGGAGCTCCTGAGAAGAGCAAAGCGTACTCAGCTGCAGGTGGGGTGTGAAAACAAAATCTGCTTCTTAGGCAGCTCCTTAGTGAGTTAAGAATAGCTCTGCAGCGATCTTTCCTCAATTGCAGGATCAGATTCCTGCTCTTAATGAATGGGCTTGATTTGTTCTAAGTTACAAAGGAGAGGAGCACGGGTGAGGGAAAACCAAGCCTCAAATTTGGGCAGGTCCGGTACCGCGCTGCCAGCGCCGCACACACCGCTCACCCCTGGCGGCCTGACGCTGGGCGGCAGAGCAGCTCCGGCTCCTGCGTGTGCGCTGGGGACACTGGTGCTGGGCAGCACCGTCCTCGCTGCGGCTGCCACGACTGCCACGGCACCCCGGTGCTTGGCTCAGGAAAGGTTCAAGGACCTAAGGGAGGTGGCAAAGGAGGACAAGTGCTGCGGCAGGGCTGCGGGGGAAAGAGATGGCATGGGACCTTCCAGCCTCTTGTTTCATCCTGCTAAGGAAAAACTCTAGGGCCAAATTTTCCAATGCTGCCCTGGGAGAACAGGTATCGCTTCCCAGTGCTGAACTGGGAATGGGGCATTTTGACCCCATTTGTGACTGGTATGACCTGGGCTGTCCCACAGCCATCGAGACTGAGACCAGCCCAGTGACCTTCAGCCTTAGAAGGATGAGCCTCTGCCCTCGTGCTACCAGGGAGCGTGATTAAATGCAGCTCCTGGCTGGTGAGCGCCTCCTGGACCAGCTGTTAATGGGAATGCGATCGTGGCCCACAGGCAGTTTCAGCTCTGCCGCTGACCCGTGGCTGCGCACCCGGCAGTCTCTGGCCGTGGGCAGGGGCAGCAGGATGCACTCGCGTGTCCGGGGCAGTGAGATGGGCCGGCAGTGCCTGTGCGCACGTATGGGTACGGACTCACCCTCTGGCACAAGCCGTTGTCTCCAGCGCACGTCCCCTCTGCCAGCTCAGCCCTTCTCCCTGGGACAGTGGCGGGTCTGCCGGCGGGAGATCTGTGCGGACAGGGACAGGGAACATGGTCACGTTTGCAACAGGTCCTTTTCCTGGCACCCTCCAGAACACCCAAACATCCCGGTGGCCCCGGCACTCCACGCTGCCTCCGGCCGGGATGCCGACAGCTGATCCCTGTAGGATCGCACCCGCAGCCCTTCCCGGGGGCTGACCCAAAGCCCCCCCCGCCTCCCCAGCACGCTGCTTGGCCTCCAGGGCTCTCCGCAGGCGCTTCGTTTGCACTGAAGAGTTGCTGTAGCAAAAGTGCAATACCAGCAAAAGCTGGCAGGGAATCCAGGGGCCAAGTCCGAAGTAAAATTCTGATAATGCTGTGTTTATACCAGAAATTTCTTTGGCAGATTAATCACGTGAGTGAAGGAACAGATGGGAAGTAGCTGGAGACACTGCAAGGGGAATTTCAGTGCAGGGCCAGGTTGGCAGCTCAACCCCCGCAAACGTCG
Organism: Stercorarius parasiticus; assembly: GCA_013396915.1. Taxonomy (NCBI): domain Eukaryota; kingdom Metazoa; phylum Chordata; class Aves; order Charadriiformes; family Stercorariidae; genus Stercorarius; species Stercorarius parasiticus. Next base: position 432,478 of record VWZL01001371.1, read on the forward strand.
TTGCCGGGACCGCCGCTGCCCAGAAGCAGCGAGGAGTTTAAACAGGGATCGGCGCCGGAGCAGAGCAGCACCCCGAGGCCAGCTCTCCTCCAAGAGGCAGAAGCGAGGAGCCGGGGGCAGCTCTTGTCCTCCGGCACACGCCAGCCCGAGCCCCCAGCCCCGCAGCGTTCGAGCAATGACGGGCATCGCGGGCATCGCCGAAGGACGGGTCTCATGGTCCTGCTGCTGCTGCAGCCTCGGCAGGGCACCCGCAGCAGCGCGGCCGAGCGTCCTCACCTTCATCACCCGCTGGTTTTGCCAGCTCTGGACTCAGGTTGCACTCGGAGTTGAAAAACACACAAGGTCAAAATTCCCCCGGGAGCAGACGACTGGCCCCGGGCAGGGCGGCGAGGCTCTGGCCTGTCAATCAGTGGGGCCAGATGCCAGCCACCACCACGGCTGCATTTTATTGCCCAGTGGTTGGGACACCAAACTTCTCCCGGACTGGGGAATTATTCCCGGAGTCAGCCACTCAGGAACACACCACAGGCTTGTTTAAACAGCCGTCTGCATCAGCCCGTGGCCATGCCTGTGTGCCTGGCGTCCCCAGGGGCTGCCCAAGGAGCGAGCGGCTGCCAAGCCTGGCAAAGGGCGGGGAGCCAACGTGCCAGGAGGTGAGACCTCAGAGGAAAGTGTGGGAAACCCTTCGCTGACCGCAGACGGCTGTTTGCAAGAGGCAATGGTCTTCCCGTCACTTCCTGTGTTTGGAGGGGAACAAGATGGATTCTGGTCTTTGTCTGAACAACTGCAACAAGCCAAAACACACCTTAAGCAGCCACAAGCAAACGGGAGGGCGGCAGCAGCCCAGTCCGTGCCATGCAAAAGCAACGGGACACACGCTTTCCCCTAGTTCAGCCCTGCCGTAGCACCAGTAGCCGTGAGCACGAGCTGTGGGAAGTTACACCAGGACTATCTCTTTAAGTTGTCGGTCTGGAAAGCGACCTGTCCGAGCTATGGGATGTCCTTACCCTGCCTCTGCCCCCCAGAGAAGGGCTGCGCTGCTCCGGCAGCACCCACGGGCAAGTGTGGGCCCGCGCAGCCGGGGGCCCGGTGGCCAGGGAGGACGTGGTCTGCACCTGCTCGACTTGGGCTCTGAGTGCTCCCGGGGCTCTCGTAACATCTCTTGCAATAAAGATGCACACATTTTCACCCAGCGTGATTTGTGAGAGCCGAGGGGTTATTTCCAGGACACAGCAGCTTGCTGAGGAAACCCCACTTCCCCGCGCCTGCGTCTCCCAGGAGGCTGCGGGAGAGAGCTCCGAGCCAAGGGAACGGTCTCTTGCAGAGCGAGAGATCCAGGTTGGCCAGGGCAGATCGCAGACTCTGGGATCTCTTCATAAATCTATCGAACTTGTCTCAGTGCTGCCCGCAAAGCTTGCCAGCGGCACCAGCCCCGGAGCCAGGAGCACACGTGCTCCTGCTATTCCCGCGAGGTTCAGATCCCAAACTCATCTGCAGCACGGCTGCAGCTCCCGCGGCGGGCAGGACGCGTGCTCGGGTGTGAGCCCGCGTCAGCCCAGCACCGGGAGCCCTGGCACGGGCAGGGATGGGCAGCGGCACAGTCGGGGGTCCCGCTGCCCTGCCCCGGCTCTGCCAGCACCTCCGAGCCGGGTCCAGGGCCAGCCAGGCTTCCAGCCCCCGGCCCAGCACCGCACCCAATGAGCTGTGCTCTCCTCGGGCTGCAGCGGTGGAACATATGGGACCCGTTAGCTGGAAGCATATAAAATTCAAAGCTGTATTAGTCACCGGCTCCGTCATGCTCATTCCGCCGCTGGTAGACACTACTCTTGCAGAAGCAACCGACAACTGCTTGTGTTTCTACTGTCAGCTCCAATAAACAACTGCGTTTAATGCTGCGGGGGGGAGAGGGGGCTCAGAAACTCGATCCAAAAATAACAAGTTTTAAGCACGATATCCTCGCCAGCTTAATGGCTAGGTCTCTCCCCCAGTTTGCCGCGCTGCACTAGAGGGAAGCGGGGTCTAAAAGCCGAGATGACCCGTCGTTAATAAATCACCGGCCCCCCGCGCGCTATCCCGGCAGCCCTCCCGCATCAGTCCGCCGCACGGCCGCGCAGTTTTCGGCACGCAGGACCCCGTGAGTCACGCGCCATTAACATTCTCGGAGTGACATCTCCAACATACTCCAGGGATAAATTGGTTGCTGGATGATTTGCGAAGCATTTAGGCAAAATTATTAGGAGGTGTGTTGGTGGGGAGCCAAGGGCTGGATCCCCACGGGGGACGCGCTCTCGTGGGTCGCTCGGGTGGTACATGCTCACCCCATGGCCCCGGGGAGCTTGGCCCTGGTGCTCAGCCCGGCACCCAGCCAGTGCCACCCCGCAGACAGCATCACGCGCCAGCCGGTAAACATGGCATAACTCTCGCCCTCATAAAGGGCTTAAGTGCCCTGGCGCTGTTGGATAAACAGGACTGTGCTGAACACATACAGCGACTTGGCAGAGGCCCTTCAGGCATCTCAGCATCTTCACAAGCCCCCCTGTGCCCCGTGAGCGGCTCACCACCAGAGAGGACCCGCAGCCCAGTGCCCACCACTTGCCCGCAGCCCTGCCGCCCGCCCCACCATGGCCAGGCACCGGCAGGCGGGATTCAGGCAGCCCGGGGGGGAATCAGACATCAAAAGAAGGCAGGCAGGAATGCGGAAAGCCCCCACCATCTGTTTCGCACAGCCGCAGCTCCCGTACCCTGCTCTGCCCGCAGATCAGAGCGACGGCCGATGGCGCTGCTCAGCATCTCCCCGCAGCGCAGCACCAGCCCCAAGCCCTGCGCAGCCGAAACCTCGGCGGGCAGAGGCAGAGCGCGGCCGTGCCAGGAGCGAGCAGAGGATCCGGCGTTAAGGGGAAGGGGTGCCTGGCTCATGGAGCCGGCCCTGGTGAACCTGCGGGAGACAGAGAATGACCCTCGGGTGGGAGCACCTGCAGAAGAGGAGGAGAGCGCGCGGGGATGTGGTCCTGTCCCTCAGCAGCCCGCAGCAGCACAGCGGGCACCGCCTCAGCACGCAGATTTCGGCAGGGCACTGCGAAGGTGTCTGCTGGCAGAGCCCGCAGTGAGCCCTCCCGACACCCCGCGCGTAATGAGGTTTTCCCAGAGGAAAGGCAGGGCCTGACGCCTGCCCTCCTCCCCCACGCTCCCCCCGGCTATGCCCTGCGGCACGGGGACACTTGCTCCTCGGCACCGACAGGGTCCCTCCTGCCATAACCCACCACGAGACCTTCAGGAAAGAAAAACGTCTCCTGGTGCAGCAGGGCCAGTCCAGGTGTCACCACCCCGGCATTAAGGTCTCCACGTAAGGGATTGCCAGCAGAACCGTTAGTGTGCTTTCTGAACCAGTAACGCATCTCGTCCCAGATTAATAATACATGAAAGCAAAAATGCCTTGCCCTGCTGTGGGTTCTGCCCCAAAATCAGGAAGGGTTTTGCAATGCTGTCTCCGGATACTACTTTCCCACTAGCATCTTCCCAAGGCTGCCAGTCAAGGACGGTCAGCGCTGTTGGTACCACTACACATAGGCTTTATCACCTTCTCTTGTACGTTGCTCTCTCATTTTCCACTGACTCTTCCAGCTGAAGCTGCAGCCCAGCTGTGTGCAGGCCGCGGGTCCCCTCACGCCCCGTGTTAGCGCAAAAGAAAAATACAAAAACAGCAAACAGATGCCGACGGCGCACTCGCAGCTCCCTGCCGCAGCCGCGCAGCTGCCTCCAGCCCGGCCGGGGAAGCCGCCGGAGCCGATCCCAGCTCTCCATGTGGAAACCCAACCCGCCCCCCAGGAGTCGGGACCAGGGCACGGGGGGGTGCGGAGCGAGAGGTTCCTGCAGAGCCAAACTGGAAGAGACAAGGAGAAATAAACAGGCAGCGGCGAGGCGGCCGGCGGGGGTCCCGGGGGCACCCACCCAGCCCCGGCGCAGATCCGGGCGATAGCGGGAGCTGCCGGGGAGGGACCCGCAGAGCTCAGCGCATCTGTCCCTCATCAGCGGCACCGCCAGACCCGACCGGAGCCCCCAGGTGAAAAAAGAGCCGAGGTTACTCATGCTCACTTAGTTCAAGATAAAAAAAAAAACATTTCACAAGAGTCTCTCTTCATTACATTTTGGAGGTGATATGGAGTTCTGAGCTGTTAGAGGGCTGGGCAGCTGCTGCTGGAAAACCTGAGTTAGGGAGAGAAATGTCACCCCAAATTTATTGTATTTACTTTCTCCAGTGTTTTCAGAATTTTTTACTCTTCAATAGTTTATATTATACACATTTATCAGCTTTGCTTCAGGCTTTTAACCCCAGATTCACTGTCTCAGGTTATAGCAGAGAGTGATGAAATGGGTATTCCTGGGGCTGAACGCTGGCATCTGCTCAGGCGACGGGTTGTAGCCAAAATGTAAATGATCAAATGGCCAAAATGAACCCAAAACAAGGGCTGCTGGGCACTGAAATCTTCTCTGCCCCGGACACCGTGGGCTTCCCACGGATCTCCTCACCTCCCCTCCATGTGGGGCTTCACAGCGGCTAGAAGCACCCGCACATTTTATTACTGCTTCTATCGACAGATTCCTTATTCATCAGCACTGGCTTTTTTTCTTTCTCTTTTTTCAGCGGAGAGACGGGCAAGAGCACATTTTGTCCAAAGAGGTTTGCAACTAAACTGGCCTGTTTTGTAGAAATCTTAATTTTAAAGAGCATTTACAATCCTCCAAGAAACCAAGGCAGGCACCGGTGGAACAAACCCCACCAGACTGTGCTGCCTGTGCGGAGCCGGCAACGGCAGAGGGTGAAACGCCCCGAGACAAGGAGAAATCACAGAAGTGAGCAAAACCAGCATTTAAAGCCTGGCAAATGGGTAGGTAATGAGTAATAATAACTCCCTGGCTGTGAAGCTATTGAAGGCGGCAGCCCCAAAAGCGGACAATGGGATCAAAGTCAGGATTTCGCCAGGCTCGGGCCAGCCTCGATGGAGCGCCTGCTGGGTGCCCGCCGTAACGCCCGGGGGCCATAAACTGCTCAGGACGGTTCAAAGGAGCCCACGCAGCCTTGCACCGCTCCCGGGGGGGTACCCAATTCCCAGGCTTTCTGGGGGCTCGCTTCCCAAAGGGAGGGGAGCAGGGCCGGCGGCAGGGGCTCCTGGGCCGCCCACGGGGATGGCGAAGGGGCCAGAGACCCCCGCGGTGACCCCAGAGCCTGGAGGGGCCGGGGAACCTCCCCCGGCCATGGGATAATGCAGGCTCCTGCTGGCAGGATTAGCCGTATAGCAGGACAGCTGAATCAGACGCTCAGCCCTTAACAGGATTACGCTCCGGGGAACGGCAGTGAAAATACAGACACCCTGCCTGCGGTGCTGCCCCTGCGCCCCCGCAGCCCCCCCGCTCGCACAGCGTCCCCGCGGGTCCCCAGGGTGGGAGATACGCTCCTGTTTTCTTTGAAATGTCATAATAAAGTGCCGGGCTGAACTCCTCATGCATGCAGGAGGAACGGGCTCAGCTTTCCGCCAGCCGCGGGGGATTCGGGCTCCTCCAGGGTCCATCCTGACCCCGGCTTTCCAGACGCCCCCAGGGCACCTCGCCAGGCAGGAGCAGGAGGCTGCCGGGCTCTGGCCATCGGGGTCTGAGCTCGATCCTGTGCCACCCCAGCAGCACACGCTGCCGTCACCTTACCCACAACACCGAGAACCTGGTGAAACCCCGGCGAGCCCCAGCCCGCGGGTTACGGAGGGACAGCGCGTGGCAGTGTCCTTGGAGCCGGGGTCCCACCCCAGTGTCACCAGGAGTGGGTTGGAGCCCACTGGGAGCACAGGGGACGTTCCTTGGGGCACCCAAATGCTGGGCACTGGGCAGGGACAGGGGTGTCCCGTCACGCCAGAGACCACAACCAGGCGTGCGGAGAGGAGCTGGCGAGTCTTCTGCACCCCCAGGTCTGAGCCCCCTGCTATCAAGGGGGGGGGTCTTTCAATATTCTCTAGTAACCCTGGATCAAACCCTCCATTTCCATGGAAACACAAACCTTCAGGTGTCCAACATAAGGGGCTTCTCCGCGTTTCTCCACCGAGCCCGGATGCTTCCCGAGCCACACTCACCCACCAGCATTAACTGAATAATCAACTCAAAAGCAAATGATGAACGCAGCGCAGCGAGATGCTGCTCTCATTACATCCCTCTCTCCTCCAACAGCGGATTTGCACCAGACCAGCCATTTTTAAGGCCTGGGGCAGCACCAAGCAAGACGGAGCTGCAACGATTTCCAGGTTAACAATGATTTTCACCTGCTCCAGCCTGCAACCTCCACAACGGCCCCCGCTGCCTGACACCGGCCGCGGCACAGCAGCACGCAGGTTATCAGAGCGACCGCTCTGTTCTCGGCGCACCGGGGCTGAAAGCACAGCTTGCTGCCATGGCTCCTTGGTGGATTTCAGAGAGGCCGGCAACTGAAAAGCTGATCCAATTTAGCCACAGTTCATTATCCGACATAGCATGACACTGGGACACTCGCAGACATAATCCAGCTTCCTCCTGCCTTGCAGGATGTATTGACCAAAGGCAAGAAAACAGAGCATTAATAGCTCTCTGCTGTGCGGATGAATCCGGGCAGCAGCAATGAGATTCTTTGGGCTATTTCTATCCCATCTCACACAAGAGTAAATCAGAAGCTTCTACAGACTTCCATTAAATTTCTCACCATTAATACCAATATAACAGAGATCAGAATTTGCCCTCTTTTTTTTACACTTTTCTGATATTTTTTAAAAAATGCTAAAACTCTTCAGCTTCTAGCTGAGCTTAAGATAAAAGTTAACCTCTGAACAATACCAGCATGTTTCATGTAAGGCACAATACAGAGAAGGCTTTTTACAGCGGGTTTAGATCAGTAACATGTATTTCAGCCTGTCTCCATTTGCGCCCCCCCCCACCCTGATGCCGGGAGCCGGGGACAAGGGAGCCACCAACCTTCACAACCCGCTCCAGACGGCGGGGAGAACCAGGAATGCCAGCTCTGCCCCTCTGAGCTCCGGGCCGGCCCCGTCAGCAGGGCAGAGGCAGTCACACCGCGCGAAGGAGAGCGGTCCCCAGCGAGACCCATGGAATGAGACTGGGCAGGACTGGGTATACACAAGAGGAGAGAGAGGGCCCTGTTCCCCCTGCCCCCAAGAACATTGCGCAGCAACGACGAGATATTAATTAATCAAGTCTCACAGCTCTCATGCTGGAGAAGTTATAGTACATATGCATTTTTAAAAAATATACACGTGTGTGTGCACCCCTCCGCACACACGCACACCAGCGCCCGAATGATTGTTAGAGTTCTCCTTACACCTAGCAGCTACTGCCCCGTGCATGGAGAGGGGACCTCCGCAGCTGAGAAGGGGAATAAGGGCACCGCTGCCTCCCGGGGGATTTGGAGGAGGGGGAGCAGACCCCAGAGGTCCGGCCACAGGCGCCGCAGGGAGCCGTGGTTTCGCATCTCAGCGAGCCCTGGCGCTGGCTGCTCTCACCGCCCGCCTTCGTGGGGCAGCTCCCCGGGCAGGTCCTGTCTGCTCCGGACGGGTCTGGCGCAGGAGACAGCCTGGAGCAGCCACGCTGGACACTTGGAAAAGGAGGCGGCTGAAGAAAGCATCGCCTGGCCCTGCAGTGGGGGGTGCCAGCCCCCCAGCGCTGCTCTGCGGAGGGTCGGTGTCCCAAGACTGAAGGGGGACTTGGAGCAGGGGATCATGCCGTGCAGGACACCAGCAACCAGATCCCTCCCGGGAGCAGCGTGTGGGTGCGAGGGGCTCCGCCACCCCCGCCCATCCAAACCACGCATGAGAAACCACACTTTGTCCCTCCCCGCAGGGCCGAGCAGCCCCGGCCGATGCCCCATGCGAGGCCGCCTGCGGGCTTTGTCATAACCTGTTATCTGATCTGGAGCTCCCTGGCCTTTCCTCGCAGGCGGACAGTCCTTCAAACCCATTCAGGGACTATGAGTCACTGAAGAAGCACTTAAAATCCATCCTGGATGATAAGGTTAGCGCTGTGTGTGGTGCTTTTCCTGCCCTAGTTTGGACTTACGCTTGGACTCTCCATACTTCCGTGCTTATTCCACCTTCTCTTTCTCCTTCCAAATTCCCCGCCACGCCGAGCTGCAACACTGCGAGCTGTTCAGTGGAGATTCATCTGGTCTCGGTGACCAGACGGGGGCTGCTACAGGAAGCCTGAAGCCAGGAAAGATGAGGTCTGTGCCGTTCACCACAGGCCTGGGGAGGCTCGGCGTTACCTGCTTCCAAGGGCAGAACAAAAAATGTGGGCACTTTGATGACAAAAGCTGCTGCGATGCTGCCGCCAGCCCAGGGGCAGCTCCTCTGCTCACCCCAGGACCTGGCAGGAGGCTCCGGGGCAGCTCGGTGCTGGAGCTGGCAGCAGAACGGGCTTGCAATGTACAAGAAAAGGCAACTCGCATCCACCGAGCAGGCACTGGCCGCGCCGGGTGAACCGGCCGCGGTGCGCTCGGGGATGCGGTCCCAGGCTCGCCGTGCGGGTGCTGCACAGCCCCGGGTCCACACGCTGGCGGGTCTCTCACCGAGCAAAGGTGACCCCCCCCGTCTGAGAGCCCCGGGAGCAGCCAGCACCGAGCGCGGGGTCACGGCAGCAGCAGTAAATCCTCATCACTGCCGGGCACCCGTCCGAACTGCATCCGCCGCTCCGCAGCATCCCCCTCGCTATCGGCTGCGTAGGATAAGAAATTTGCCTTACATTAGCAAAATGATTATTCTTAATACTTAGACACTGATCATATTCCCGAGGAAAAGGAAACATAAATCCTTCCCTGCACTGACAGCGACAACCCACATCCCCAGATAGGAGGGAACTAATTAAGCCTGGTCTTTTCAGCCAAAGCCCAGCCAGCGTGTTTGTACAAGCTTTGCGGTCAAAGTATCTGCAGGATTTGGCCCTATTTTCCCATTTTTATTAATCACAGGAAAAATTCTCCATTTAGAAACAATGCCTGAGATATACCTGATAGGGGTTTTTTTTCCCCTTGGCCACTTACCACTTGGCAACAGAGATGAAGTTCTGTCTTTGCAAAACATTTTGAAACCTGTTTCTGTTCCAATTCAGAATCACCCACCCCAAAGCTTTCCAGGTTATCTGTAAAAGAAAACCTAGAGAAATGGATGGCTTGCCATGCTTCAACTGATAAACTCTAAATATATTATTTTAACTGTAATTTTGTTTTGCATTATAAAGTAGAATGAAAATGTTAACAACCACAGAACAAAAAGTCATTGGAAATGGAAAAGGTTGTTTTGAAAACAAAGACACGGAACATTTTTGTGCCCTGGGGAGCACCTTTCCTTTCCCCCAAAGCTTGACAGAGTTTCACAAAACATTTCAAGTTTGATGTGCTACGTTTTGGGGGGAGACGAGCCGGGGAGGGCCAGGGAAAACTCCAGAAGCAAAGAAAACCACTGGAAACCCAGACAAGGGGCACCAGTGCCGCAGCGGTACCGGTCCCTCCCATTGGGCTCCAGTGCTCCCAGCTGGTTCAGGCTTGGATTTGGTGCTCCCGAGCCCTGTTTCGGGCACTGCAGCGGTGTCCGGAGGAGACAGAGGTGTCCCTGCCGGCGAGGGATTGTGGCCGCTCTGGGGGATGTGGGACAAGCACCCCATGCCGCTCCGCTCCCACAAAAACCCACCTCAAAGCTGTGCCTGGCTATAAATAAAGCAGCCGCTGACCTCGGAGATGAATCGGTGGGCCGGTGTCTCTGCGTGATGTCACCCCGTGTTTTTCCACAGGCCTGTCAAATTTCAGCCCCGTCTGATCTGCCGATGACAGCCGGGGCTCGCGCCTGCCAGACAGCACCGGCACGGCCGCAGCGGAGGAGGGAGAAGCCGAGAGCGGAGGCCGGCAGGATTTATGGCGGTTTCTCCCCGGCGTGCTCTGCCGCGCTCCCCACCGCGCACACAATACACAGATGCCTCTGGAGGATGACGGAAACCGTGGCTGCTTGGCGCGGCGTGGGTATTTTTAGGCGTTATTGCGCCATTTCTGGCCTTCAGTGACTTTTATGACTAACGCAGCTGGATTTGCGGCAATCAATCCCAACCTGGTCGCTTGCGCAGACCGAGCGGCGTTTTGCCGGGCAAGAGGAGCCCGTCGGGCTGGCAGGTGGGACGGGAGGGATGGAGCCAGGGCCAAACCGATGCCGGATGGGTCCTGCGATGGGAAATCGGCTCTTCCCAGGGCACTGCACCTGGCAAAGGTCTCCAGGAAGGCACAAAATCTCCCGGGGGGAAACCATCTGACATCAGGCAGGGTTTTAATTTCACTATTCAGCCTTTTCCTCTGCTTGCAGCCGGACCCGCTGCCTCATCGCCTTCCCACATGTACCGGGCAGGAGCTGCCCACCAGCGGACACACGCGGGAGGGGACACTGTCCCCACCTTGTCCGTGCCCAGGCACCAACGGAGGCCAAAGGGTTACCAACACCACGTGGCTGAAAAGCCGGGCACTGCATGTCCACACAGCAATCTTCAATTAATCTGAGAAGGAACAAAGCAATTAACAGGGGAACCAGGGGATAGACTGACAAAGCACATGCCGTCGCTCTGCTAAGAGGGCTGGCTCCTGCCTGTTTGTTTGGCTCCTGTTTCTATGGCGGTGGAGGCTGTTACGAAGGGTCAATTCATCGTTCAGGTTATTTGTAGCTATCTAAACTGTATTCTTAGCATCTCAGACCTCAGTGAGACAGCCAGGGGCTAACCGGGGACTGCTCGGCCGTTGGGAGTTGTCCTTCTTTTGGGGGATAAAAGACCTTTCTTTCATAACCAAGTACTGAAGTCATCAGGGCTCAGCGCACCCAAGGCAGTGGCTCAGCACTGACCGCAGCATCTCCTTTACTGCCTGCAGAGAGCACTCGGCTCTCGTGGCAATTGTGTCTCCGTGCCACTCCCAGCAAGGAACCCCTTACCTGCCCCCAGCCAGCCTGGGACTGCTTCTCCCCGAGCATCCTCCTGGGCACAAGTCGGGGATGTGGGCGCCCAGGGCCAGCTCTGGCGGCAGCAGAGCCCCCAGCACGGAGCAGGACACCTTGCCATGAGCAGGCCTCTCGCCTGGGGCTCCGCTGGCACCGCTGTGCTGGGCAGTGACGATGTCCAGCACCGTGTCCCCGCGGCGCCCTGGCCCTGCCGTGCTGTGGCCAGAGGAGAGGAGCATGGCGGAGGCTGTGCCCCTCTGTGGTCACTTCTGCACAAGTTCAGGAGCTTGGTTGGGCCTCACTAACCATCCCAAAGTAAGTTCCCAATAAATATGTTTATAATGGGGCTTTGTTGCCTCAGAAAATAGGTTTCCCATGAGGTCAGCAGGCCTGACACCGAGGGTTATCCTGGGACAGTGATTTTTCCCCTTGGGGTTCCAGGTGGCTGTGCTTATGCAAGGCTCCGAGTTATTCCTGGGGCTGCCACATGAAAGGTTAGCTTCCTAGCTGTGCCCAGCACGGGCATTTTGGAGGTGCAGCAATCCCTCTGCAATCTCGGCACGCTCCTGGCGCAGCCCCAGCACCTGTGCCTGTGCAGTCAAAGCAGGAATCCAGCACCGCAGCGGGGGGGCAGCTGGGGAGGGAGCGACCTCCCCACTCGCAGCGCCGGAGCGAGCCCTGCGCACGGGGCAGAGCACCCTCACCCGCGGGGTGATGGCAGGGGCAGGCAGGACCGCACCGCCTTCGCCTCCGTGGGGAGATGGGGAGAGTTCTGCAGAGCTGGGGCGGCTCTGGTGCACGTCCCTGGCTGGCGAACCCTGCCCGACGGTGCCCGGAGCATGCTGCGGGCTGGATGTCACCTACGGGGCAGCTCTTCGGGACAGGGAATGCCACAGAGCGTCCTCGCCTGCGCATTTCCTTACCCTGCTTTTCCTCCCCACCAACCGCGCGCTGTCCCTCTGCCCCTCACCGCATCTCCGTGCGGTGCCAGGCATGACAGTGGGCCCTGCAGCCGCTGCCCGGCGTGAGCAGCCGCCACCTTCAGCTCCCGGAGCGAGTCTCCAGAGTGACCGACCTGCTAAGAAAATAGAGAGCTCGTTCCTTTGAAGTTAATGAATCGTGAAAGCCTTTGAAAGCAGAGCCTTGTTTATTTACCCACCGCAGCTCATGTGGACGAAGCACCCAGACACCCTGAGCGCTGCTCATTTGAATGAAAGATCAAATGCGAGTCTCTGCCCGGCCCAGACGCCACTGGAGGAGCGAGGGCTGCCCTGGCCTCCCCTGCCACCGAGGGCAGGCAGGGACGGGAGAGCCTGATGCAAACCCAGGGAAGTCCGGGGAACAGTCCCTGGGCTGCCACTCGGGTCTCGTGGAGGACAACATCAAAAGAAGCAACCGGGTTGACAGAGGAATTCAGCACACTGGGTGCAAAGCTCTGTGAAACCTGGCCCAACCACGCCACCGCAACGCCCAAATTCAGCGGCGACCCTCCCTGCAGACACCCACCACCCTCCCAGGGCTGGCACCGCTGCCTGCCCCGCTGCCTACACCCCTGCCTGCCCCGCTGCCTCATGCCCTCATCCCGCAGCCAGTCGCAGCCCAACCCAGAGGTCTCCTGCCCAGCACCACGTCACAGCCCAGACGAACATGGCACTTGTCACCTCCTCTCCTCCCTTTCCCATCAGAGCAGGATACGGAGAACTCCTCTCTGAGGACAACCCAGTAACAGAGAAAAGCCCACGAAACAGCAACAGCAGCAACCCCAGCACGCCATCCGCTATGATGGGTCTTCTAAACAAACGCACAGCCTTCCACACCGGTCTATAAATATCTGCCTTTTCGGTGCAATCGCTTTATGAATAAGCTGTAATGCAATATTCCATTTGGGCTCTCAGACAAAAGGACTGCACCCTACCAGGACCTTTCTGTCCCTGCAGTTTTCCACAGTATAATTGGATTATAACCAAGTGTGAGTTTCCAGTCCCCATGTCTCTCGGGCCGGGGCAGTCACCCTCTGATCTGCAACAACAGGAATGGGAAGGAAGGAGCAGAATAAGCTGAGCTGGGCGGAGGGGAGGGGGCGGCTGAGGGCACCCGCCACCATGCGAGAAGCACTTTGGTGGATAATGAGGTTTACAGTCCCAGAAAATAATTAGGCCTATTGGGAAGCGGCAGCAATGAGAAGTTGCCTATTGCAGCCTAATGCCTGCTCACCTCCAGGGCGTGGAAGGACCAGCCAGTCAGGGACCCCAAGGGGAAGAGGGAACTCCCAGGCAGGTTGGTCCTCACCAGCCAGCAGTTTCAGGGCGCTGAAGGAAGGAGCTCAGAGCCAAGGGCAGCTCCCAGTCCACCAGCTCTCCCTGTCCCGCCGCCACGGGCAGCAGAGGTGGGAGAGCAAACCGGCACGAGGGGCTGCGGCTGGTGCTGAGACACCGGCCGTCCCGGGGGAGGAAGGCGGTGGCCCTCGCTGGGGACATCACCGCCCGAGGGAGTGCGTGTCCTACAACACCGACCGTATGCCCCCCGTCCCTGTGCAGCTGCGGAGTCCGCACAGCCCCCGCCGCCCGCCCGGCTCCCCGCCAGCCGGCAGCGCTGCCCGCTCCTGCCCGCACCGGGCGCTGCGGGGGGCGGCGGACCCGCGG
>VWZL01001371.1:447096-495587 GCA_013396915.1 Stercorarius parasiticus
GCCCGCGCCCCCAGCCTGCGGCGGGGCCGGTGCCGGGGGTTTCCCCGGGGCGCTGCCATCGCCATGCTCCCAACCCCGGGCACCTCGCGCCGCGAAAGCGCCGTCGCCGCTCTGTTCCCCTGGGCCGGGACTTGACGCGGGGACCCCCCGGGTCCCGCCGCATCTGCCGGGGAGCCCAGCCCCGCACGCCGCGACCCCCCTAGAACCACCCCTCCCCGGGCGGGGAGCAGGATCGGCCCCCCGGTGCGGTTTAGACCTGGGAACGGCGGCGGCAGCGAGCAGCTCCCCCGATCCACCCTCTGCAGTCCGGAGATCGCGCCGGAGCTCCCGGGTCCCTGCGGGCTGCCGTCTTACCCCACGCACTTGTGTTACCGCTACTCATAAACTGGCAAGTTGCTGCTTTCCCTCATTTGGGTAAGATGAGGCTCTGTAACAGACAGAAATGATGCCATAGAAAATAACAGCCTTCTAGAAATTAATTTCCTCCTGTCCCGATTCCTGTAACAATGAAAATTCATGTATGCAGAATGACAGTAATTAGGAACATAGGGAATGTGAAGTTTTCTAAGCGACCCTGTGCTGTTTCAGTAGTTCAGTAACACTAGAGAAAAAAATAGTTTGCTGCAGAAAAGTTCTCAGTGTCCTCCACCCTCTCTAACCTTGTGGAAAACTGTTTTCCACGCCAATCTCATCATCGTTAGCACATTGCAGTGGATGAGGCAGAACTTAATCAAATTCAACCCATCTGCCACCAAAAGAGACCGGTGGTTTCTGGAATTCCTCAACTACTGTGGAGCACGTTGCAAGGGCCTGGGAGCACTTAATAGTCCTGTCGATAACACAAGTATTCCTAGTGTTTGGGAGCACGTCTGGGCGTGTGGCTGTCGGGGCCAGGCTGGCAGCCCTGGGAGAGCCATCCCGGGAGGAGGAAGGCGAGCAGGAAAGCTGTGGGGCTGGGAGGGAGCGGGGAACCTGGGGGGACGCGCCGCTCGGGCAGCAGGTTGCAACCAGGCGCAAAAGGTGGATCGCGTGAGGAGCAAATTCTTCCAGAGCAGCACAGGCTTTGGGGGCACATACGATGCAAACCAGCAATAGCAATGCTGCTCCTGGCCATGCCCGGAGGAGATCTCCTGCAGCCTGATCAGCCCACGGAGAACTGAAATCACTGGGCGAGAAAATGAGTCACCGTCGGCAAGTATCAGGTCGATGCAGGCGCTGGCCTGGCTGCCAGCCCCCGGGTCTGCCCCCACCCACCAGGGCAGGCGAAGACAGGACGGCATCTGTGCGGATGGTGATGCTGCCGATATGCTAAAAGCCGAGGAAGGAAGAAAGAGTCTTAGGGGCAGTGGGGAAGTTGGATTACTTCATTATCCAGGAGGCAAGAGAAAGGGAGGCTTATTAGGGATGAGGAGTGGGTGCGTGGGGTAAATTACCTGGAAAAAGACAAAATACTGACCAGTCACAGCATCATCTGGCCAGAGCTGGGTAGTTCTGGTAACACCTTTGGACGCTGGCTGAAGGGTGAAAATTCCTTCTTTAGGAAGAGTATAAAAAACACCTGTTTTCGTTGCTGCTGTACCCCGCTCCTCCCCACCGTGACTCCACTGCGGTGTCTGCCCTAATTCCTGATGCCCGTCTCTTCCCGACAGCGGGAGGAAAACCAGCCACATTTGCAGCCTCGGTAGCTGTGGCTTCTTTGGAGGGAGCTGGATTTAGCTCCCGCAGCAGTTTGTGTTCTCGGCTCGCAGCCTGACTCCCCGGCTGGCGGCAGCTCGCTCGAGGGGGAGCGGGGGCAGCCCCCGGGGGGCTGGGGCAGGAGCCCAGCCTGGGGGGGCCGGGCAGCTCCCCCGTGCAGCCCGGTGCTCCGTGGCCAAGGTGCAGCCGCGCACGATGCCTTTGAACGGTTTCGTCAAGCAGAAATGGTCCCAGGGACCTTAAGTACATGACATTTGAAACAAAAAAAATTAGAAACAAAATATTTTAAACTCACATTTTCACGTTTTCTCACATTTTCGATCGTTCCGTAGACGAGAACATTCCTTAGAAAAGCCTTCATTGAAGCGAGCGCTCTTCTGCTGGACGTGTCAGTTCTGATAAAACAGCATGTTTAGATGAAATTGGGTTTTACTGAAAATGGTTTCAGCCAGCTGTGGTTTGGGAAAAAGTTATTCAGTGATTTACATAGGTCTCCAAGCACATCTCTAGCACTACTGATATTACAGTAAATACATTTGGTGGTGCATCATCGTTCCTTATTTTTATTATTATTGCCAAATTCTTCTAGGGATTCACACACAATAAACTTGTGGAAATAGAGGAAATGCTTCTCATTTTCAGAGTTGACTTTTAAAGTAGATTAATAGTGAAAACTGGGTCAGTTCTGATCACAGTGCATGCAAAGAAAATATCAACCAAATGTTTCTTCTAAACAACTGCAAATTATTAATTTTCAGTGACGTCAGGCACGGCCCGTGCTGCCTCACAAAAACACCAGGAATTGGTGAACTTTGGGGCTTGAAAAAGTGCCCGTGGGTGCGTGTGCTCGGAGCACGCAGCGGGTTTGGGTGGGCAGTGGGGACGGGCTCGTGCTGGCCGCGGGCTCGCGCTGGCGCGGTTGTGGCTGGCGGCGCTGGCCGGGCTCCGAGGCCACCATGGCCAACCACGGGGCGGCCCTGGCTGCGGGGAGCAGCATCCACGCAGAAACACTCCCAAACTATAACGTGTTACTTAGCAACAAAATACCAGCTGAAACACAGACGGAAATTAGGAAGGAATGCACCGGGAAAATCCCTAAACCCCGTTTACACTTGGGCGCGCTGGGGCAGGAGCGGGGCATCGCCCAGGGCCGGCGGCTCTCCCCGGTGCCCGCGGGGCAGGGCTGTGCCCCCAGAGCACGGACAGCCCCGAAAGCGGCCTCTGAAATTCCTGCTGAAAGATTTGGAAGATTAGACAAATGTTGCTTATAAACATAAACTGTGCAATAAACAAACTCGGTGTAAATAACTAAGTAGAGTTTACTCGCTATTGAGAGCCCCGCTAGCTGCTCTGGTGTGGAAAGCCATTTTAAATTGGAGGTTTGGTTAAAGAAAAATGTACACAAAGCCGGATGCGCACACCCCCCTGCACCCCACCCTCACACATACCCGCTCGCCTGCGAGCCCACATGAACCCCCCCAACCCCGAGGCACACCAAATCCTCGTTAGCTAACTTGTTTATTGCTAACCACAGCCCTTGGAAACTACAAATATTTAATTTCATCTGGCATTGGAACAGATGGGAGGCATCAGGCTCCCAAAGAGATAAAACAAATCTGTGGAAGGAAGACTAGCGCGAGCTTGGGCGCGGGTTGGGGAGCGCGCGGGAGCTTGGTGGCCACGTGGGGCTCCTCAAGGCCTTGGTGGGTTTCGGGGGCTCTGGGGGAGCCACTGCGCCCTGGGGCATGATGCCTGGTGAGGACTCTTAGGGATGCTCCATCCAGAGTATCCCTAAGATACTCTGCTCGGCCGGGGAGGGGATGTGTGTCCGTGGGCAGGGAGA
This sequence comes from Stercorarius parasiticus, assembly GCA_013396915.1. Taxonomy (NCBI): domain Eukaryota; kingdom Metazoa; phylum Chordata; class Aves; order Charadriiformes; family Stercorariidae; genus Stercorarius; species Stercorarius parasiticus. The sequence goes on from VWZL01001371.1 coordinate 450,635, forward strand.
ACGCCCCGAGGCGTGAAGGAGCAGCGCCCATTGCGCTCTCCTGCTCGAGCAACGCCGGGAGCTGGCATCAAGCCCTTCCCGAGGGCTCGGCAGGGCCACCCCCGTCGCAGGTGGAGAAGGGGACGTTCCCCCCCGTGGCGGGCGGAAGGAGCAGCGCTCCCGCCGCCGTCCCTCCCCGGGGCTGGCCGTGGCACCGGTGCGGGGTCCTGGCGCAGGTGCAGCGGGTGGGCATGGAGAGCGATGGAAAAATCCATCACACGTACGCGTGGACGCAGGAGAGTGGGGCTCGTTTAAACAGGCATCCCACGGAGGTGTGTGGGAGGGGAAATAGCATCAATAGGAATGTTTGAAATTAAGCCAAGGGAAAGACAGCTGCGTGGAGGAGCTCCACTGCCCTGCAACCCTTTGGGGCGCGCGGGGGGGGTCGCTGCCTCCCCTCCGTGCCAGCCCCAGCAGGGCAGACCCCAGCGCCCCGGGGGACTTCGCTAGCAGAGGATCTGGCAGCCCCAAGGGCGCACGTCCGTAGCTCCCAATGCCATCCTGCGCTGCGGACGAACCGTTCCCTCCTCGGCACCCGCCCCCCGCTGCAGAGCAGCCCCCCCGTCGCAGGCGAGGTACCGGGGGGACCTGCCGCCTCGAAGGGGAGCCGACGTGCGGCGCTGGGCGCATCTGCGGGGGCTCGCAGCGGCTGGCCGCTTGCTGTTGCGGAGCACTTTGCATGGCAATAAAAGCAGGAGGTCAGCGACCGGGAAGTCTTTATCCTGAGGCGCTCCACAGCCCCGGCCGTCCAGGCAGCCGCCCTTTGAAAAATAAGTTTTAAAGTAACGTCAGAGTGATGGAGAATGAACCCTGTGGCCTTTGCAGCAGCCCTGGTGTTCGCGGTTGGGGTGTATTGAACAGATGGGTTCTCTCAGTCACTCTGCGCCATTATAATAATCCTAATTGCATTTCTTAGTTCATTTTTCATTAGGGTCACTTTCACCTATAGGAAATCTTTCTTACAAAGAAATGCAGAAGAAAAAGTCCTTCTGCTCCTCCAAACTCATTAGCTTTTACGATGACCAGTACCGATTTCCGCAGTGCCTGCAGCCCACCGCGGGGAGAGCCGGGCCAGGTCCTGTGGAAAGACGCAGCCTCTGCTCCGCGCTCGCACCCAGCACGCAAGATGCCACGGACCAGGGAAGAATCATCCGTCCCACGTTACCCCCAGAGGCTGTCTTACCTCCCACCTCTGAGATTTTGGGAGGAAAAAAAAAAGGATACTTAAGGATAAAGCATGTTTTTGATGAGCAATTTGTACTGTATTCATACATCACCGACAACGCCGCCAAGGAATAGCTTTCACTTGGCACTGAGCGAGATTTTGGCCGTTATTGCAGAAGGTGCCAGAACCCTTTTCTCCCTGTGCTTTTCTGACCTCCCACCCTCGCCCCTCCCCTGGCTCTGCAGCATCCGGAGCACACGGGGGCTCTGCTGCTCACCCCGTAGATGTTCTGCGCGCACCGTATCTCACCTTTACGCCACAGCAGGCACAACAGACCTCCGTGTCCAGGTCACTCTCCGTACAAGATGCCAACAGCAAACCCTCCCACGTCAGCCGAGGGGACGGGCGCTCATTTGGGTCCAGCTCCCCGGGACCGCAGCATCTCCGGACATTTCAGTCCTTCCCCCAGGGACCGCATCCCACCGACGGCACACGGGGGCAGGAGACCACAGAGAGGGGACGCTGACAAGGAACCCGGGGCGCACAGCTGGAGAAAGGGCGACGCACAAGAAACAGAAAGATCGCAGTGCAGAAAATGAAAAATATGTCCCTTGAATGGCACTGGTAGTGGCTCAGCATTATGATATTAAAAATTATTCAAGTGAGACTAACACTCTCAACATACAGAGTAGTGGCTCTAAGTGAGGAAATTAGGACCATTAATCATTCCGAGGCGTTAACAATTGCAGCAGGCCAGGATGGCCCCGTTCCTAGTGGGGCTTAATAAAATACTCAGGGTTTATAATAATAAAACAGTATCTCAAATGTCTATAGCACCTTGCAAACCAAAGTGCTTTGTAGTTGGCTATAAATTGTCTGCCCAGAGCCAGGGCGAGCAGAGGAAGGAAAGCGCAGCATCCTTGGGAAGTATGCAAAGAACTCGAGGAGGTGAAATGCTGCCAGGTGCCTTGGAATTTGCTCTTTATCAGGCGAAGGGGCAGGGATGTTGGATTTGATCCTATCTGAACGCGGTGTCTCCGATAGCTGCCTAGGCCTTTCCAGCCTCCCGCCAAAATACAGATTTCGTGTCGACTCAATGGGAAGGGAACAGAAGCCAAGATGGTTTGGCGCCCAGGTTGGTCTTTCAGGACTATGGAAGTGGTCACGAGAGCAATGGGGAGGGGAATGGGTTTTCCCAGGGGAAGGACTCCAGCAGCCTTGGATACCGCAGAAGAGCCGGAGCATGCTCCCCCTCGGCAGCAGCGCTCTGGGAGCGGCCATGAGGCTCTGCAGGGCGAGCCGGCGGCCCCAGCCCGCAGGATGGGCTGCACCGGAGGCCGAGCATCTCCCGCCCGAGGAGACAGCACCGGGGCTCCGGCAGCTGCGTAATGTGCCCAGGAATAAAACCTTGGTGCTTTTCTTGCTTGCTTTTTTTATTTTGTTTGGTTGTTGTTTTAAACGTGGTTTGGCCGAGTTCAGAGCCCCCGAGCGCTGATCTGCACATGACAGGCAGCGTGAGGCTGCTGCGTCTCCTTGCTGCCAGGAAAAAGGGGAGCCCGGCAGCAGCCCCCGGGAGCAGACGAGGTGGCCGGGGCTGCGGGGATTTAAGCTGCCCGGACTGTGGTAACCACGCTGAGAGCCCCCTGCACTTGGTGGGGAGAGGCGGCATCACAAAAGGCAGATTCTCCAGCTGAGAACCTGTTAGATGGGATGTCAGAGCAGAGCCTGCCGCCTGTGCCGACACGCGGCTTCGGGGCGGAGGAGCAGCTCTTGGTGATTTCAAGACGTGGAGCTGTCAGGGTTCACGGTGCCATGTCCCTTCCCCTGGGACATCCCCCCCGTGCTTCCGTTCTGCCTGGCTCTGCCGCCGAACAGGGTGTTACAGACAGCTGACAAAGTGGTTTTGGGATCCTCGGGAAGAGAGAAGCCACAGGAAGGAGACCTGTTAACCTGCCGTCAGTTTTCAGCCACGAAAAACGATAACCAGTGGCAGCGGGGGCGCCTCGTGCCTTGGCTCTGGGCACCCAGGGCTTGCAGGGACATCCTTCTCCCAGCGTATAATTAACCTACAACAGTCACCTGAGAGAAGCTCAGCCTGCATTGATCTAATTTAAAGTTGTGCCTTTAATGGTATTGGCGCAACCACAGTTTCCCCGCGGTGGGAACTCCCAACACTTCAGCAGCTGTTTTAGTTCTAAAGCAGAGCCCAAAAATTTCAAATTACAAGATTTGCCTGAGAATGGCAATTCCAAAAATTTCCCTTTTGAAATCAAGTAATGCTCGAATAGTTTTTCCAGTGCCATATAAAATAGGGTAAAATGAAATACTGGGTAGAGCAGTGTGTCTGGTATAAATTTCATTAGAAACTTAATGACCGCACTAACATATTTCTCAGCAACACCTCGGTGTTACAGAAAAGCAACAAACAAGTTCCAATTCCACCTAATTTTACCCATTCCCATTAAATCCTTTCTTCAAAACCTCATTTCCTAAGAGACATTTTCCACCCGGTATCTCCTAGCGAGTCTGTAAATGTGGCATGACCCTGGCTGAGCCTCCCCTGCTCCGGGATCTCTGCGGGTCCCTGCGACGCGGGATGCAGCCGTGGCAGCCGCTCTGCACGGCCAGAGCATCCCTGCGGCGCGGGGCAGCCGTGGCCAGAGCAGCCCACCCCGACACGCCGGGAGAGGCTGGCACCGTGCACTGAGACCAGCCCTGGGCTGGCACCAGGAGGAAACGGAGCTTTCCCCGGCCACCGCAACACCTGCAGCCCCGCCGTGGCTGGTATTTCCCTCCAGCGCTTGCCCCAGCCACGCACAAAGCAAGGGCTCACTGCAGTGACACGAGGAGCAGGGCTTTGCCTCTGCCGGGCTGACTTACCGATCCCCGCAGAAATCCCGTCTCGCCGGTGGCTGGTGACGGCCGGAGCTGAGCGCACGCAGGGGCTTCGCTGCCGATGCTCTGCAGGACTGGAGACCTGCCCCCAAAAAACTACTGCGTCAGTAGGGTCTTAGCAGTTACACAAAATTACTGCCAACAGCTCTAAGTTACAAAAAAACCCCCAAACCTGGAGGTGCCCCTGGTCTCTATTGCAGAGGGCTGGTTATTTATAGTGACAGGGAAACTGAATTCCCCTCGGCAGCATCCTCCTGCCCGGGTCTCTAGAGTTGTGGTTCCCTCTGACCGCTGGTTTGGCAGAGTCCCCCAAACCCCCGTAAAGGCAGCCTGGGGCTCCTGGCGTCTGGAGAAACCCCTCGGCAGCCACACAGCCCGTCCGCTCGCCTGGCCGGGCTCTTGCTGGCACGTTTGGGCAGGCTGCCGGAGACATCTCCTTCCCTGGCAGCAGCAGTTCCCGTCTGCCTGGCGCTAAGGTGCCCCGGGCTGTGGCCATGCCCCGATCTCCCCCTGCTGCACCGGGGGCTTCTCCTGAGCCTTGTGGTCTTTCCTATCAAAGATCTCAGCAGCCGGGAAGCTGCATGCACTGTGTCGGGGCCAAAAGCACGGTTTGCTGATTCAGAAAGAGATTCCAGCACAGTGAAGACTGAGAAGGAACGAGGCGTACTGGGATCTGATCCTTGGGACAAGTCACAGCAAATCCCAGTAACTCGCTGCCCACACGGGGGGATCCCCCCGCCCCAACCCACAGGGAGCTGCGCCCACGGGGGGAGAGCGGCCGTGGGCAGGAAAGCCCTGACTTTCACCAGAGCGGTCTGAGCCGAGGGCAGAGACGCGACATGGGCCATGGCTCAGCGGGAGCAGCCCCAGGAGCCTGTGAGTCCATCGGGATGCCTGGCAGGCTCTCGTGGGAAGCGCGGGAGCGGGACACATGTGGCACGGAGGCAAGCCTTGGATGGGGGCTCGCACAAAATGCATGCTGCCAAGTAAATAGATGCGTCTGCCTCCGATTTGCATGTTTATCTTAGAAGCAATTTAGGTTTCTCCTTGTTTACAAGAGTCGAAGTCAGCAGACTCTTAGGACAAGAACAAGTACTGGGAGCCAATATGTGACAGTTGTCTCCTGTTCCCCCGGCGCTCCCAGGCTGTCGGGAAAGGGCTTCAGCTGCGCCGGTGGATGCGTCTGTGCAGGAGATGCAGTGGCAGAGAGGAGGAGGGTGAGCAGGAACCAGGAGCGTTTCACCTCCTTTACCTCTGAAAGCACTTGCCTTTGTAACACGCAGTCTCCGGCCGCTGCTGGGCAGTTGCCGCTCGCAGGGGAAGGAAGGCGGAGGTCCGGTGCCACCCGTGGTGGAGGTCCGGTGCGTGGTGGCACGGCGTTTCCCGCAGCACCGCAGCTCGCTCCCGCCTCCTGGCAGCTGAACTGCAGGAGCAAACGGGGAGTACAGCAGGCTCGTGCCGGCACGCTGGTGTGCAAGGAGCAAATGCTGCAGCATTACGCAGCCAAAGGCCGTCGGAGGGACCGGCGCCAGCCCCTCCGCCTGAGCTGCGCAAACAGCGCGGCCCTTCGCAGCAGGGCGATGCGAGGGCTCTGCAGACGCTACACAAGGACCTCACAGGAGGCAGCATCCCCTGGAACCCCATTTGACAGGATGGGGGATCGTTATCCCCACATGCACTTAATTACCAACTCCCTTCCTCTCTCCCAGCTCTCCTCGCTGCAGCCTGCTCCTGCCTCGCTCCTCCTGGCCACGCAGAAGTCCGGGCCGGAGCAGCCTCCGGCTTCGGGAGCAGTTCCCTCTCACAGGCTTTTCTGAACTCAAGGCTTGGGGTTGTTTTCTTCTGCTGTAAAAATGCAGATTCCCCAAGAGTACAGCATTTCACAGAAGTTTGCCACTTCCAGCACAACTTCATTTTTTAAAAATGCAGTTCTGATAAAGCAGCTGGGGGCTTCTCAGAACATCCATTGTCTTTCCTATTTCAGTGTTTTTAAAATGTCAGATTTTTAGAAATAAAATCGGAAGGGATGTTTTAATCAATCCAAAACAAATGTTTGGGTTTTTTCCCCTCCCAAAATTCTGCTTGGCAGAATTTTGTGATGTTCCTCGTCTTGCTCCATTTCAGAGTAACTGAACCCAACTGGAGCATTTCTCACGAAATGGAAGATCTCGGTCCCGCCGAGATAACCGCAGCCCTTCCAAGACCCGTGAGGAATTTTCCCCCTTGTTGTGCCGTTTTCCAACGCCACAGCAATCGCGGGGTGGGTTTCAGTACCTAATCTCGGGTGCAGGGCTGTCGGTACCGCAGCAAACGCGCTGCTTGTGTGCGGCCAGGAGCAGGGGGAGACGCAGGCACTGACCGCGGCGGGGCTCCGGGATGCTGCACGCGAGGTGCTCCTCGGGGTCCCTGCCCTGCGCCCTGCCCGCCTTCCACTTCCTCCTGCTGAGAGTGTTTGCTCTGATCTGGGTGCTTGGCGGGAGAATTAACGAGAAGTAATTAGCTGGCAGCGTGAAAAAGGGAGTGCCTGGTGTTTATCTTGTCTGGAGGGTTTCCCTCGATCTCAGTCTCCCTGGGGATGGTGTCAGTGCTTTATCTGCCGTCCCTCCGTCCTGGGGTCCCTCCGCAGCCTGCCCTGCCCGCAGCCCACCGCCGGGGACAAAGGCCAGTGCCAGGGTTCGGCAGCGCAGGGGGCAGACAGGGGATGGGGTCCCCGAAAGGTCCTCGGTGAGGCAGCCCATCAAAGAACATTTTACCTTTCCCAGCTTTCCCAGCATCTCTCTTCTCCAGTGAAGAGAAGCTTTGGCTGCTGCTGCCTCCATCCTGCCACACCACTGCCTCCGGGCAGCCTCGTCCCAGCTCTCGGCAGCGCAGGCAGGGACATGGCAGCCGTCCCCGTCCTGGCTGGGACCGGGCAGGGTGGGCAGAGTGAATTCAGGGCCAGGGGACCTGGCCGCGCTGCCCCACGGAATCTCTGCACCCGCGCTCGAGCCCACTGGCCTGTGCCAGCCCCCGTCCGCTGGGATGCTCCTCATCCTGCTCACCGCGGGAAGGAACCAGCCGCTCTCGCAGCCCGGCACGAGCGAGGCAATTAAACGCCCGTGATCAGCATTGCTCGATGAGCTCCTGTTGGCTTTTCTTTCCTAAACGGCTCCTGCCATCGCCCTTGTCCCCCTGCTGCCGGATGAAAGGCTGACGAGCAAGCCTGTGAAAATAATGCTCACGGGCCCTTGGTGCCGGGGCTTGCAAAGCCATGGGGAGCTGGGTTTATTATCCTCAGCTCCAGCCTGAGATGACCTTGTGCTTCTGCCAGCGTTTAAACAAAATATTTTAAAAGAGGGAACAGATCCCACTGCTTTCTGTGCTCGCAGGGCTTTCCTGAGCCCGCGAGCTCTCTCTGGGGCTGACAGAAGTGATAGAACATGGCCAGGGAGAGACAATGAAATATTGCCCAAGCTTATTGCTTTTTATTATTATTAAAGGGAGGTTCTTACTTACAGTCGGGGGCGGGGGGGGGGCTGAAAAATCTGAATCCCACCCAAACCTCATCTCTTCTAGCCAGAATCACAGCTCTGTGGCAAACATCATCCTCCGGCACAAGCAGCCGCTGCCTGCCCGGGGCTGACCGGGATGGAAAATTCCACGTTGCCGCCATTGCCCGGGCTGGTGCGAGGCTGCAGGGTGCGGGACAGGGCTCAGGGTCCCTCCCCCGTGTCTGTGGAAGGCTGCCCGTGGGGCTCAGCCAGGCTCTACCAGACCGTTGTTTGTGCATTGGCTTTCTGCTTCAAGCTCCCGCCCTCCGCTGCAGGGAGGGGAGCGGGATGCAGGCGGGATGCGGGCGGGATACGGGATGCAGGCGGGACAGGAGACACAGGGTAGTTCTCCTGGTTATCCAGCCTCAGGGCATGATCATGAATGTTCACCAGTGCAAGAGATGCACAGAGAGGATGAGATAGCCGGGGATAAGGTAACAGTGTGGACAGGGACTGCAGCAACCAGAGGTGAAGCCTGCTCCTCTTTCTCCCCCGCCCGAGCATCACACGGAGCCTGTGCCAGGGACCGTTGTCCCCGCAGTGTGCCCCAGCCGGGGCGCGGGCAGGAGGCACCGCAGAGCCAGCGCCGGCCGTGCTGGTCTCAGCTGGGCTCCATCCTGCTGCGCTCAGCAGGGCGAGGGTGGAGGGAAGAGGGTGGGAGGGAGGCTTTGCGCATCAGCGAGTCCCTCCGCTGCCGCCCCAGGGGCTCACGGGGAGCCCAGACGCCCAGGGGCATGGGTTCCGTGGTGTGCAGCCCCCACAGCTGCCGCCTCTGGGGGGAGATGGGCTCCGCAGCCCCGCTGCTCCCTGCCCCAGCGCTGCACGCACAGGGCAGAGCTTCCCCCACCCCGGCTGGGGGTTATTTTGTTAAACACAAAGACCAAAGCCCAGCGGCTGTGATGGCTCAGCAGTGCCCGGTCCCTGCGTCCTGCCTGTCTGAACCACGGCCAGCGGCACGTTCCGCGGCTCCCCCTGTCCCCTGCGCCGAGGGGATGCTGCAAGGAGGGCACTCGCTGCAGGGGGACGCCCTCGGCAGAGCTCAGAGCGGCTGTGAAGAGGGAAAAGTGGGCTTCAATGTGAGACCCCCGGCAGGGTGAGGGCCTGGGGAGGCAGAGCCCGCACTGTCCTCCTCCGCGGGCAGCAGATGGGGTCCCTGCCCGGTCCCCAGTAACGCATCACCGTTCTCTCTCGCAGGTACATTGGAGCGCTGGGCGCAAGGGTGATCTGCGATAACATCCCCGGGCTGGTGAACAAGCAGCGGCAGCTGTGCCAGCGGTACCCCGACATCATGCAGTCAGTCGGGGAGGGAGCCAAGGAGTGGATCCGGGAGTGCCAGCACCAATTCCGGCACCACCGCTGGAACTGCAGCACCCTGGACCGGGACCACACTGTCTTCGGCCGGGTCATGCTGCGAAGTAGGTTCTGCCCCATCCCCCTTCTCACCGCCACGTGCCTTGTCTCCCCGGGAGAGTCTCTCCTCTCGCCGTGCTGCCATGCCCGGTGGCTTGGATTACTCCCTGAGGAGAGCTTTGCCTTTCCCTGTAAATTAATCAAGCAGTAATGGGAGCAGAGCACCGCGTTTGAAATAGCTGCACCAGATGAGATGGAGCAGGGGGAGCACTGGGGGAGAAGGGGGAAGGAGGAGACACCTCCGGAGAACAGGCTCGTATGTAAACAGTAATGGGATATATAAATATTTGGAGAGTGGGGTTGGCCGGGACTCAGCAGTTCACGTGGGAACTGGCTGTTCCCTTGCATGGCGAGGGAGGCGAGGCAGCGCCGCTGCTCCAGTCCTGGCTTCGGGCTCCAAGGTGGAGGACGACCACGGCTGCGGGGCAGCCGCCAGCCCCGCATGCCCAGGAGGGACCTTCCCGCACCAGGTGAGGGACGGATACAACGAAAGCAGGGACATGCCCGAGGAGCAAAGAGGAAGGGCGCAATGGGGACAGGGACAGGGGCGGTTCCAGAGCAGGAGCAGCATCATGGGGTCCGTTAGCCAGCGGATGCCAGGAGAACATCCAGCCCCGCAGCCTCCAAATCAAAGGCGGCGGGGAAGAGCCTTTGCACTGGCCAGGAGCAGCTCATATGGAGGACACGTGGGCGCCCGCGGAGGCAGGCGGGGAGCGGGGGGCTCCCAGCTGGCGGGGGGATGGGGCTGCTGCCCGGCGGGGCGGGCGAGCGCAGAGCCTGCATGCCAGACCCCTGGAGGAGCTGCCTGGAGGGAAAGAGGCTGGAAGTGCTGGGACGCAGCACTGGCCCTGCCATGCTGCAGCCTGCCCCGTCGCAGCCTCTCCATCCCCACCACGGCACCTTCATCCCGCCTGCATCCTCTCCTGGCAAAGGATGGGGAATGATGAAAGCTCCTCGCCACAGCCCCATCCTGCGAGGCCCAAAGAGAGCTCTGCTCCCTTTGAAGTTGCTTTCAAAGGCTCTCAAAAATGAAGAGGAACATGGTTTTGATTTGCAGCTTCTTTTACAGCGTTATAAAAACAGCTGCGAACTCAAACCAGAGACATAAAATAGCAGGCGGCACGCTGTGCCGCGCGGGGAAAGCCGAGCCTGGCCGTAGCTGTGGCCAGCTCCTGCATTCAGCATCGCCCCGCAGGGAGGTGGCCCCAGCCAAAGGGCACTGGCCAGTCCGGCCATCTCAGCACCAATGGGCACCCGCAGGGCCCTGCGCCGTGGGTCAGCGAGGGGAGCGGTCGGGCAGCCCTGAGAGCAGCGCGACACCCCGAGCTGCTGAGCCCTGAGGCTCGGCGTGAAATTCCCCTTAGTCTGAAAGGTGCCAGCGACGCCGAGGCTGGGCTCGGCAGCCGGCGGAGGTGACTGGGCTTGGTTTCCCCACATGCAGGACAATCTGCGCCCCAGGCGCAAAGGTGCCACCACACCGTGCCCCGCTCCTGGGCAGGCTGTGGGCGCCCGGCCCAGCCCGGCACACTCACTCCCCATCCCCGTTTCTCTCCCCGCGGCAGGCAGCAGGGAGGCCGCCTTCGTCTACGCCATCTCCTCGGCCGGCGTGGTGTACGCCATCACGCGGGCCTGCAGCCAGGGGGACCTGAAGGCCTGCAGCTGCGACCCGCTCAAGAGGGGCCGCTCCAAGGACGAGCGCGGGGAGTTCGACTGGGGTGGCTGCAGCGACAACATCAACTACGGGATCCGCTTTGCCAAAGCCTTCGTGGACGCCAAGGAGAAGAAAGTGAAGGACGCCCGGGCGCTGATGAACCTGCACAACAACCGCTGCGGGAGGATGGTGAGTGCAGCCCCGAGCCCTGTGCCCGGCTGGCCCACCGCGACCCCCGGCAGGGGAAGGAGCGGCGGGCACAGCTCGGGCCGCGGGGTGGGACCTGGGTGGCCGCGGGGGACAGGTCGTGCTGCAGACGGGGGCAGGACCCTGCGCTGCCATCCCGGTGTCCCCCTGCACGCTCTGCCCGGGGAACAGCCCCATGGGGATGGGAGGACCCCGCTTACCCGTGCCCCCAGCACCTGTCCTTGCTGATGCTGGCATCGGTCACCGTGGGAATGCGACCTCCACAGGCAGCAGCCCTGTCCCGCGCAGGCGAGGGCTGATGAAGCTGCCCCAGGGACAAGCAGAGCCAGGCGCGATGTCCGATGCCCGGGGCGGCCGTCGGTCCTCACAGCATCCCTCTTCCCACAGGCTGTGAAGCGTTTCCTGAAGCTGGAGTGCAAATGCCATGGCGTCAGTGGCTCCTGCACACTAAGGACTTGTTGGCTGGCAATGTCAGATTTTCGAAAAACGGGGGATTACCTAAGGAAGAAATACAACGGGGCCATCCAGGTGACAATGAACCAGGACGGCACTGGCTTCACGGTGGCCAACAAGAACTTCAGGAAGCCCACAAAAACAGATCTGGTGTATTTTGAGAACTCGCCCGATTACTGTGTGATGGACAAGTCGGCAGGTAAAACACACAGCTCCACTCGCTGCCCAAAAGCGGCTCTGGCTCCCCTCCTGGCTGTCCAGCAGGTCCCGGCCAGCCCAGCCTGGCAGCGCTGCTCCCAACGAACCCCAGTCCCCGGTGGGGGGTGACGCCATGGGGGGGTCTCCCAGCCCCTCAGCGGGTGTCAGTGCTCGCTGGGGCGCTGGGTCTCTACAGCCCCTCATGCCTGTGCAGACAGGACTGGGTTTGTCCCAAACCCCCAGGCTTTACACCGAAATCCAAACCCACCCGGCCTCGGGTAGTGACCGTGCTCTGGGCAGCAGCGGGCGCAGGCTCCAGCAGCGGGGACGGGGACGGCGCCATGCAGAGGGTCCCCAAAGCTGTGTCCCTGGCCAGGCTCGCTGCAGCCCTTGCCCTTACCAAAGCGAGCCCAGGCTCCGCAACCAGCCCAGCCTTCGGCTGCCATGCTGTGGCACTACGCTGTGGCAGAAACAAGGGGATTCCACCGCCGCTAAGGCAGCGGTGTCCGAGGTCTCCATGGCCCATGGCAGATCCCCAGTCTTAGTGGGCAGGGGGTGGAGGAAGCGTTTGAATAAGCTGGAGGAGCCGCCCCCTGAACCCGCTCTCGCTTCCTTCTCCAGGCTCCCTGGGCACGGCCGGCCGCGTGTGCAACAAGATGTCGCGCGGGACGGACGGCTGTGAGGTGATGTGCTGCGGGCGGGGGTACGACACCACCCGCGTCACTCGCGTCACCAAGTGCGAGTGCAAGTTCCACTGGTGCTGCGCTGTGCGCTGCAAGGAGTGCGAGGACACTGTGGACGTGCACACGTGTAAAGCGCCGAAACGGGCCGAGTGGCTGGACCAGACCTGAGGAGACGGGAGCGCGGAGGCAGGAATCCACTGTCACCCCCCCTTGCAATTTTTTAAAAGACTGTGCCCTGCGGGCCATGACATTCTGGGAGCTGTAGTTCAACTGCATGGCTTTTATTTAATTAATTCTGCAAAGCACTAAAGAAAGGACTACATTTCCCAGGAGGTACCGTGGACCCTTCTATTTGCTCAGCAAAACTAATCCCCCACCCAGGAGGAGTCCGCGTCCTTGCTTAAACTGTGAAACTGCCGTTGCCCCTTCTTCTCTTTGCGAAGGGACGGTGCAACCGATACGGACCTGGAGGACCGATGCTCGGGAGGCGATGGCTGAGGAACCCTGCACCTCCCCAGAGAATTCACCTTGCAGTAAAGTTTCACTGGCAAAAAACCCCACTAGTTCAGAATAACCCACTCTTGCAGGAAGCATTCTTGCTTTTACTTTTTTGCAAGGCCAGAGGCAGGGTGCTGCGAGTCCCTAAGGCAGCTCCTGATCCCCACGTTTCCCCGGAGCGGCCGCATCGCCGGCTCCGCAGGGCGAGAGCAGCCTCTGCACGAGGCTTCTCCCCGTCTGCCCAGCCACGGCGACGCGCGGAGCTGGGAATCGGACCTGACGCCCGAGTGACCGCACAAAGACAGGGGCCACCCCAGGATGCTGGCAGACAGAGGGCTGGAGAAAGCAAACAGAATCTGTGAACTTACTGGTAGGTTCTGAAGTCAACGGATACAACAGCGTCTCTGTAAAACCCACTTGTATGTTGTGTATACTGCTTATTATTTTAAGTCAAAATTCATTATAAACCTATATCAGAAAATTATGTTCTTTGCTTCTTGAATTCCTACACGCCCAGGTGGGCACTTCCCCAGCGCGGGAATCAGCCCACTGCATTTCTGCTACCTGCGGGAGGTCTTCCAGTCCCTAACGGGGGCTTGGGAGAGGGATGGGGACACACTGTTCAGCAGGGCCTGTAGCAATAGGAAAAGGCATAATGGTTTTAAACTAAAAGAGGGAAGATTTAGACTAGACAAAAGGAAGAAACATTTAAGCTGAGCATGGTGAGGCAGTGGCCCAGGTTGCCCGGAGAAGTGGGGGATGCCCCATCCCTGCAAACATGCCAGGGGGTTGGACTAGATGGACTTTAAAGGTCCCTTCCCACCCAAACCATTCCATGATTCTGTGCTTACCTGCGGCTCCTGCAGTCCCAAAGCACAGACCTCCCTGCCCCGGGAACTGGCTGGTTTCCCACAGAACACATCCATGGATCCAGCGTGCAAAGCCCCCGGGGAATCCTTCAGCAGCAGCAGGACGCCCCAGGACATCTGGTGCCACAGCACTGGGTCGGGCAGGAGACGCTAGGTTAGGTTTCACATCCTTCCCGTAAAAAACAGCCAAACAAACCAAACACCCAAAACTTAAACTATGAACTAAGGCTGAAGTTGCTGAGGGGAGGGGCCGGGCTGCAGAGCTGCCCGCAGGTACGTGACAGAGATCAGCCCCTCTCATCTCTAGAAATTCCCTCGGTTCTTTTTTTTGGCCAAGCTTGGTCAATGATTACAAAGATGCTTTATTTAACGTACAGATATTTTACAGAGTCTGGTCAAAAGGCACCAGCCCACACCAACAGGCCTGCTGCACAGTACAGTTCTACCTGCAAACTGAACTGACGCAGGCAAAACCCCTTCCCTCCACCACTGCAGTCCCTGAGCATCCGCTGAAGCTGATGGTGCTTCTCCACGTCCCTCCCAGAGCTCGGCTGCCCATTGCCCGGGGCAGGGGATGCTTTTCTCCTGACCTGGGAAAAACGTTAGTTTTCCTACTGTTGATCACCATCATGCTGATGGGCAGGTGAGGATTTCACACGGTCAAAGCAAGTTTCCATGAAAGTTATAAGGTTACAACAATGGGGAAGGACAAGTCAACAGCAACATTCATCTGCAAATACTTTTAAGCGGGCCGTGCGCTGCCGGGGGGGCAGAGGCAGAGGGGCCAGGGCTTCTCCCGGCAGCAGGGAGCCGCGTGGGCTGAGGGAGAGGGAGGCCGCCACGCGACAGCTGAAGGAAGGGCAAAGCAGCAGCATGGGATTAAGGCAAAGAAGATTATTCTGGTCCTAAGCCACCCATCGGCTACTGCACGGAGAGCATCTCTGAACGGGGATTTCACCCAATGGCCCTAGGAAATACTAGTTTAAGTGGTGAGAGAAAACCACTCTGAAAACTGCTTTGATGGGAACTGCTCGAAGAATTCGAAGAGTCTGGCGTGGGCCAGATCAGCGCCCCCGTACTCCCCGCCAGACCACCGAGATCCTCGTGCAGAAGAAGGACCCTCAGCAGAGCCACGGACAAGCAAAAAGGTGACGTTTTAACAGAACTCTTAAAACAGTTACAGGAATCCCACCTCCCCGCTGCCTCACCTTACAGAATGGAACCCTCTCCGGTTGGAATCCCGGCAGAAGCGGGAAGGGCTGAGCAGCTCCTCCCGCTCTCTGCTCCCGCAGGACGTGCCTCAGGCCGGAGTTTGCCCGGAGGCGGCCGGGTCTCGCCCCGTGCCCTGCGACGCCCTCTGCATCTCACAGGGAGGGGGTTTCCCTGCAGATTTTCTCCGTCTCAGCTGTGCCGAGGAATGCCGGCAGGTGAGTGGGGGCCTGAGCCAGGCCAAAGGCATTTCAAGCCTGCCGCAGCACAGCATCCGTCAGCACGCTGGCTGATCTACTGGGAAGAGCTCCCTCATTTATCTTCATTACTGCTCCACCTACCATCAATTTACAACAGGCTTAGAAAAAATGCTGCCCCCTCGGCAATCAATCCGAGCCTCCCCCCAACCTGCTCCCCGAGCGGGACACGCTCCGCGGGCGGGAGGGACCCCGTGCCCAGGGACCCCAGGGCAGCCCGCGATAGACATTTCCTCCTCTCCAGAGCACCCCCGGGAGGTGTCTTGCAGCAGAAATACCGCTCCGCAGCAGATCTCTGGGCCCACCTGATGAGTGACACCTTCATCAACGGCTGCTGCCAAAACGTCCCTTCCCTCTGAATGCAGATGTTCAGCATTTCAAAGCGGAGGAGAAGGCTCCCGAGGACAGGTTTGTCCTGGGTTTATCAGCGTCCCCCCTTCCCGTAGCATCACCGAGATACTAACACTGGATGCCTTGAGCAACGCTGTAGAATAACCACAGCTGAGAAGGCAACAAACCCTCCGTAGCCCTGAGGGTCCGCTGGCCTGGTGGGCTCCAGCGTGTCTGCCTGTCCCTGTCCCTGTCCCCACCCCGCAGTAAATCAGAGTCAAAACCCCTCGGCGCAGGGACCAGCAGCGCAGAAGCTCCCAGAGGAGCCTGACAAGCTCAAGTCCACCCGACAAGGAGAGGCGAGCCTTTCTTCTGCAAAGGGCCACGCAAAACTACGCTTGCTTCTCGTTTATTAACAAGCAATTAGCAAAAGCAGAACGTCTGGGAATCCGAAATCGGCTGGTTAGCTGGAGCTCACTGCCAGGGCTTGTGCAAGACGACGTCCCGTTCCCACTGGGCTACGTGTCCCGGGGCTGAGCCCTGCAAAGCTGCCCCAGCACACTCATCCTCAGCAGATGTTTTCCATCCAGACACGTTTCTGAAGGCTGCGGCCTCGTCAGGAAACACTCAGCTCCTCTCACAAGCCCCTCTTAAGTAATCTGCCCGAAACGTGCAGGGAGCCTTTTCTGCAAGATCATCTTCTAATTATCCTCTAGTCAAAAGCACATCTGAACTCAAGGACAAGGAGCAGAATTAATTGCTTAACGAGTTCCTGAATAAATTACCTTTCCTGAGGCAGCTGGACAGGGCACACAGGAGAAGGGAGAAGGCACTGGAAACACGGCATCCACGTGAATTCAGGGTATTTCTCTACTAAACCACGTGCAAGTGAGCGCGGGCTCGGCCCAGGTGACACCACCATTTTTCAGGAGGGACGCAGGGATGAGATGGATGAAGTCTGGAGTCCCAGCAACGCCAGGGGCACACACTGCTCCGCCGCAGCCCCTCTCGCTGCCCTGGGCCCTTCCTGTTCACCATCGCCTTCACACACGCCAAAGGTTTTGCTCCAGCTCTGGGGGGGGGGGCATCTGCTGTCACGGGTCCAGCTCTTGGGGACAGACCTATTGGGGCATTTTCACTAAATTTGCATAACCGGTCAAGACCAGAGCTTTCCCGGGGCGGGCCGGGGGGGCCGCTGCTGCGCTGGAGCCTCAGCTGTGAGTCAACACGGGAGAACGCACCAGTCACCCACTGGGTCACAGCGCTGTCACTGGTGACAGCCGACGGCCAAATTAGAACAGAAATCAAGAGGTTCTTAAGAGAAGGGTCCGAGGCTGATGAGGCCACGCTGTGATTGCACAATTCCCTGCATCCAGAGTCAAAGGAAAATGTCACTGGCCAGAAATAACCAAAGAAGATCCCCAGTGGAGACACGTACTCCTCCGGGTGGGTGCAGCCCCGCTGATGCAATGAGTGCGGGTGTGTTATCCAGCTTTCCCCAATGACCAGGCTCACCGAAGAGTCTACCGAGAAGCACAATACAGCAGTCGAAGCTGGAAATGAGGAAAATTCCAAGCACATGAGCAGCATCCCTGGTCGCCCTCTTCCCCTGCAGTGCAGAGCACACCCCGCCTGGGGGGCACAGGGAGGGAGCCAGGGGACCATGGGGGACCGAAGCTGCTGTTCCTCTCTATCCACATTTATCACAAGTTGGGTGAATTCAGACCACAGAAGACAGTACAGAGAAGCCCGCTATGATTGCTACCATCAGCGTAACCTCATGTTTAGGTTTATGACCCACGAGCAGAAGATTGGAATAGCTCGTACGTCACCTACGCTGCCACACAGCCGTAACGGCAGGAGAGAGAACGGAGGAGTGAGTCTGTCCTTCTTCTCAGCAAAACAGCGCAAGCCAGGTACTGCCCGGAGGCTGGCAGAGCAGGAACCCCCCTGCTCTCCCTGCCCTTGCCACCAACGCTGTCCTTGCTAAGGACTCGGCACTGGGGCACATCTGATCCCTGCTCCACAGCTGGGCCCACCTCGTGCCCCGGCACAGCCCCCCGTGGCTGCGGCCATACACCCCATCCATCAGGAGTGGGGAGGTGCAGCTCCCCGCAGCCCGTCCTCTCGGGCAGGGGAAGGGCAACATTAATTTATGTCTGTACGAGCCCCGTACGCACGGCTCCTTTTCTCTAAGGGAGTCTGCTCTCATATTTAACCTCTTCATCCTGCTGGCACCAGCAGCGGATGATGCAGCTCGTAGAGGTGCAGACACTTCTCTCCCCCTCCCCCTGGAATCTTCCTCTCACTTGCGGTCCTTGGGATTCACCCAATGTTTCTCAGAAAAAAAGAGGACCTCAAGACAAGTATGCATTTAATAAGTAGTGAGACAAATAAGCTCCAGTTATCCCAGCAGAATTACAACACCAGAGAACAATTTTCTGCATTCCTCCGAAGGCCTGAAGGAACCCAATTGCCTGCTCTCAGCCTAAATAGGTACCAGACACCAAGTGCTCCATAAGCAAACAGAGCCCCCAAAGTGCAAAAATGAAATAAGTAAAAAGCTTCACATTACATATAAACCAGCCGTTTGCACCTTGTTATTAATGGTCTTGACTATGACCTTTAAACCCTCCTTGCTCAGAGTCATGGATCTCCGAGCCTTGGCACCCTCACAACAATTCCAGGACGAGGAGCAGGGAATAAACAACCCTGCCCCGCGCCGCAGGAGCTGCGGAGGGGAACCGGCGGTGACAAACCGGACCAAGAACCACCGCAGTGCAGCAGCCAGGGCTGAGGGTGACCCTCCCCACGGAATCTGTCACCATACCCTGGGTGAGCGGGGTTTCCGAGGGCATGAAAAGTCCTGTTGCCACACAGACACGAGCACCATAGCTAGAAACGCACACACCTATGCCCGGTTTCAAAGGACGCAGGCCTCACAGCGTGGTAGATAACTGCAAGGGGGCTCACTGCCTCGAGGATAACTCCCATGTGGTTTATAAGCCCCCATGAACTGGAGTTCCTCGAGCAGACCCTGTTACCCAGAAATATTAATTAGTCTGACCTTCCTCACCACCGCTTGAAGAGTTTTATTAGTGTAATAGCGCCAATACCAGTGGGAAGTTTTCCCCCTTGGAAGCCGTTGGGTACAAATCACTCCCTCTGGAGGAGGTGACCCTGCAAGAGCGAGGGCTGGTGGGGGCTCTGAGACACGCGTGCTCCTGTCCTTCCCTGGGGACAGGCATTGGCCACCTCCGAGCCCCCACCGCATCGGAACGTCCCGGCTGGTGGGAAGTGGCCATCACAGCCTGAAGCCCTGGCACCAGCTCCAAACTCAGCAATTCCCCAGATAAAGCAGGAATACAGGAGGAGCAGACCTGATGGACATGCGTCAGGCTCAAAGGATTAGTGTGTCTAAATGACAGCAAACAACCAACAGCATTTAGGTATTAACTTTCAAATACTTCATTTGAAGCCAGCCAACATTAGAAAGTTCTGTTTCAACGACAGGGTAACAAATCATGCTCGCGTGAGCTCTCCAGATGCATATGCAATAGAAGTCCTGATCCACAAACGTCTTTTACACTTTTCATTGCAATCGGTGGTAAGATAGGGCAAATTCACACATGAATTTCGCTGCCTAACTGCCTCACAGACAATAGCTCTGCTCTCTGTGATAAGACCGCCCTCTTTCCTTCCCTGTCTGTCCTTGTTGGGGATCACTTCTGGAAAAGTAAGAGGTTGGCAGGAAGAAAGGCAGCATTCCTCTGCCTGGACATTCCGATCAGAAACCGATCTGTCATAGCACAGTGAGGCACTGAAAAACCCATCAAACGAAACCCACCCCACCCCCAAATCCTGCCTAAATGCACCAGAGACTGCAATTACCCTGTTTTACAAATACACGTTAGCACCAGGTATATAAATAAACACTGCTGTTCAAGTTCCTTGACTTTCACCGGCTGCTCTGAAGGAAACGAAAATTTGGGAAGTCACTACCATCGACACAGCCTCCTGGAAAGGCTTTTGCCAGCCCAGTGGCTGTAAGGTCACCCTAGTGCATGCCTCAGGGAAACGGCAACAATCAGTGCTTATCTGTCCTAAGCCATAATTGTTTTTTTATATATATATACACATGTATGCAGCTTAATTGCATGCGGGCTGAGCCTATGGTAATAGATGGCAAGTCCCTGCTCCCAAGTGGCAAAGGCAAGTTCCTACAAAGCATGGACAATCCCGCTGGGAAGTCACAGAGAGCTCCTCCTTCCTCAAGAGTTACCGGCACTTCTAGAGTAGGGAGATCTTCATTACGCAGCCTGCTGCCAGCCAGACTGTCAGCACAAGCCCATCCCCTCTGTTACTGTTATGTCAGGGGAGGACAGTGAGAGAAAGCAGCTCTTGGGATGATACATGGGCAGCACAAATGCTGGAAAATGTTCAACTTTAAAAAGCATTAGGTTGGTTACCTTATGGGCCCCTGCGGACCACGAAGTGAAATTGCATGAACACAACATACCTATTAATCACCACAATGATTCCCCAGTGCGAAACAGCCGCAGTGGCGTACATGCAACTGGAAAGAAAGTTGAGAAAATTACCTACTAGTAGTTAGGCAACTCCAAAAATTTGGTAGTACCTTTCTGTAGGGCTGCCCTCTTGACTCCTCAGTGAATTCAAGTATTTAACTTGGATTAAAGCCCAGTCAACAGAAACATACAGTGGAGAGTAACAATGGTATTTCTACCTAAACACGCGTGTTTCCTCCCCACCAGCCACCAATAAGCTACACTGATGAGATGCATAGGTGACTGTCCGCTTCACAGTACTTTGTTTCTAAGGTAAAGGATTTGAAAAAGGAAAAAAAAAAAATCCTTCAGTCTTCTGCATCAAGATAGATTATAGGTCAATTCAAACTGAGCTGTAATCGATCGATTTAGGTATTACTTCAGAGAACAGAACAGGCTGCAGCAAGCTTCTTCCATCCAGGATTCAGTAACCAGCGTAATTTCCACCACCTCTGGAAGAAGCCATCGACATCACAGCTTACCTCAATCCTTCACAGAGATCAGTGAAGATTAAACACGCAGAATCTCCCTAGCTGTTACGGGTAAATGTATGTGTTTATCTGCAAAAGGGAAGATGATGGACAACTTTTCATGTGCTCAGAATTAGCATTTCTCCACAAACCTGTGCTGTTTTTATCACTTCCCTTTGAAGGAGCCTTGGTTAACATGCCTCTGCTTCCTCAGCACCGAGCAGCAGACTCCAGCGTGAAGACGACGTTTTCTCTAATGGGGGAGAGTGGAAATGGAGGTCACACCAATTACCTCAAACCACTTGGCTGCCACAGCCATCTTTTCACCTTTGCAGTAAACAAACCCTTGTGGCTGGTCTGTACATGAAGCAATTCCTTTGAAGAGTGCTCCACATCTCAGTTCTCTTCAAGTCTTGAGATCAACAATGACAGTACTTTGGACCAACACTTGAAAGTTCACGTCTCCCCAAGACTCCCATGCAGATATCACAACCACTTTTGGCAGTTTCAGAAACCCTCTTGTTCTTCAAGGCAAAGTGGTTTGGAAAGACAAAAGATGCACAATTAAATCTAAAGAAATAACAATATGAAATAGAAGAGTTTATACTCCAATTTCCTTATGCAATGCAAGCTTATAGGATACAGAAGAAACAATCTTTGCTGCACACTATAATCTATATTAAACAGACGCTTAAGAAGTCAACAAATTCAACGTGTTAGGAAGCAACCTTTTAATAAAGAAAGCAAAACCATACTTTGCTGTTAACAAATATTTTGAAAAAGGCTTATAAAATTAAATATAAGCCAATTATCTGGTGCATCTGCAGCTGAGAAGGAAGCGCCAATATTCCAAACATCTGCTCAGTGTGTGTCCTCTCCTTTCTTACAGAGGAAGTATTAGCTTCCAGTCCTACAAGTGATTAAGAGAGCAATAAGGTATTGCTCAACAAAAAACTATTTTCTTAGATGATTACAGACTAAGGCCGAAGAAGAAATTCATGTCAAGCACCTTTACCAACATGGAAGCCTGTCAAAGATACCAGTTTGACCAGCACGGCTTTCGTCCTTGCTCCCCATGTCTAGGGCTGAGCTAAACAGCGGGGTGAGGCCGGTGAGAGCAGCGAAATCGAACCATGGTGGAAAGCACTCCAGTCACACCGGAGTCTGCTGAGGCCAGAGACGGGGCAGCAGGAGCACCTCGATGTTCTCCATAATGATGCTGAAGGGTGAAAGAAGAGTCCCAAAGCACTGCAAGAAACAGAACACAACAACAAAAAATGAGATCGCTTTCAAAACCACAATCCTTTTACAGGCTGCAGGTATGAACAAAAACCCACCCTGGATCTTTCCCTCACGGCAACAGAGCTACGATCCCTCCCCTCAGTGCTGATGCCACAAAACAAACCTTAGCCAAGACACACAGAAAAACCCTCTGGAAGCCACGGCTCCAGCCTTGTCTACTCACCCCCGGGGCCCGCGGCGTGTCCACTCAGCTGGAGGCCAGAACGCTGGGAACACTCACCGGCCACAGCACCCGCAGCACCTGGGCAGGGGCAGAGGCGTTAGGATGGCGTTCGGCTGTGCCACAGCACCCAGGCAGAGGCAGGGGCGTTAGGATGGCATTTCCCTGTGTCACAGCTCTTCCAGCTGCCCTGAGCACCGCGCCTTCACCATTGAACCCACCGGGGAGGAGGGGAGCGCGTTTTCTCGGGGATTCAGGCACGGATTATTTATAGGTCATCGACTCAAACGTGTGAAAACTGAACAGACCATCCACCAAGGCTGGCCCCTGCTTCCAGACAGGATCCATATTCTAGATGCCATCTAAACAGTTCCAGAAGTAAAGATTAGGCTAAAACAAATGGTGCAAACTCCCCTGCACCTTCTCAACCCATCCCCCACGTATTCCACTGGGACTCGGGTTATCCTCGCACAAACCCTCTTTTCACAAGGCAGCAACAACAGGACTCATTTACTTTGAGGGTTTTACTTTGGCCCTCCTGGCTTCTATCATAACCCCAAATATTACATTAAAAAGGCTTTTAAAACATAACATTCACAGCAGCGCAGGAGCTTTCCACTGCAGCTAGCTTCTTCCCCGCCTGTTTGCGTGTGGCACCTTCCCATTAAGTGCATGAGTTAAGATGTAGATTAGCAAGGCAAGAAACCTTTGCCCTTGGCATCGACACTCAGCTGTGACAGGAAACTTCAGGCTTTTTTTCTGTGAAGTGTAGAACCACTCATTACACATTGGCAGGGAAGTGCACATCTCCAAACTATACACATTTTCTCTTAGATAAGCAAAAGACTCAAGTGTTTATAAATATGAAAAGTTCAGCAGCTGGCTAAAAAGTTAATTCTCCAGTCTCACTTAATGAGCTTTGGGGAAAGTGGTAGGGGGATTTGTTCAGAAAGCAAAGCAGAGTGTCCCAGAAAGCAGGACTTGCCAGACGGGGCTCTGTTCCGTCCTATTTTCCGTCTCTCGATGGCTGCTATCAGCAAAATGGCAAGGAATCCACTAACAGGGAGCAGCAGAACAACCAGAACGAGAAATGTTTTCTCCCAATCTTGCAGTCATAAAAATTAGCCAATTTTTAATTTAAGTCCCATGACTTCTTTCTTTGTTGTGAAAATATCAAGTGATCCATAGCAAACCACTTTGGAACATGGACTGTCTTAGGATTTTGTCCAGTTCCCTGAACAAGGAGCTTGTTTTCAGTAGGATTCAGCAGGAACACTGCTCCAGTATTTTTGCAATACTTTAACTAATACCGGTCTATTCCAGTAGCATAAGGTTCAGACTTAAAATAAGGGACTGGTTTGTTGGAAGGTAAGCACCTTGGTCGTTATCAGGAACTTCTGAGGAGACCATCTGAGGTGCCTGCTCTCACTCTGCATCTCTAGCTGTCTCGAAGGCAGACTTCTCAGCGCCTTCACCAGACAGTACAGACGGAATTGTGCAACATCACTTTTGCAAGATGATATGTAGCTACCCCGTTCTCCACCTCTGGAATGGTTAAAAAATAAAAATTCGTTCTGAATGCAGCAATAATCAGACCCTTTTATCTGCAGTTTCCACAGAAGCTGTTTTATGTACCAGAGCATTTCTCAGCTTGCTCAGGGAGCTGCACAGATGACTGCCATCCCTCTTGCGTACCTCCTCCCTTCTGTCACGTACTGAGAAAATTCTCAACAGCAACTACTTGAGAAACAGAGCTGTCTCTGATGATCAAGAGCAGAGTGATTCTCCAGAAGATCAGAAAACTGGCTGCAACAAACAGCAATGCTGAGCTCTTGCCCTCTGAGAGCGCTCGCACTCGTTGCAGGCCACACGGAGTGCTCTGCCACTGCCTGCTCGCTGTCCTTGCCCGCACCCACTGATGCGGTGCCTCCCCTCCGGCACAGAATATCAAAAGAACGAACAAGCCACAGCTGACTAACTGCACCCGTGAGCGCAAAGCACATCTGCCAGCACCAGTCCCTGGTGCCTGCAAACCCTCCACCTGGGCAAGACGAGGAAAACCCTTGTGGCGCCTGGTGGCAGGGCAGGACTGCCAGACTGCCACCATCCCAGGACCGCCACCATCCCGGGGCAGGACTTGCCGGACTGCCGCCACCCCGGGGCAGGACTTGCCGGACTGCCGCCACCCCGGGACTGCCACCATCCTAGAGCAGGACTGCCGGACTGCCGCCACCCCGGGACTGCCACCATCCCAGGGCAGGACTGCCGGACTGCCGCCATCCCAGGATTGCCACCATCCCAGGCCAGGACTGCCGGACTGCCACCATCCTGGAGCAGGACTTGCCGGACTGCCACCATCCCAGGACCGCCACCATCCCGGGGCAGGACTTGCCGGACTGCCGCCATCCCGGGACTGCCACCATCCCAGAGCAGAACTGCCAGACTGTCACCATCCCAGGACTGCCGCCAGTGCTCAGCCTCCGTCCATGGAGCATTACACTGTATACATTGGAACCAGCAAACGCTTCACTGTGATTTTTGGCCACTTGGAATATTTTTAGCAATTTGCCAAGGTTTACCCTGTGATTTATTATGGAGGAAACAAACTCAAGCACTAACAAATGAAAATATGTAAACTCAGACTTTAAAGTCAATAGAAAGGTATTCAACAACTTAAAGCCCTTTAGAGGCATGCAGTTTGCTCTAGATTCAATTGCTGGAAACTACAGTTTGATTAAGAAACAACTGAAATGTAATCTAAGGCATCATACTTAAGACTTAGAGATTTACAGTGAAAAATTCCATAGACACGATACTCTCCAGTTGTCATTCCTAAAACTGTGTTCTAGACCTGTTGGAAATTCAACAATCTGTTGGAAAAACATTTCGTATCGCTTTTTTGGTAAGGCCAAAGCACTCCACGTAGCTACCAGTAGAACTTTATTATCTGAAATTACTATATTTAATACCTTAAAACACAGTATCATGAAAAAATACTTGAAATAATTAAATACACAGGAAAAAAAATTCCTTTTAAAAGCTTAAAGCACCGGAATTACCCGCAGATATAATAGGTAGCAGGTATAACAGCAGATTATAATTGTTTCACTACAGTATTCCTGGGTGCAGAGGCAAGTGTCATTAAATAGAAGGTAAACTTCCATTTTGCAAGTGAAAATTCAACTAGATGCTACTGCCACATACCTCCAGAACACAGGAGATTAATGGCATTACCTATAGTTAAAATACTGAAGCAATCTATGAATAAAGTCAGAACTGTTAGTTTGATATTTAATATCATTGTTTCTTACAAGTTTTCTGCAAACATCAGGAATGGGATCAAGAGTACAATAACCTTATAATTAAAATAAGGAAGACTATTAGTCATTACAGTATGATTGGGAGTTAACATTAATTCCATCTAAACCAGCAGAATACTGGAAGATGCTATTTCCTTCTCAGCTGTCAATCTCAAGAGATTAATAAAGAATTCACATCTGGCCTGTTCATCTCAATACCCGGTTTCCACTTTTGCCAGTACTAAACCAGCTCAGTGAGTGGCAAGGACCGCTCTGTCTGTGTCTGCCACCACTGGGACGTGATTGGTGGGATGATGGGGCAATACATGTGCTTCGATCATCCCTGCAGCCGAATAGCCACTAGCCATCCTTTCCTATAGAAAATAAGTGAAATAAGCACGCTGCCAAACGACCAAGCCCTGGGAGGTTTTTTCCCCACATTTGGACACGTCACTTGACATTCAAAACGCCATTATGCAAAGCCAACTAACTCGTACTAGGTCTTTTTTTGGTTCAAGAAACCCAGCAGAGAGAACTTCACCAAGCAATTCTTTGTTAGCATAACATTTGACCTTGTATCTCTTTGGAAATCATACAACTTCGCTAATGCAATCCTTACAGAATTAATCAAGCAGATAGTTAGACCCTAGTAACTATGAACCCAGCCAATTATGAGCAGCACTGAAATTTGTCACTGGCATGTCCAGCTACATTTTCCAACTTAAAGATCAACAGAACTGTGTGGAAATGAGGCCCCACTCTCGGACCTGCATGACTTGGACACTGTAGACTAGAACCGCTAGCAAAGCCAACGCTTTTAGGAACAAAGTACTCTTAAGAAAAAGGCTTAGCTCCCGGGTCTCCATTACCTGCTGCATTAAAACAGCAAGAAAGCATAACGCCTTTCACCCTGTGTTCTGACTAGCAAAGCTACAATAAACGATTCACTGAGAGTTCAGAGCTCTTTACTTGCCACTCCGCTCTACTGCATGAGATCCACAGCTCAACAAAGGCCGAATACACTGCGTGGCTTAGCTTGGGGAGGGGAAGCTGCCCATGCAGTTTCTCCCTCTGTCAAAGCCAGAGAGCACAGCTTGCAGAGCCCAGGGAAAGATGACGAGGTGCTGGCAGCAGCGACGGTAATGGAGAAGCAGGGAAAAGAAACCCTAAAAAGAGGAGGGGGGAGAGAGGGGGAAAGGAGATGGGCACAGGAGGCACCCATAGGAACAAACGGCTCAGCAGCAGACGCACTGAGATACATTTAAAGCAGCACACAGAAATCAGCTAGAAGCCCGACTGCCATTGTCAAGTCCCATTTCTATCCTTGAACAGGTACTCAAATGACAGAACTGTGGTCACTGAACACGTTCTCCATCTAGTACCTGGAGCCAGATGAGATATAAAACCATCGGTCTAGATCCCAAAAGGGAAGTGACAGCTAACTCACTCCTGCGCCTGGCTTGGGCATTAACAGTTCCCTTCCCTCGTCCGTTCCAGTCCCATCGTGCTGCCAGTTTCAATGCTCAGCAACAGACCTGTTTCCCTGCAGCCCAGCCTGCCTTCTGCTCACGCTCAAAATCTCCAGTCAACAAATCTAGTTCTGAGGCTCCCACCCTGCAGTCCTCCACCTCTATGAGAATAAAACCCGTACTCACCACAGCGCGCTCTGGCAACGTTTCTCTGGTGCCAAAACGCTGCTCTCTCACAGTAAGAGTGCAAATTAAAGCCTTGGTATGTTATAGTAACAGTTCACCTCCTTGTCAAAAGAGATGTTTTGCCCGAATTTAAACAAGCGTTTGTCACTAATTAGATTCTTACAAAGGGAGATACAATAATCCACGCCCCACAAGCATGAGACTGCCCAGAGCCTACTTCACTGTGGACCTCAAGACTCCCCAAGATCCCCCAGTTACTGAGCAAGCCCCGGAGAGACAATACTCACAGCTTTAGCAAAAACGACCATCAGCTCGGGGAACTGGTGCGTGAGGAGGGCGAGCATTGCCGAGAAGGAACATAGGCCTGCTGTGAAATGGATGAAAAAGGGAAGTTCCTTCTGTGGGTAAACGGAGACTTCGTGAAATGCTGAAAGGAAAAAAAAATGAAGAATATTGGCATTGATAATTGAGGACGGTTTTCTGAATTATTTACACAGTCTTGTAACTCAGGTCTAGACTTTCAGGAGGAGTAAGCGTGGACTCCGGACTATCGTGCAGCACATTAGGTCCCAGTACTTAAACGTCTCAAAAATTTCTCCCCTAGATAACATGCTTTTCTTCATTATTAATAGTCATTACATCTTTCTCTTCCCTATCTTCTTTTTCACGTGCATGGGCTTTATTTTTGCAGCGCTTTATCAGGCTTAGTTTTTGGTACCTACTGTTCTAACAGGACAGAGGGAAGAACTGTAGAATTCACAAGCTGTTAACATTTCCTAGACCAATTTAAACAATTCAGGTGTTTTCAACCCTCTGCAGCATTAATCCTGTTACCTGAAGAGAAAAGCACATCTCCCCATCCTATAAGCAGCTCAGCAGGTCAGGAGATATATACATGCAAGGTAGCTCCTTAATTCTTTTCCAAGATTTCTGGTTGGTAGGCTACAGTGGATTTTTCAGAGCAGCTGACAGAGCAGACCTCAAAGAAAACAGTGCCAGGACTAGGTTATAAATTCTGTAGGTAGCAGCTCCTTGCAATTTCCAATCTCTGGTAACAAAAGCAGAGGGCCGCGGTCAGGCAGGCTGTGGGCTGGCACGCGGGGCTTTCAGCACTCAAGACACTGCTACTGGTTACTCGCCCAGGGCCCGGCTGGTGAACTGGCAATTACTTACTGGCGCTGAGTACCTGCAGCTCGGACTTTTACCCAATGATTTTAAAGGGTTTTTAAATGAAGAAAAAAACAGTTTCTATAGACATAAGTCATTATGAAAGGGCTTCACACTTCCCGACAAGTTGTTTTTAAAAATCTAACAAAAGCGTCAAAATTTAAGTTGTTTGGCAAACAAGAAGTGTAATTGTATTCATTTTTACTGAATTTTTCATCTTGTACTTGTACTTTTTGGCTTTTGATAAGCATTGAACCAAAGGAGGAAAAAGACAGTCCCCTCTCAGTTACTGTTTCTGAATGTTGGCACAAAGAAAGATATCATCATAAAAACAAGCCCAGCAAAAGCAGCTTGTGCTGTTGCGACCCATTAACAGCAAAGCGTTTGGGTTTTGTTTCGCTTTGGAGCACAAGCAGGCAGACCTTTTGTAGTTCTGCATCTAGCGCCCGTCAGAGATGTTTAATGTTACCCCACAGATTATCGGTTCTTACCAAGCAGGCAGCCCTGCCAGGCCAGGCCAGCACCACACCGCTCTACTGAGCAACCCAAGAAACCGCTGTCTGCTGTGGACCACTGTTATCCTCTCGTACTACACAGAAATTCACCTGATTTTTAAAACATTGAGCAATATAATCTAGGAAAGGTCCCAACCTAAATTAAGAAAGTGTCTAAGCAATAAAGGCAAGAATTCTTTTTGCACTACATATTCCTACACTGCGAAATTAAGATCAAATCCCAAATAGATAAGGACAACTAAAGATAATTCTATACGTTCAGAGCCATTTGGGAATTGTTTCTAGTTAGACCAATACAGATTTTTGAATCACTAACTTCGCCAATATTATTTTAAATAGATAAATTTAAAAAAATTAAGTGTCAAGAATTCTCGAGGAAGTACTGCAATAAAAGTGTTAAGATGATTTTATTTATGGGTAGTTTTATATTTAAAACATAACAGGAATGCGTGAGTGATCGTGTTGAAATATCTGCATGTGTTGGTGTTTAATTATGCTGGGAAGTCTACAATTTAGGGTTAGTTGCTAACCAAGGAATTCCTTGTGCAATATCCTGCATAAGTGAGAAATGAGTAATTTAAAGCAGTCTAGGGGCAAATTTAAATTACACATTTTAAATATAACTTCAGGCTTTTAAATAGAAACACGTATGTGTAGTTTTCCTTTCCACAGCTGTGGTCTCAGTGGGTCTGACGGGGCTTTTGCAGTAGCCCTTTCCAGTCCCCCGGGACGTGCATTTCTTCACGATGCAGAAGCTCACCCCAGAAGGAATTCTATTAACATGTACAATTAGCAGTCCAATTCTAATCTAAATTAATGCCATTTTCCTAAATATGATGAGCATGGGCCCAAGTGCTTTAGTTTGTTTGCCTTACCTAAAGAAAAAAATACGTAGGCTCATAATTGCATAAAGTAACCTGGAAGCAATGGGCAGCTGGAGACCACTTGCTTTTCAGCATCAAGTGTTAGTGTAAATCCATAAACACACCTACATGGATAAAGGTTCCAGGAAGCATAGTGTCCAGCAGGTGAATATGCACCCATGAATGAATGACAGAAAGGAACACACGATCTATGAAGCTATAGATTAAGCAAGGATTCTCCGTAAGATCAGAGACAGGTTCCGCAGATACCTGACTGCAGGACTGGAACTGCGCATTTATTCCTCGCCAAAAGGAAAGAGCTCCTCTACAACAGTAGTCAAATCCATCACTTCTTTTAAAAGTAAAGAACTGGTCCATTTTGTTGTTCTCAAAGTTGGCCAAACTTAGTCTGAATATACCACACACAGACTCCATCTTGGAAGGACTTCTGTTATTGCAGAATCAAGCTAGCGTTTAACCACGCACGTCAAGTGCTTCGGGATCTTGTGGGAGGGACACCAACAAATAGCTGAACTCCCTTTGCAGGAAGCTCAAACTAAAAAAATCACAGTAAGGTAAATACAGAATACCGCAAACTGAACACGTCCTTAGCTTATGTTTTATTATCATTACTGCTTAGAAAAACCACTTACTTGGCAACAGTTCCCTGTCTGCTGTTTCTGTGCAACTCGGATAGGGATAGAAAAGATGACCTTTCTCTAACGGGTACGGGATCATCCTAAATGCTGAAAAGAGAGTGAGCGACATTAGATCTGTATCTAAACCAAGCGACCAGCTTCTCACAAAGAGAACCAATCGTGTTTGAGGTGAATAAAGGCAGCGAGATTAGTCTACTGTACAGAAAAAAATAAAACAAGGAGAGATACTCACTGCCTTCCCACGTACAGTGCAGCAGATTTAGAGCCCCTTCTATCCTCTTCCAGTGCTGGAGGTGGAAAAAAGCATACGCGACTGCCTCGCTGTCCCCTCGTTTCAGAATGTGCTCTGGAGGCAGCACTAAGCTTTTCATTTCTAGTAAATACTGAAAGTACAAATGGAAAGCGTACACGTTTACATGGAACACTCCAAAATCTGTAATTGTGAAATATCAACAATCATTTGAGGCATAACTCATCAATCACACAGGGGCTGACTTCTACCTGCTGAAGAAACAGCCCAGCCCTGGCACAGCGCCTACGGCCCGCGCTCGCCCGGCGAGGGAAAAGCCACAAAACACACAGCTGGGTATGAGACTCTTACATTGGGATTTTCACACACAAAATACCAGGTTTAAAAAGTGCATCTTCAGTCAGGCAAAATAAAAACACATTCCTGTGGAATATACATGAAGTATAATGCTGCAGCCACAATATCAATGAGCTACAAGTTTAGGCTAACAAAAAACAACCACCACAGTATTTTTTGCTCATCACTGAAAGTTTCCATGCAGGAGAGCTAACAAGGACTGAGCCTCAAGTATGAGTGGCAAACCAGAAAGTGTCAGGATGCAAACCAGAGGAAGAATAATAAACCAAACCCAGGAAAATCTTGGTTTAATGTGGTTTTGCTGGACTACCACAAAGATTCTCTCATTTCAGATTGTTTCAGTTTCAGCCTTCTCCCTACATCAGCAGAATCTCTGATGCACAGAAGGGTCAAAGAACACAAGGATTAATCATTTTCCATTTCGCCTGAAACACAGGACATGCGATTTTGTTTTCTCATGGTACATTAAAAAGGACAGGTATTCATTTTAACTTCGCTTTTAAAAACAGATGAGCAATTTTTACAAGAACAAAATTACAGTTTCAGCTCTAGTATTTACCTGTGAGCTGCTCTCTCCTAGCATATAGTGTCTCACTCAGTAACAGCCAAAGTTAATCCGCATCTTTGATCAACGTAGCTGGCAATTCCTTTGACTGTCTCCCGAAGTGTAAGAATGCAGCTAACTCGCCGATTTATTTCAGCAGATGCCACAAACTATGAGATTATTTACTAATCCAGTTTGAGGACTTAACTTTTCCCATTCAGTTTCTTGAAGGAATGTAGGAGGGGTTATGCCCCGGCCAAATAAAGCACATTTACTGCCTGGCTAGGTTCTTCTCTTACCGCCTTGGGCCTACACTCCGGAGGGTAATATTCTTGCTAATCCCCTCTAATCCTCTTCAATTTTTTTTTTTTTAAACACAGTGAAGGATCACTCACACAGGGCTGCTGTGGGAAAATGGTCTCAAATATCTGCCCCCTGACCTCTGGCAGTGCCCGCTCTTCCCCTGCGGTGACTGCGCGGCGAGCGGGAATAGTGGCGTCGCAGCAGTGAGGACGCTCCGCGGCGAGTTTCGCCCCCGCACGCCAACACCGCTCCCGCGCTTTGGTGGCTCTGCACCCATCGTACCACGGGAACAGAAAAACCCCAGTCTGACAGGTTTTCCCGCCCGTGTTCAACCGTAAGAAAGGCAAGGTATCAGCACTGAAAATATCTTGGGGTTTGCAGATTTAAGAAAGTCTTTCTACACAACACAAATTTCTAAGCTATTCAGAGGATGACTGGAAAGAGATTGTTTCATACGTTACCAAACACAGTTACAGATCTCTAATTTGAAATAGCGTAAGAGTTCCGATTTTCTAGCACTGTAAAATGCCTTCCTAGCTTTCCAAACAAAACCATCCTTGTAAAAGCTTTACTCGGAACAAAGAAACAAACATTATTTTCCTTATGCACAATGATGTTATGTGCAAAGATAACCACTTTCATCAGATGCAAGAACAAAGGGATTTCTACTTTACATACTCATTTATTTTTAGTCCATGGGAAAGAACAGGCTGAAAATTCAGAAACCAGATTTTCTTCCTCACTGTCCGTTGTATCCCATTGGGAAGTTCCTTTGCTTGTTTGTGCCCTTCTTCACTTGTTTGCTCTGACTATGCGGCTTTCAGAGCTCTGAATAGCCAGCACCGCTAAAATCCTACCCTGCTGTCTAATAAATTGGTGTTTCAAGGCAATATTGTAATAAAAAAAAATGAAGATGACTGGGTAGCCATACAATTAGAAGAGAAGATCAAATTACTGAAACCTGGAATCAGTTTCCGTGATTGCCTGTAGAACTATGGAACGTATTTGGCAAACAGCCGGTTTGAAATGATATCTAACTTCTTTGAAAAGGTACATGAGGCTCCTGAAACAACTGAAGGATATACGAAATAAAAGAACTTTTAGATAATGATAATGCGTTATAATCTTCTTCCCCTAAAGGCAGAGGCTAAAGAAAAATCTGTCTGAGACTGTCTGAAATGAACTTGCTACGCTCTTGATCAGTCATGCAAACAAGCAGCAATTTCTGCCAGCAATTAGCTCTCTCAGTGCACATTCTATCGGATTGGACAGGCAGACAGAGCGGAGCGGCTGGAGAATTCGAGCCTTCACAGCAACAGTCACTTGGACTCCAGCATCATTTGCAGAGGATTAGCTCCGGGACTAAGCCAACCTTCTGCATTCAAGGTTTCAAACTGAAAGCAGCACAATGTGAGTACAGTAAAAAGCAACCGAAGAGTTTATTTTCACTCAATGCTCAGTGGAATCCATGTCTTGGCCACGTCAAGTCATGCCAGGCACTAAACTACAGCCTGTGGCAATACGGACTCTTAATCTTGCTTACACCCGGATGAAGAAAATAAGCGACTGCAGATCTTGCACTAACCCGAGTTCTGGAGCCGTGCTTGGAAGCACAGCAGGAAAAAGTATTTTGAAATTCTACGAGTGGTTACTGTTTGGAGAACTTCATTTGGCTTCAGGGATCTTAAATATCTAAATTTACATTTATTAATGCTCGCCCTTACCCAGCAAAGGGACTTTGTTAATACATTACCGGGTCCTTTCCAATGAGTTAGAAAATTTTGAGTTTAAATTTTTTGTAGAAAACCCAGTTTAAACATCACTTATTGCAAAGAACTAATTCTGGCCAGCAGACCGTTGTCACACAAATACTAGTGTGTTTAACAACTCAACAGCTGGAGTTAAAACCACCTTCAAGAAGAGGGGGCTAGAGAGGCTCAAAGAACAGTTGATAACATAACACAACCTCTTTCAGAAGACAATAAAAAGTGGCCCAACAGGAAATAAAATACTCTTACCTTTGGAACATGAGGGTTAAACTCCACAGCTCTGTGAATTGCTTCCACAGCGTTGATTTCTGCTGTACTGAGCCCTCTTTTGGAGGCAGTTTCTGGGGAGAACCTGAAGGGAAAAACCCATGCTAAGCAAAAGTAAATAATAAGTGCTAACCAGGTGTTTATTTGCATTGTAAGCTCCGAGTTCATTGAAAATTGAGTGGTTTATCAAGAAAGATAAACAAACCCTTCTAGGAGACAAATGTTCATATTAATTTAGGTATCCTGACTGTCCTCCATGCCTGTATGACAAAGCTATGTTCAACTTTGTGAAACTTCATGCCGATCAGGTAACTGAGCGCCCAGGCTTCCGTAGGATTGTTACGGCATCACCTACTCAGAGGTAAAAGCTGGAGTCAGCCGTACAGACAGACCAGAGCCAAAGTGAGATGCCAACATCGACTACCACAAATCTCCTGCACCCACCCACAAAACAAAGAACTGTTGAACATCACAAGCGTGACACTGAAAACAAATTTTATACAAAAGCACATGTGCAAACACGGCCTCTTGAAAAACGCCTTCACCTGCATTAATTTTATGGATGTTTAAAAGAAACTTTAAATTATGTTTAACTACGCACACACACACACACATATATATGTGTGTGTATATATATATATGTATATATAAATACACTTAACTTGCTTTTAGAAATGTAACTGCTACATATTGGATTTAGCCGTTTTTAGTTCCTATTTTACAGCATAAGCCAAGATAAGCAACAAACGACTGTTCCCACACAAGTGCTTGCTTACCTCTCTGAAACCGCTCGGGCTTTTAACAGGGCTGCTGTGTAACATATTGCTGCCGATTTTGGAAGACTGATATCTATGATAAAATAAAATAATTAAGGTGTAACATTTTAAGGCAAGACAAACACGTTAAGCTCACATCCTTTGAGCTTAGAGATTCGTACTTGGGCAGACACTGAATGCAACATCTGGAACATTTCAGCTATGATTAGAAACTTTGAATTTCTTTGTATAGTCTTCTTTCTGGTCACCAGTCTCAGATTAAAATCTCAAGAGTTGTAGTTAGGTGGTAAAGAGTAATTTTTTCTTCTAAACATTCCAAGACACTGAAACTGAATTCAAAGAGAAATGCATGCATAAATACACACTTAAGAATAATGTACTTCTCCTCTATTAACTCACAAAGGTTTAAAAAAAGCTTCTAATCTTTACCTGATTTTGCAACTGTACATTAACACACTTTTACATAATACTGAAAGAGACTGACTAGAAGCTGACCAAAAAAATTACATTACAGGCAGGTGGACAAGTTTGAATGAAAATGTAGTTTCCATTCTTTTCCAGTTCCATGGGGAAAAATTCTATTAGTTCTAGGTTTTGTAGAATATCTGAGGCCAAGTTTGAGCTGACAATTATAGATTAGAAGGTTAGCACTCCACAGTACAAGTTTACTTTAAAAGCAGACAAAGTCTGGGGTCTAATTCCCAAGTACCATGTTGTGTACAGTCAGATGGCTCTTGCTTTTTTTGTAAATCCCATCCTGGGCTTGTCCATCACTTACCAGAAGTCTGGCTGTCGCGTCAAGCAAAACACAGGGGTACTACAGAGAGTTTGAAGCTCATACTCATTTTTCCAGATGCTTAGAAAAAATCAGCAACCCTTTCTTAACAAACTGTTGCAATTCCTGATGTTAACATAAAGAAGCACCAGGAAAAGAGCAAATGGTTTTGTTAAATTAGTAAGAATCCACACAGAGGAACATGGACGGTGAGGTAACAGGAGCAGGCAGCTAGGGCTGCTATGCACAAGAGGCTGAGGATTTGGGCAAGAATATCATACTTTCGATTCCCTGAAGCAACAAAGAGAGACACAAGAGAGGACATTACCGACTTCTCAAGGGCAGGGAAGGATTGCCACAAAATACTGCTTCTATGTCCCTCCATTCTGACGATGATTTAAGGGACAGCTTTGACAGCAGCACTTTGTACACCGATGATGTGGGCATTACCTAGGTGGCAAGACTCTGAGGACAGTAAGAAAGGAAGTGTATATTTTATTAACCTTTATCGAGACTTGGACAACACCTGGAACGTATCAGTTGAGATGGAAAGTGAAAGCAAACTACAGCCATTCAATGGACCAAAGCTAGCGTCCCACTGACCCCCGGGCAGCAGCTTGCCTGCCTGTGGCTAAGCTCCGGCTGCAAGCTCACCATCACAGAACCACGAGGCCAAGCCTGGAAGATGACAGAAGGGAAACCCGCCTTTTTCAGCTTATTTACATCAATCACTTAGGGGGCTATGTGCTGACTGAAAAAGGCTGATGAGTTTAGGCATAACCAGGGATGTAGAACAGATTAAAAAATTAAAATAATCCTTGAATTGAAGCAAAGCGAGCTCCAAGTTTGCTTCACAGATTAGAAGTAACTTAAAAACATAAATAGTTTGTATGCAATTTAGCTTGCTTAAATTTGACCTCATCATTCAAAATAAAAAAACCCAAAACTTGACTTTCACTCTGGAAGCGCCTATTTGATGCCGATGAGGGAAATCTAGTCGAGTAGCTGAGATCACGGGCAGACACCTGCTTTTGGACAGGCATACCGTGCCCACTCCACCTGTGCTCTCACGCGAAAACACCAGTATTTCCCAAGGGACCTCACTTACCATCATACTTGGCTAACACTGCCTGGACATCTGCATAAGCCTGTAACTCCAGCAGTGCCTCCAGCAGGTTTTCATGAATATTCAGCATGCTGAGAAGTGGAAACTCTTTCATCAGCTGCAAAGCAGTAAAGAGAAATAAACTGGGCACATACAGAATTGCACACAAATCCCTGAAATACTTAATAGAAATCCGTGCAATAATGTAAGCTTTTTCAATATTCTGTTCTTTCAGAGTGTCGGAAACTGGCGTGTAAGCAGCATGAAAAGAATTGCATCCTTTCTACCTTTAAGGCATTGCTTTTTTCACCTACTAGACAACAGGCATACTGAGGTTCAGACAACACAGCCCAAATTTGCACATCTCCCACAGTGAGTTCTTTTGGTCAGTAATATTTCCCTACATAAAAATAACTTACGATACACCTTGGGCAAAAGTGAAAGAAAAATTATGATGAAGTATCAAGCTGCTATTTTGACAAGTTAGTCGTCGTGTCAAGCATGAAGCAAACTGGACAACAGAACTGTGAACATCTGACATATAATTTAAAAATTTAAAACCTAGATATAGGAACTAAAAAAACTGTTCTCAAAAAAAAAATCATGAATAGTGATGCGGCAAATCTCATTGGAAAATAACTCAATTAGATTCATTATGATGCCTAGAAAGGAACTTAAAACCATCAATTCAGACAATGTGACTGAAAACACCAGGAGCTGCTCACTTTTTTCTTTTACTTACATCTCTCATCATTTTCACTGCTTCTCGTATTCTTCCGAGTTTTCTTGCACACATGGCTAGTCTCCTTTTCACATAGACCAATACATTGGTGTCTCTTCCTGATTAAAAAGACAAAAAAAGTTAGTCTATCACTTTCAATCCTTATCTCACTCTCCCTCTCTCACCGCCCCCCCCAAAAAAAACCCACAACCTTTTTCCTAATCGCATGTAAAGGCACAAAATCATTACTACTGCTGTCCCAGCCACGGCCCATCTGCACTAATGCCAGCAACTTTTACCTAGGTTAAATGACAAAAAATTCTGCTTTTGTCCAAAACCTTGGGTGGAATAAAAGACAGTGCTACTGACACACACCAATTGCTTCGTTAGGCTGCTCTACCTATCCAGGCTTCCAAGACAACGCCAGTGAGACGCCCCACGATGGATACACGGCGTAGCTGCCACTGCTTACATTCATTTGGGTATGAGAAAAGATCACACAGCACACCACGCGGAAGCAGACCTAAAGAGTAGGAACTGCCTCATTGAATTGGGAATCAAACTGGAATCACTAATTATAACTTCAGTTTTACCTTTCTGCTCGCACAAACCCAAGAGTTTATGTGATTCAAAAGCACTTACTCAGCTGTGCTTCGTGCTGGGGACTTTGGGAATGGCAGTTCTGAGACCTTCTGTAAATCATTTCTCCTGCTTTCAGAGCCTGCTTGAAATACCTCTCAGCATCCACAATAGTTGTTGCTTCTTCCTCAGCCAGGAGCACATATGCAGTGGCACAACTGTAATAAGAAAAAAAACCCACTAATTATTCATAGGGACAAAGTTTAGTATTTTTTTAGTAAGCGTTAGAAGCATTAGAAATGGGCAGTTTTCACTTACGTTTAATATCTAAGCATTGACAATATTAAAGTACCAAAATACTGACTTGAGTTCAAATGGTGAGTGTCAGGAAAACAGAAACCTTTTCCATTTTACAGAAAAAATGCACATTTGGAAAAAGAACAAAAGAAAGAATCGTAACAGCAAGTCAAATTATTTTCCGTGAAATATTAGAAATGCTCTGGTAATTGTCTGGAGAGGTTTTCTTGTGTTTGGTTTGGTTTGCTTTGCTTTTTTAAAACCAGGAGGTAGACATTTTACACAAAAACAATGAGACCGCATAGCAAAGTGGAACACAGAAGTGTGTGAAATTCTTTGGTTTGTGTTATAAGAGTATTTTTAAATCCCTTGCAGGAGTGGCATCTGTGATCTCCAAATGCACACAATGCCATCTCTGAAACACATGGGATCTCACATTCAATTCAGACTATTCCAGTCTGAGCAAGTGCTCATTTGCTATTGCTATGGATACAAAGATTTAAAAAAAAAACAATCTTTCCCAAGAAAAAGGGAAAATAAAAGCTAATTTTTATGGACCAGTTCAATACTTCAATGCAATTGAGAGCACCAAGTGCAATTCTCATAGTCACACAAGTCCCCCTTAAGCTACTCAGAACTTTGCTAAAAGTAAATTATTAGAACAAGAAACTGGCAGTGTGTTCGGTATCGCTCCACCTAATCTTTCACAGCAGAAATGCAGCAGCTGAACTTGTACTCCAAACTTACTCATTGTTCAACTCCAACGCCTGATGCGCTGCTTTAATGCGGGCTTGCGGGTTCCTCTCACGCCAGGCTTTCTGCATAACTGTGGCAAAGACAGGGAAAGGCTGGTGAGGGACAGGGACAGTGGCCAAACACCGGGGGGGCAGCGGAAGCAACGCTGGCTGCTCACGCCTCAGCTCTACGTTAACAGTCACCTCCGCTCTGCAAATTCCTGTTTGCTCTACGATTGTTACAGGGAAGAGTAAACAAGTGTTTTAATTCCAGCATGAGTTTCTACCACAAGCAGTAGAATCTCACAACTCCTCATTACGCCCCAAATTTAATTGGAGAAAGCAACAGCAGCAGGAAGATAATTGACTGGCCATTCAAGAACTCCTACGCTGGGCAGCACAGACAGCTCACATGACCAGGCAGATGTACAATTTCTAAATTGCTACAGATTTTTGGAAGCATTTCCCAAGACCTGTTGAAAGCTTGGCAGGAGCGATTGTTAAACACAGGTTCTTGTACGGACCTGCACAGAGTTTTAGTTTAAGCTTTCAAACAGAACTTCAAAGAAAACAGTGACAGAATAAGCTGTGTCTTGCACAGGTATAGTTTCATACTTAGGTATTTAGACAACTACCAGATCATAAAAGGCTAAACAACTTCTTCTTAAATTTACAAAGCACATTTGAGTGGCATAACATGGCAAAGCCAATTCAAGATACACTCTAGTAATTTATCACCTTATTAGAAATATAGAATCATAGAACGTGTTGGGTTGGAAGGGACCTTTAAAGGCCATCTAGTCCAAGCCCCCTGCAGTAGCAGGGACATCTTCAACTACACCAGGCTGCTCAGAGCCTCATCCAGCCTGGCCTTGGATGTCTCCAGGGATGGGGCCTCCACCACCTCTCTGGGCAACCTGGGCCAGTGTCTCACCACCCTCAGTGTAAAGAACTTCTTCCTAATGTCTCATCTAAACCTGCCCTGCTCTAGTTTAAACCATTGCCCCTCGTCCTATCGCTACATGCCCTTGCAAACAGCCTCTCTCCAGCTTTCCTGCAGGCGCCCTTCAGGGACTGGAAGGCCGCTCTAAGGTCTCCCTGGAAAGTGTTCTAGGAAACAATTACAAAGGGTGAAATCTATCTATCCAAAAGGGTTGACTGAATTACAACTTGAGTTCAAAATTATCGTCAGATAAGGAGCAAAGAAAGAGTTCAATGCAACGACTGTAAACCCCTCCCCACTATGTCTCCAT
Organism: Stercorarius parasiticus; assembly: GCA_013396915.1. Taxonomy (NCBI): domain Eukaryota; kingdom Metazoa; phylum Chordata; class Aves; order Charadriiformes; family Stercorariidae; genus Stercorarius; species Stercorarius parasiticus. The sequence continues at coordinate 490,417 of VWZL01001371.1, forward strand.
TAGGGAAAAATGGAAATCCTAGCAAAAGAAAAACAACATACTTGGAGCTACCATTTTCTATGCAGAACTAACAGCTTCCACACTAAGGAACAGTTCTGAAAGAACTCCAAAGCCTTAGGTTCGTGGAGTTACATATCTGGCCTATCTCAAGTACGATAAGAAAACTGAAGAATCTATACATGTTTCTTTTGGAACAAAACCTTCTGCTGTCCAGCAAGAATAACGTGGAAAAATGTTTGAGTTTTCTTTTGGAAACAAAATATTAGTCTTGGCTTAGTGAGTGAGACAATACACTCCCTTTGTGAAATAAAAACATATCAAGCATGTCACAGCCAGCTGACAAGTAACACTTCCGGAGCTTGACACACTGACAATAGTTCGCACCTACTCTGACAATAACCAGGTAGAGAACATTTTCTGCACTAAACATGTGGAACAGAATGAAAAAATTCTGGAGACTGCACTATTCATCACTAAGGTTTAAAAGAGACCACGTCTTTGGCTGTTGAGAATACAATCCAGGTTTTCAGTATCACTGTTAATTATTTGAAAAGTGTGAGATCTTAAAATACGTCAGGATTCTGACAGCCTTGAAGTCAGCAGAGAAAGCTCAAGGTAAAAAAAATATCTTTTCACTACATACACCTATTAAACCTCCTAATCAGTAAAAAAGGCTATCATTTCACAAAATATTTGACATAACTTGCACTGCCTTGAAATCTATTAAAAATACCCACTTTACATGCTTTAACAGCTATACACCTTACACATACAACATCGGTACCTGTATCTGAAGGCCGAAGGGCATCTGTATCACACGTGAAAAAGTTCTGATGATCTTGAGCAGACAAATTCATGTCATAGTACGTAAGAGGCTCCTTCCCAGTCACCCACATGTACCTGTAATGGGAGCAATTTCAGTAAGAGGCACTCCCAATAAGTAGTAATGCTGATACCAAGAGGGAAATCTGATGTGCTGAACAACTGAAGCTAGTGCAGAAAATTTTTACTAGTAAGAGACTGACGCTACTAACCAGAAGTTTTCAAGTACTACTGCTCCATAACCTGCACAGGTTGCCAGAAGGCTTCCTGCCGGGGAGAGAGAGGAAGTATTTTTTGATCCTAAATTTCTAAACAACACGGGAACTGCCTTCCTAGAAAGCATCTTTTCCTATGAAATAACACAAGGAGACTTATAACACAGCCATATCAGTCTAATAAAAGAGAATTTAGATTCAGAATCACTGTCTCAACCTCTGAATAAAGTAATAACAGCTGTAAGACCATTATTTTCACAGGGGTTTTGAAGAGGAGGAAAGTCATTCTGGGAATGTTTTTCTCTTACTTTACTCTCAAAAAACCCTGTTGTTACAGTAATATTTGCATTCTTAACATTGAAACTGACAAAGCTTGGACAGATGCCTTTTAAACACAGGAGTGGCATCAATCACCCCTATAATCTTGCAAGTCTCAGCTGTCTCCCCGTATTACTAGAGCCAGCTCTGTGAAGAAGTCATGTGTATGCTCCCAATTAATTTTAAAAATATGCAAGGGAAAGTGAGATAATTAATACCTGCTATACTCTGCCCCTCTGAAAAGATTGAGAGGATTTCGCCACACTTTGCACTCTGAAAAGGAAAAAAAAAAGTACTTTTTGAATTAAGAGCACAAGAAATACTACCTGGACTTTAAAACACAGTAATGCAAACGCAATTTTACTTTCATAAGCTGCTTTAATGTTATTTTTATACAACCTGACCACAATCATACTATCTTCTCCCTAAGCTTCTGCTATCCCATAATATTTTTGCTCCCCAACATTGCTGGGGTACAAAAGCACATGGTGGAAAGATTAAACACTGTCATTTATAATGACGTAATGTTCATCTTCCACATATTTACAATAGCAAATATTGCATGTTACTGAAACAGTTTTAGCTGAATGTGTAATATACAGGGCCACAAAAAGGCTGGAGCCCCTCTGCTGTGGGGACAGGCTGAGAGAGCCGGGGGGGTTCAGCCTGGAGAAGAGAAGGCTCCGCGGAGACCTTAGAGCCCCTTCCAGTCCCTAAAGGGGTTCCAGGAAAGATGAGGACCGACTTTTTAGCAGGGCCTGTTGCGACAGGACAAGGGGTAATGGCTTTAAAGTAAAAGAGGCAAGATTCAGTCTAGACACAAGGAAGAAATTGTTTATGCTGAGGGTGGTGAGACACTGGCCCAGGTTGCCCAGAGAGGTGGTGGATGCCCCATCCCTGGAAACATCCCAAGCCAGGTTGGACGGGGCTCTGAGCAACCTCATCTAGCTGAAAATGTCTCTGATCATGGCAGGGGTTTGGACTAGATGACCTTTAAAGGTCCCTTCCCACCCAAACCATTTGATGATTCTATGTATTTTCTAAAAGATGTTTTTAATAACGAATGTTTTAGATCAAAGATACACTATTACTTACTTTATCTTTACCATTACTAAAAAAAACCACACTGTAAAATGTAGGTGTTTCTCCAGTTACTCCAAGCACTAATGTAGCCTTTTAAAAGCCAGTTCACGTCAAGCAGCTGCCTTGAAGCTTAGGGAAAACTGCTGGGAAACATTATCAATCACCTGGCATGTTCTGCCTGCTCGTCTCATTCTCTCCAGCCGAGAACGCTGCTGGTGCTGGGGGGCTGTTTTCTACACCACCAATGAGGGGCCTCAAATGACTCACAGAAACCTGCTCAATGAACGACGTGCCATATTTTCGAAAATGCCACCACTCAAACACCTGTCACAGGAGAAAAAAAACACCAGAAACTTCCTTAGGCAACACCCTTCCAACATAAACATCAGCAATGAAGTGCCAGTTGTTCACAGCCAGGACATCCCCTTGCTAATGACTTTAGATGGGACTTATCACTAATGCACGTACAAATCGACACTAACTATCTGTTTCGGCCTGTCTTGTCATGCAGGATCACCTACATAACATGAAAGAAATTGAAAAAAAACCCAGTATAATTTTAGTCAAACATGTTCCTCCCTCCCCAACTCACTACGATGACTTCTAAGCGCTTCCAGGAAGCGCTTGTATAGGGAAACTGTGCACAGGGGCAAGAACTGCAAGATAGGTGTAGGTTTTTTCATTTCACAAAAATAATCTAAGAGAATAAAGCACAAAATGGACAGTTAAACTTACATGTTCTGGCAGTCAGAAATGCCCAAAAACAAAAGGGTGAATTAACAGCAATCGAGTTCACTTACCAGAAATTTTGTGTCAGAAGTATTACACTCTCACTCTTTTAAGCTACTAAAAATACGTGCACATCACAGTCCTCCAGCACTACACAATACTGTCCACCCTGGGCCAACTTATCTGAGTACTTCCATCAGCACACAAAAAGAACTGATGTTTAGACAAACTGTATTCTTTGTTAAGAAGCACTACTGTAAGTAGTGGCTGACCAATAACCACTTTTTTCTCTTGAGAGCAAGCCTACGTAAAAGACACAAGCAGAATCCATCTCCTTATACAACTTTCTTCAAATCCTTCAATCAAAACCCAGGCAACATTACTTACTGGAAACAAGTTGTTTCTGACACATAAGACACTTTTTTTTTTAAATGGTGGCTACAAAAAAAATTACTTAAAAAAGACTTTGCATATTCTTGCAAATAGGTTTAATTGATGAGAAGAGACATATTCTTTAGCTTTCAATACTGAAAATAAAGATTTGTATGTGGTGTCACAGTCTGCATCAGGGTCAGATGATCAGCGCTGCAGAAACAGCTGCGCCAGCAGAACTGCCCACGCAAGGGTGCCCCATTCATTTGGTGCAGCCAGCCATGTCTGCGCGCACTCTCGTCTGAAGATGAGCTGAATTACGGGCTCATTTTCACACCAAAGTGGTTAAGATAGTGACATGATGACACATAAAAGCCCCCCAAAAATTACTGTGGAAAGCTGCACTCTTAACTACCTAGATTAAAAAAGATAAAAATCTCACTGTTTTCTTTACCCAGAGAGGTCACACTTTTTAATCAATGTACACACGTATACCTATACACACATGTGGACACATCCCTCCTTAAAACAACCCCGAGTTTCTAAACAGGCACAGGTTACTTCCATAGACTCACCCCAATGTACAACACACACAGCAAAAGAGTATGTATAATACATCAGAAAAGCTGCTCAACAACAAGTTCCTTCCTAGTACAAAGGCACCCTCTAGAGTCTGATCAAAAAAAAAGCCCATCACATTTACCCCAAACGAAAGCATCCCAGAGGTGCTAAAGTTGTTTAAAAATAATAAAAAGTGGACTACTTACAAATATCAGTCCAGATATAAAAGACGACGTCACTGTAAGGGCAAAGTAGAATTTTGGAGTCAAAGTGCTTAAGAACACAGTCACTGTTAAGAGAAACAAAACCAAAGACTTAACAAACAGAACGGGAAAACACAAATAGCTTTTCATTAAACAATGACAAATGAAATATTATGCAACTATATAATACAATATAGTCCTAGGAACTTTACAGATAACTTTACTTTGTTAGAGAACCCTCTCTATATATTATTTTCTGCCTGTAACCACCTGTGACAGTGAATTAGGTTATATCCCTAATCTAAAAAATTCAGTGTAAGTTCTTGGCCAAAGCAGCCCATGGGTTCAACCGTATCATGGCTGGTGGACAGCATCAAGCCAACTTAAAGTATTATTTCATTTTAATTCAACCAGAAACGTACTGTTTTGATGCAGGTCTACGTTCAGTGTTAAGAACACAATTTCACCACAGACCTCTCCTTCCTGGTATTTACAGCACAGGGCAGGGAATGCAGATTTTTAGCGCTATCCTGACTGTGGTTTTGACCCAAGCCACACATCAGCTTTGTGACCCGCCGCCAGCCGGCCCGGAGGGAGTCCCGAGGGGCACTGGCGGCCAAGGGCGCCCGGGCCGGGGGGAGACGAGGCGGCTCGGCCCCAGTCCAGGCCTCCAGCCGGGCAAGGCACCGCCGGAGCGGGGAGCGGGGACAGTGCGGACACGGGGCAGGCCCGGCATCCCCCGGGGCAGCGGGGAGCCGTCCGCCTCGGATCCCTACGGCGGCCCCGGACACCGGGGTGTCCCTAGGCCCGGCGGCACAGCGGCCGCGCCACCCTGGGGCCAGGTGGACGCGCTCGGTGTGTCGCCACG
>VWZL01001371.1:495892-525667 GCA_013396915.1 Stercorarius parasiticus
CGGCGTCACCGCCCCGTCGCCGCTCCCGGCATCCTCCGCGCGGGGCCGGGCCGGGCCTAGAGCTGCCAAAATGGCCGACTTCGAGGACCGGGTGTCGGATGAGGAGAAGGTAGAGAGGGGGCCGCTCTACCGCGCTGGGCCGGCACCGTCGCCCCTGCGGGAGGGCAGCCTGCGGGGGGTGGTGGGGAGGCTCGCCCAGTGCCGGCGGGCCGGTCTCCCGCTGCCTCCGGGCGGGCGGGCAGGCCCCGAGGCCGGCCGGGTCGCCGCTGCCCGGGTGAGAGGCCGGCCGGGATCAGCGGTTATTTATCAGGGCAACGCTTTGCATTTCCATTTCCTGGGTGCCGCTGAGGCGCCTCGGCGCGTCTTGGTGCATGAAAATATATATTCTGCATGGAAATATATTTTTCGGCTTTCTTTTCCCAGGACAGCGAAGTTAGCGGCGGCTTTGGAAGGAGCTGTGAAACCTGCTCGGTTCCAAAACTCCTTCAGAGCGTGTTAACACGTTATCTGCTTGCCCGAGCTGCTGACAGTAACTTTGATGTGGATCCTACAAATTACACTGAGTGGAGGGACTAAGTAGGAGCAAATAGAGCAATATTTATTTTAGGAAATGGCAAAATGAACGTATTGTTCCTTTTGTGTAGGAATGTGGAAAAAATGACAGTCTTACGAGCAGCACTGAGTTTCATGTAACAAATTAACAGGTAGTTAATAATCACTAGTTACCTACAAATGGTAGTTTAAAAATCCACCGCTACTCCTCCTTACATCATAAAAATACGACATGTAGCTTATTGCTTTGTTCTTGAACGTTCTGGAGTGGGGCATTAAGGTTCATAGATATTCAAGGATCCTAGAATTTGGTTCCTGCTTTCGTTTTTCTCTTAAACTGCCAATTTCAGCCTCATTACAGTGACATTCATTGTGAAACAAGCAGACGGAGGTTTAAAGATGCAATTCATCCTTTAGTTAATATTTTAGATCACATGAGCATTGTTTGAAATGAGTACTCCAGGACAGAATTCAGAATAGGCCTAGAGCTTTTACATATATGTTTCCATTTTAAGTCTGAGTTTACCAGTGCTTTAAAATAAAGCAAAGAAACGAATCAATAGAGCAACACAATTAATTCATTCCACCTCCACCCAAGCCTCACGTTTTCATCCTCTATAGGCATATTTTAGGTAAGCTCAGGGATTCATTTTGGTTTAAGGTCTACCCTATTGTCTACTTCATTCTGCTGCCGTTTTGCCAGCTTAAACTAATGGCAGTGCAGCTTCCCTCTCAGCTGCTTTCCCCATTTGAGAAAGGGGAAGTTGGTTTTGCTGGCATGCTGCGAGGTACCTGAAATGGCAATGATGGCCAGGAAGTAGGGCAGGTTGCAGAAAGTCTTATTTTTGTGCTTCTGCAAATGAACATCCTGCCACTGGGCCGACACCATTTCAAAACAAGTCAACTCTAAAAACAAACAGCGGTTCAAATGCTTGACATTTAGAATTAATTACTCCGCAGCCTGTTTCCTGCACTCCACTCCTGATTTCAATAGCTTGACTTAAATGCTTTGTATTTTATTGCTCCAGAAGTGAGCTCTTTTCACTTGCAGTGTTTGCTTTGTTTATTGCTGGTTTTGTGATAACGCTTGATTGAAATGCAGAGTCCATTCTGTGTTGATTTAATTTTATTCATCCTTCCAAGTGGAAGACTGTAAAAATCTCTCCAGTAATATTTGTTTTTTTCACACAGATCTGTTTATGAGAATCTGTTAATCTAAAAGTCAACCTATTAAAACAGTGGTCCCTTTTACGAGGGTTCCACGTACAGTACAATTCTGCAGCCACAACATTGTTTCATAAATTTATGAGATACTAAATTTTATGGCTTTTTAGGGGCCTTATTTTTTCATATGTTGAAGCACCTTATAAAAGGGAACCTGTTCATCTGTTCAGTTAATTTGCAGGATATGTTCTAGTGCAGTCCTCCCACTGAAAGGCGTCACAGCATGAAATGGTCCGTATTTGTAAGCACTTTAGCATGGTCTGATGTGCCTGTACTAGCGCTTACACTTGTGCTTTCTTGGAAAAGCACATGCTGTCATTTCAGAAGTCTTTCAGCCACTTGGGGCTGGCTGTCGGCAAAGTCCACAGAGGATATAAAGCAGCAGTGTCCCTCTTAATTACTGCTAGGTTATCTTCATCGCCAGCCAAGTTTCTCATAGCAAAATTGACAAGATTATAGCAGCAATGTGTCCTAATTACACTGAACATTTTTAAACAGGAAGAGCTACGTGTTTAGGATTGCTATACATACCAGCTTTATCTAAAAGCAGAAAATTAGGAGAAAACATTTTGACATTCTGTATCAACTACATGAGTGACTGACTTTTCAGTTTTTCAGTTATGTTGTATAATTACTTAAAGCATAAAGAATGTATATATATTCTTTGAAATAGATGCTAATTTGGAAGATGATCTATTTTTATCTGAAGCTCAGTCCAGTTAAGGCAGAGTTGTTACTTGATACTGTTGGAATAAGGAATATACCCTTTGTTTGGGAAGATGTTTATTTCCTTTCATGGCTTGCTTTAAATCAATATGTGACAAACAATACAAACAATTTCTAATTAAAACAGGGAAGACTGTTGAGAGAAGCAAGTTATTTCCAGCTCTGGCAATAATTCAGCTGAAGTAGTTGGATGTATACACATTCCTTTGTTTTACTGCTCAAAATGAAAAGTAGAAAAAGTAATCAGAGTTGTAATGAGCACTGTTCTGCAGTCGTCTTCAATAAATGTCTAGTTGAGCAAGAAAGGCTTATTGCACAGCTTTGTTACCTGTGCTTATTGGAAGAAATGTGTAATTTTTATTATTCTAAGGGAGAGGTTTAATTTTGTGACATTTCCTGTTTCGAGTCTTCCAAGATGATTCTATTCCCTTTGGTCCTGTAAAAAACATAAAGGATTTGATTATGAAAACCATGAAGTCTTACTAGTTTCAACAGAGTCAATACCTCAACCACCTAAATTCTAACAATGCAAGACATGTATATTGCATTTCAGAACCCAGTGCAGTGTTGTTACTGTTTAGAAGAGAATGGGTTTTTCCTTTTCCAGCTTCAAAGCTTGCAGATAATCAGGTATTTTCCTTACAGTTGGCCTTTCAGTTATTTTTTGTTTCACTCACAGTTCCACATGCCTTAATTCTTCCACTACCGTGACAGTTCGTGTCTGGACTACAGTACAGTTTCCAATAAAATAGTACTTTAAGATAAGAGGAGTAACATGCCACAGAATGGCACAGGTGGTGTGTCTGCTGCTCAGCGTTAGAAGTGACCAGGGCAGCATTAGAAGACGATCAAGAAAATAAAAAATCACCTGCTGAAATATGGATGGTTTCATTTGGAGGCTCTGTCTGACCTCTCGAGTTCATTTTGGCACTTTCCATAACCTCCCCCATTTCTGTCAGTTCCCAGCTTTTTACTTCTCCCTACCCCTTTCTGCACTCCGAGCACATCAGTGGCTTTTCAAAGTCCACGAGGCTTAATTAACTCTGGAAGCAGTCCCACGGATGTTGATGTAATTGATTTGCTACTCCATTTCTAGAGGGATCAACCTTTCATCCTTCACACGCTGTTTGCTGTGAGGCAGCGGCATCTCCTTCAGCCAGTCGTCAGCAGCAAACAAGTTGCATCACAGGAATCACGCGTGGTTGTACTATAGGTTACCGCCTAGTTAGTGTCACTTTTACTGCAGTGTTTCCCTCTATACCTTGGCATTTAGGTTTCTGATTACTAGCAAGGATCAGGAAAAAACATTGTTGAGGAATGTCCCCAAGAAGAGTGGCTAGCCAGCATTCATATTCTTTAAATAGGTTAGTACTATGCAGGTTGAACAGTTCCCATTTTTGCAGGCACCCTGTGAAGTTTGCATCTCTTCCTGAGTGCATTTGGAATTCTGCTTGGTTACATTGAAAAAAATCTGGTCTTAGAGACTGACTGTTTCCATTTTGACAATGCATGTCTAGATTTCTCCCTAAATCTGGCACTTCCCATCACTGTCAGAGTTGGTTTTGTTGGTGAATTGCTTTAGTGTATGTCGCAGTATGTATGAACTCAGTAAATTATCTTTTGTCTTTAGTTTAATGACTTTTCTGCTTCGTTGTAGGTGCGTATAGCTGCAAAATTCATCACTCATGCACCCCCTGGAGAATTTAATGAAGTATTCAATGGTAAGTAAATAAGGAAAAACGATAGGTGGTGTTTTCTTCACATCTCATCTATTACAAGAGTCTAAGGCTGTGCCATGATATACTGCTTTTAAGGTTAAGAAGTGGTGAGGGAAAAGCATGCTGTCATTCTGTGACTACATGTGCTTAATGAAATGATCTAATCATTTTAATGTTTGCATTTGTACACTTGAAATTGAAACACATAAAGAGAAACATTTGATCAAAAAAAATCCCGTAACCTACCTGAACTCTCTCTTCTCCAGATGTCCGGTTATTGCTTAACAATGACAATCTTCTCAGGGAAGGAGCAGCACAGTAAGTACTAATATTTCAAACACATGTCAAATTACCATCAGAGATGCATATGTTTTCTTACACCCATAATTCCGTGCCAAAGAAAACCATTTGTTGTATTGAGAGCAATCTTCTGCAATTCCTAATCTCCCTAACAAAATACATAACAAAAGGCATAGATTATTCTTTTTAAAAGCCCTAAATTGGAATTTGTGCTGTAGAGGCTGTATAAAACTGACAGGAAGACACTCTGGCAAAAAGTTTAACTCTGCAGCAGCAGGAATGTCTGATCTTGTTGAAGCATGATTTGTAAAGCAAGAGAGGCCTGAAATACTGAGTAATCCTTAGCCGGAGTTTAGAAAAAGGACTGCCCTCAAAAAAAAAAAAGCTTTCAAAATATCTTGTTTACTTGCATAGACTCATTAGAAGGTGCTTAAAGGTTATGCATACAAGCTTTTTGATGCTAAGGTTTTACTTCAAGCTAGGTGACATGTCACTCAGCAGGTCTTTACATAGGAAAATTGTTGTAAATATTAGTCTGCTAGTTTGTTTACCTTGCTGCTGTCTAAATTGTAGCTGCGGTGTTCCTGTTTTGCCTTGGCTTGCTCATATTCCCCCAGGCTGCCTGCTGTTCTGCTTTTGAACTCTGTACTTTCCTAATCATCACTAAATAAACCTGGCTTTAGACCTGGGTTTTTATAGCTATCATCAATAAAAGGTATTGAAAAATCCTTTAAGACTGCTCATGTGTATTATTTGCCAAATTGAGTTGAAATTTTCTGTAATATAAATCACACCATGTACTTATTCTTGAGTCAAAATAAATATGCACATACAGCTAAAGTTCATGTTATTTTGATTCTTAACAGTGCATTTGCACAGTATAACATGGATCAGTTCACTCCGGTGAAGATAGAAGGGTATGATGATCAGGTAAGAGAAAACTTTTTACACTTGAGGTTTGCATTACTACACTGTGCAGAAACAATAAATATGTTGTTTCATCGAGATCTGGACTAGTTTTGTTCTACTCACAAGTTATCACCACTCCTCCTTTCCCCACACACCATTATATCACCAAACTTTTATTCTTACAGAAGTAGCATAGGTGAAATGTTCTCTTAAAGTATTGTCTGATACTGCCTAGTAACTCTAATTCATTGTTCCTTGAGTAAAGCTCCTCCATGCTGAAGTAACGGGAGTTCTCCTTAGAGTATGAATGAGTAAAGTTTACTGTATATTTAAAGCTCACTTGCAACTCCTTATGTTGCTGCCAGCTTACAGTTCCTGCTGACCACTGGTAGTAGGCTCTTAATAGGTGATTTTTTTTTTATTTTCTGCATTTTTAATCCGTTCCCAGTTACCCTAAAAACATATTCTATCATTGATTGTACCAATCCAGTCTATGCCAGCAAAAGAATAATTTTTTTTGAGAACAAGCAGCAAGTCCTACAGAAGATGGAAAGCTGGCCTGACCGTCTGTTCTGAGGCGAGCACTGACCTCGCTTCCCTGGTGTCCCACGTATGTTCGTGGGAGGCAGGTAGTTTGAAGAGGACTGTCCATAGAAATAGCTTTGACAAGGGAAAGTTATAGTACTCGGCCTCACTACATCTACTCTTGGTTGAAATTTATTACTGAGAATCCTTGTTTATTTATGGATATTATAGCTCAATGAAAGAATCTGTTGAAACATTGATATCTATTCAAATAGTCGGGGAAAATGCAAAACAGCACGTTTACAGCAGCGTAAGTGTATCTTCATTTCAACTTCTTTTGCAGGTCTTAATCACGGAACATGGTGATCTGGGCAATGGCAGATTTTTAGACCCAAGAAACAAACTTTCTTTTAAGTTTGATCATTTAAGGAAAGAAGCGAGTGACCCCCAGCCTGAGGACACCGAATCAGCTTTAAAACAATGGAGAGATGCCTGCGACAGTGCATTGAGAGCTTATGTGAAAGATCATTACCCCAATGGCTTCTGTACTGTTGAGTATCCAATTGTTTCACTACAGTCCATTGCTCCACGTTAGTCAGTCCCGCGAGCTGACTCGGTGCTGGGCAGTGCTGTTGGAATTCTCCATCCTCACTAGCAGTTTCGCTAACTTTGGAATCACACATTCCAAAGAGGGGGGAAATACTTTGGTATGCACACAGGGGTAAAGATGTCTTAGACTTTTTTTTACTTCATAGTCCTGACTGCCAAGCACCTTAACACCTGCAGTTAATAAAAAAGAGGCATTATTTGCATGTATGTGCAAGTGGAGGTGTTGGACAATGTGATTAGTGGTACATGTTCCAGTGAGACACCACAATAGCAAGCCTCCACAATACTGACAAGAACAGAAATTTAGAATGGCTTTCCTCAGTTCTGGGCCTTTTTAACTCTTTTTCTAAATACAGGTTTATGGTAAATCTATAGATGGGCAGCAGACAATTATTGCCTGTATTGAGAGCCACCAGTTCCAGCCCAAAAACTTCTGGTAAGACCATTTCAACATAGTGTATTTTCTTCCTTTACTAGTCCTCAAACCAACCCATGCTCTATGTCTTCTGACACAGTCTGAAGGGCAAGTAGTCTTGGGCTTCCCAAGAAGTTCTGCTTCTCATGCTATAGTCTCTTTCCCTTGCACCCTCTTGGCGTGTGGCTCAGTGACCTATCCAGAGAGGAGGGCATGAGTGGAGTTAGATACTCCCTTACGTGTGCCAGAGCACGAGTCCACTGCAGCTAGCCTGTGCTGAAACTGCATTGTATTCAGCTGTGCTCCCGAAATTGGATTCAGTACCATGTAAAGCACATAATATTGGTCATAAGACAAAAGCAGAAACAACTTCCTTTTGTTAATGTGGTTCTTTTTGCTGTTAGAGCTTTTTGGAAATACGGTTTTCAAGCTTTGATTGTTTTTAGGAACGGTCGTTGGAGATCAGAATGGAAGTTTACCATCACACCACCAACAGCTCAAGTGGCTGCAGTGCTCAAAATCCAGGTGAGTTACTTTTTCGGGCAATAACAGGAGAAGCTGCGTTCTGCTTCTCTTACACTAATGCATTCAACTGAATGAGATGCTGAAATACAGCCGAGATGTTCTTCTCAAGTCAAGATGCTATTAAACTATACAATTCAAGAAACTAATTGCTAAAACTAGTGTTTCAGGCTTAGTCTACAATCTGACCTGTGGCTTATTATCTAGCATTACCCTATTTGCCTCCACGTCTGCTTCACTTTATAGGCCTAAAACCTATTTCATGAATTCTTTTATAATTGCTCTTATTTCAACTCTAGGCGTTTACTGCATTAACATAATCTTGAACAGTCTTGACAAAGAATGAAACCTTTTAGAAAATCCATCCTGCTTTTAGTCTCCACGTAAGCAGAGAAGACTGGCACAACGATGCTGTTGTGCCATTCTGATAGCATTTGGGGGCTCTAGGGATTATGAAATGAGTGTTAATGATAACCTGCAATTTGTCTCTTTGTTCAGGTGCATTATTACGAAGATGGCAATGTTCAACTGGTTAGTCATAAAGATATCCAGGACTCCGTACAGGTTTCAGTAAGTATGCTAAAAGATCTTTTTATGATAAAGCAACTATTTTATTCCTTAAACGTCTCATGAAGCGTACACTTCTATGACTACATTCTCTTGACTTTAGAGTAGTGTAATTTTAGGGTGACTAGTCAGTGGAAGTTATAGTGTTTAGAGTCACATGGGAAACCCAGATTCTCAATTGCTTAAAGTGAGACTGTATTAGAAAGTACAGCCTCTATTGGAAAGCTTACCTTACGAGTTTCAGTTTAAGAGGACAGGATATGCTTTTCTATCTACGTGCATGGGAAATGGGCAGTAAGAGCGGTGTACCAAGGGAAAACAAGTCCTGCAGTACAGTAGAGGGAGCAACAGTCACCAAATCCCTAATCTCTGCCACGAAGCTCTACTTCCCTTCTGCTCACTAGGGTGCAGCCCTGTTTTGGTGTGGAGCACAAGCCCTAGCCAGGACGTTCCTCTGTCCTGACCCTCACCGAGACATCCCTAGGGAGTGAAAGGAACCCGGCTGCAGACATGAGGCAGAAGCCGCTGTTATCCACTGCATCTGTACTCAGCCTATCATTTGAGAAGAAATCTATTGTATAGCTTTTGTAAGTTGCTCTTAAACATATAAAAATTTCTTTTTCCCCTTTGCAGAGTGATGTCCAGACGGCTAAGGAATTTATTAAGATAATAGAAAATGCAGAAAACGAGTACCAGGTAAGACTAGTGGTTGTTAAATAAATACGATGGAATCATAGCAGTCTCCATTTACAGTGAATGGAAACATGGAAAATTGGCCTCTAATTCTGTTTCTGGCTGAGTCTAGTATTGACTGTAAGGATTACTTAGAAAAGGGCAGTAGCATTTGTTTAAAGAATATAGTTGTAAAGCTATGTGTAATTAATAATCAGGTTTGCTGTATAGTTATTTTAAAGGGTTACAAATGATGCCTGGAACAAGCATGGAAGGGGAGCGGGTGAGTCTAAACGTTTTCCTCTGTGACAGTTAATATGTGTGACAGCTTTTGACGCTGTCCCAGCCTGCGCAGGGAGACTGGGCACCGCTAAGTCACGAAACGCTTAAGGAGACACTGCTACATTCACAGGGGATTTTAATAGAAGCCCGTTTACTTGCATACACGCTGGTGACTGCATTATTAATTTAGTTACTAGTGTGCCTTTGCCTTGGAGAAAGGGTTTTGTGGCTTTAACGGCACATCGCACTTTCTAGAGTGTCTTATTACTGCCGTAACCAAAGCTCCTTGCCATTGCAGACAGCGATCAGCGAGAACTACCAGACCATGTCAGACACCACTTTCAAAGCCTTGCGCCGGCAGCTGCCCGTCACCCGCACCAAGATCGACTGGAACAAAATCCTCAGCTACAAGATTGGAAAAGAAATGCAGAATGCTTAATGCAGAAATAAGGAGATTTATGAAATGTTTGTGTGCAAAAAACAAATGTGGTCCTCTGCCAAGTAGATGGTTTCTAAACCAGTGCAGCATTTTTCTAGGGCTTTCAAAGTTAACAGGTTTTCTAGCCTCAAAGAGAACTGTGGAACAAATAGCATTGTCTTTGTGTTTTGTGTTTCCTGCCGCATAAACTTCCTATTGTGACTGCATTTACTGATGGGTCGTTTTAATTAAGCCATGTTCATGGTTCAGAAGCATAGCTGTTTTCAATCACTGATTGTACTGGTTGGAAAACTTCCTAGCTGGAAAAGCCCTATAATAAATAGAGCTGAGGGTGCAGAGCATTCCCTTCACCCCTCTACAGCACTCCAGGTACTCCAGTAAGTCTGTCAGATCTGCCAACAGCTCCGGGCGCTATGCTGCAAGGTGTAATAAATGCGAAAGACAGTAAGTCCTTGTGTATCCTTGTTACTGACCTCCACAAAGCAAAAAGGCTGCAGGTCTAGATTTTATTATATGAAGTGAGTTTACAAGATCCTTTACAGAAGTCTCCACACAGCCAGCTCTTTCAGGGACATAATTTTTTTTTTTTAATCTGAAGATTTGAGCCATGTTCCCAAAAAGTGAACATTTTTGCTCTTTCCCCCCCCTCACGTATGCACGGTTATCAGACATCTGCATTTTTGCAGAACTGCAAGTTCCTGTGTTGAATCACTGCTGACCCACGTAGGCTGGATGGTGATTAAAAATGCAAATGTCTGCAGAATAATAGGTATGTTGTGCTTTAATGCTTTGTGGCAGGTTCATGGAATTTGTATCACAGGTGTATGGATGGATTGTGTACAAAATAAATAAACTTGCACCAAAGTGAGAGAAAAATATCTTTCCATTTTGTCTCAATTGTGGCCAGTTTCTTGTCATACTTAAAGGGGATTTTGGAATTAATCTTTTTATTGCTCTCTAAATCCTTGCTCTGCGTTACTTTTTGTTTCTATAAAATCAGAACTAGCAGTCCTACCAGTGTCTCTTAAGGGGAGGTGGAAGGGGTGTGTGTGTCCCTCTCTCGGTGAGGCCACGGATTCACTGCGGAACGACTCCCTTTGCTTTGGTCGCACCTGGTTCTCTCTGGGCCTTCTTGCAGGTTCTGGTTTTCAAACTGGCTTGTGTCTTCCTATTTTTAAATACACAAAGGGGTTGGGAAAACAGGGATGGGGCTGCCTGTGCACTGCACTTCAGGTTTTGCACAGTAACGCCACAAAATAAGTGTCTGTCCTCTGAGAAGTTTCGTCTAAATAAAATATATTTGTATTTGCTGTCGAGACTGACCATTCATCCCACGGGCATCCTCTGTACCAAACAGTCCAGTAGAAATACACCAGTCTGTTTTAACGCCATTTGTGTCTGTGCTTTCATGGTCTGGCTTCTGCTAGCTCCCGAGGGGGCCCATCTGCAGGTCCCAGCCCGAGAGCAGGGATGGCATCGCCCGCCGACCCGCAGGTGGTGCTCCCACCCCGGTGTGTGGGGCAGGGAACTGGAGCTCTAAGGACTTTCCAATTAAAAGAACAACAGCCACACAGCTCTAAAGCAGCGCTTCACCCCAGGGAAAGCAGCGGAGGGGTTACTGCGCTCATGGCCTGCGCCTTGCCGTAGCACCCACCTCACCTCTTCTGCCCTGGTAGAGGCTGGTGAAGCTCCGGCCGCTGGGCGCGACCTGCGCAGGGCAGGGTGGGCCGGTCCGCGGGGCGGTTTGTGGGCTGCGCTGCCCAGGGCTGCTCAAGGACAGTGCTGCTGCCAGCCGCTGTTTGTAGAACGGGTTCCTCCCCGCCCGCAGCGCCCACGGGAGATGAAAGGGTATGTGGATGAACACCTAAGGTGCTGTGGTCTGTGGCCATGGTCCCATCCTGACAAGGGCTGCAGCAATTCCAAGAATGTGAGGCTCAAGCAGGGGCAAGATAAGGCTGTGCACACAACAGGGCTTTTATCTGCCTCAAGGCTAGTCTTTCCCCACTCCAGGCTAGCTGCAAGTAGCTCACTGTGCTAGTTCCAGCCTTAAAACCGTTTCTATCTCTTTGTCCTTCTCTAAATCTTTAGCTAATCGTCCTTCAGGCCGCCTTGTTCCCTGCCTGCCTCCTCGCCCTTCTCTCCCCCCAGCCCTCTCTGCAGCTGGCTGGGTTACTCCAGTCCCAGCCCCTTCCCACCTCCTCACGGGGCACTAAGCAAGTGCAGCCCAGTGGCGACACATGCCCAGAGGCATTCAAATCCCTAAAGCCATCGGCTATTGCCTGCTGGAGACCGAGACCAGCTCCAGAAAAATGCATATCCTGGGCCAGCTCTCTGAAAGTGGGCAGAGCTGGAAGCCTGACCCCAGGAGAATCACAGCAAGCAGGTGGAGCGGCTTGGCGAAGGCAAAGCCAGCACAGCCCAGCGCTGCGGGACGGGTCCTGCCAGCCCAGGCAGCGGCCAGGGTACCCGGCTGCCCGCTAAGGAAAGCGCTTTCCTGTGTGCAAGATCAAAGCTTAAAGCTCCAGCTTTACATGCAACACACAACAGAACAACTTAGACACAACTTCTCCAAAGGCAACACCCCCATTTTTCAAGCCTCAGAGCCCTCCCACAACCTGCACAGGGCCCTACACCACCACAGTCGATCAGCCACCTCCAGCCAGGGGGAAAAGCCACCTGAGCTCAGGTGGGGAAACCAGCAGACTTACCCCAACGTCCCCGGGCTACAGACAAGAGGAAAGCAACACGAGGAGCCGCCGCAGGGACTGGAGCTGCTTTACAGGAGCAGGTCAGGGATCACCACCCCGGCTGGGCAGGCGGGAGGGTGAAAGCACAGGAAATCAAAGACAGAGACAAGCACAGGAACCAGCTCTTGCTGCTGCTGCCGCCCTCTTTATAGAGCTCCAGGAGCTCATCCCCTCACCACTGGATGCAGCGATGCAGCGCACCTGGGCTCCTCTCCGGCCCCCACGGCTGTGAGCCGGCAGCCCCCGCTCCCCCGCATGGGGAAAAGCAGTGCCAGGGCTGGGAGCCTGGGGGGCACCAGCCAGCCCCAGACCCTCGACACCGGACAGCTCGGCCCCCCCCCCGCGGCCCTGCGACCATCCCCCGATGTGGGGGACGCGTCCATCCCTTCTGGGGGAGCCCTGGGGGGAGCGGGGGGGAAGGGGTGTGCAGCCCTCGGGGTCCCGGGCTGGGCCAGCCCCCGCCCCAACCCTTGCGCTCGCAGCCGGGGCAATTCCCCCCACCCCGGGGGTGCCGCAGCCGGGACCCTCCGCGGGACGCGGGACCCGGGGCCAGGCGTTGCTCTCACCGGGCGATGCTGCGCGGACCCCGGGCTGCGGGGCCAGAGGCGGCGGCAGGAGCCGCCCCCCGCCCCCCCCAGCCCCGCGCGGGCGGGCCCGCAGGGCGCACGGCCCCTTTCGCTTTCGTTTCCCCACGGGGACAGGCACGGCNCTCGGCTCGGCTCGGCTCGGCTCGGCCATGCCGCGGTTCAGCGTGGCGGAGGCCAGGCGGTGGGGGGATCAGTTCGTGCAGTTCCTGCAGGACACGGGCCGGGAGCAGGAGAGCCGGAGGGACGCGCTGCGCAGCGTCTACACCCAGGAGTTTCGGGGCAGGTGAGAGCCCTTGGCCGGACCCGGGCAGCATCGCCTGGGACGGTCCCCCCCAGCCAGCATCATCCATTCCCCCGGCCAGCACCACTGGTCCCTGGCCGCCATCGCCAGCCCCTGGCCAGCATCACTGGGGCTTCATGTGGGGTGTCAAGCCAGCTCTGGCCAGGAGCCGGCTGTGAGGGTGGCACTGGGGAGGCACTGGGAGGTGGGGGCTTCGGGGGCTCTCCTCCATCCCCTGCCGGGGTGGGATGGAGAGCATGTGCTTACCGAGCAGCTTGGAGACACCTGGACCAGTTAAATTCAAGTGCAGGGGCTCCGTTCTCTCCAGGCACAGGGGACACAGAGCAGCATTGCTGGGCAGCCCGTGTCCCACTGGGCTGTGGATGGAGTGAGCGGCAAAGCTGCCTCTCTGGATGCCAGGCCTGTGTACCCCCAAGCCCCACCATCTCGCCACAGCCCTGCTGGGATGTTCCCCGGCTGCAGGGACCCCCCTGGCAGCCACCTGGGCATGGCCTTGGGCACCCACTGTGCACCGTTTTTCCTGTTTCACCCCGCTGACACCGGTCATGCTGGCCTCTGTGCAACGTCACCGCTGTTAATCATTGGCAAAGCTGGGGTCCAGCCCGTGTAGAACCTCTCTCTCTCTCATCTGTGCAGGACTGATACGAGGATTCCCAGCTTCTCCTGCATCTTGTACGCGCTGAAGGTGACCCACCGGGCCCAAGTGCACGGGGAGTCTGTGCACTTCAAGAAGGTGAGGGGGGCCCCGGGACGGGGCTGTGCAGGGGCTCCCGCGCCCACCGGGGCTGGCTCCATGGGAGCCCCTGGCCCTGGCAGGACCCCGGGGCCACGCTGATCCCAGCTGCTCCTCGCAGGAGAGGAGGCGCGTGGTGGTGGCAGACCAGTACCGGAGACCCAGAACAAATGCAGAGATGACAGCATCCGTGCCTGCCTCGGGCCAGCAGCCTGGCTCCGCTCGGCGAGTGCCCCAGAGCCATGCCAAGAAGTGGTACGAGCAGTAGCACCCTGCCCTAGCATGGCCCCTGGGACCCCGGCCCTGGCTGAGGAAGCCTGACCCTCCCTTCCCGCAGGGCTGAGCTCAGCTGTGGCAAGTACGGGGTGGAGATCGTCTCGAAGCACGACCAGGGCAATGGGAACGTCCGCTTCCCGGTGGTGCCCGGCAAGCCCCAGACGGTCACCCTCCTGGTGCAGAACCACGGGGCGGAGGCCGTGACGCTGCGGCAGTGCCGGCCGCGCCAGCGGTGCCGGGAGCTCTTCTTTGCGGACGAGCAAGGGGCGACAAAGGGCCAGTCCCTGCTGCTGCACCCAGGTAGGGCCCCGTCCCCGTCCCCTGCCCCGCACCCTGCCCCGCCGGGGGAGAGGAGGGACCCAGCTCTCCCCTCGTTGCCTCGCAGGCAGCGCGTACCCCATCCAGGTGCGGTGCCTGACCACCTGCAACGGGTACTTCCACACTGTGCTGCTCTTCGAGTTCACCAAGGAGCCGGACAAGCCCTTCAGCATCGGGCGCCACATCGCTGCCGTCGCCGAGAGCCAGCTGGCCAAGGACCTGGGGCCCTCGGCGCCCTTCCAGCCGTACCAGGCCAGCCTCCGGCGCCCCGTCACCGTCATCACCGAGGACGGCATTCCCCCTGACAGGTACGTGGCGGTGTCACCTCCTGCCATCCTGTGCGGAGGGCCCTGGCCTGTTCTCTGGCTGGGGCAAGGCTCAGCTCCTTGGGACCTGGCTGTTCGGCACCCCGGGACAGTTCTTCATCCCTGTGCGATGGCTGGTGACGGCAGGGTTGGGGACACTCTGCTTGCCGGGGCCATGGGTGGTTGCAGCGCGGGGGGAGCCCAGCCCTGCAGTCCCTGTGGCACCATGGTCCCCTCCGCCCAGCTCCCTGAAAAATGAACTGGAGAGGGAAATCCCTCTGGACACCTACCAGTACCCGAAGAGCCTCAAGGACACAATCCTGCTCGGACCCAACGCCAGCACCGGCTCTCGCTGGTCTGCCATGCGGTGAGTGCCGTGGGGTGGGGGCAACGCCACCCGGCCCTGCACCTCCCACCCGCTGCCCCTTGGCCGGGGTGTCCCCGGGGCACGGTGATGTCTCTGCTGCCCGCAGGTCGCTGCTGGAGGCCCCCCTTCAGGCTGGGAACTACCAGAAGAAGTTCCAGCTGCTGCTGCACCTGGAGGAGATCCAGATGGAGGTGGACATCCGGCGCTACGACATGCAGGACGTGCCCATGGTGCAGGACAGGGGGCTGCTGGTCCTCGAGGTGCGCAGCGGGAGCCAGGGGGCGGGAGGGGTGCTGGGGCTCCCGGGGTGCCCAGCGTCACGCCGGCCGCTCGCCACAGGTGCCTGGCGTGGCCGAGAACCGCCCGTCCGTGCTGAGGGGGGACCACCTCTTCGCCCACCTGAGCAGCGAGCGGGACCACTCCCCGCTCGTCCGGTACAAGGGCTACGTGCACGGCGTGGAGCTGGAGAAGGTCAAGCTGGGCTTCTCCTCCAAGTGAGTACTGTCTGGCCCCAACCGGGCTGGTGGGGATCCGGCAGCCTGGCTCGGACACGCTGAAGGCCGGGTGCGGGCCAGGGAGGGCGTGGGGGAGCATCCCCGTGCCCTGCTCACACCGCTCCTTCCCAGGCTGCAGAAGAAGTTTGTGAACAACCTGAAGTTTGACGTGACCTTCACCTTCAGACGGCTGACGCTGCAGGTCCAGCACCGGGCTGCAGCCCTGGCCATGCAGCGCGGCTTGTCCAGCCTCCTCTTCCCCACCGCCTCCTGCCACAAGTCCCTCTTCACAGGCACCTTCCAGCCCCGGTGGGTCCCCGCGCCTGCGGGACGGGAGGGGATGGGGACCTGGGAGGGGACGGGGACCTGTCGTGCTCAGCCTCTGCTCCTGCAGGTGGTTCGACCGCAAGCTGCAGGCGAATGAAGAGCAGTGCAAAGCTGTGACGCACATCGTGACGGGGATGTCCAGGCCAGCCCCGTACCTCATCTTTGGCCCCCCCGGGACTGGCAAGACAGTCACCATCGTGGAAGCCATCAAGCAGGTGAGTGGCAAGGGGCCAGGTCCAGCCCCGGGCATCGCTGCCCACCCTGGGCATTGCTGCCCATCCCGGCCTGTGGGACTCAGCGCGGTCGCCCTCTCCTCCCACCTAGGTATGGACGTGCTTCAAGGACGCCCGGATCTTGGCTTGCGCCCCTTCCGGAAGTGCCACAGACCTGCTGTGCCAGCGCCTCATCAAGGACATCGCTCCCCGGTACATCTACAGGCTCATCGGCAGCTCCAGGAACTACCAGGAGGTGCCTCCCGATATCAGGGTAGGTCCCTGTCCCTCTGTCCCACGGCACGGCCGGGCTGGCGCCCCCAGGGAGAGCAGGATCCCACCCAACACCTGCGTTTCAGCCCTGCTGCAACTGGGACGATGAGCACAGCTGCTACGTGTACCCGAGCAAGGAGCACCTGGGGCGCTACCGGATCCTCATCACCACGCTGGTGACCGCGGGAAGGTCGGAGGACCTGGGGGGGTCCCCACCACCCGTGGTGGGTGGGCCCGGGGCTGCCTTGCACCCAGACTGTGAGGGCAGCCCCACTGGGGCACGGTGGGGAGCGGGTGCGGAGGAGGATGGGTGGCAGGGGATGAGGGAGGATGAGGGCAAAGCGGAGGAAGGACGGCCAGCCAGGGCAGGGACGCCAAGGCAGCCTCACTCCACCTCTCCCCCAGGCTGGTGTCGGCCAACTTCCCTCCAGGGTTTTTCTCCCACGTCTTCATCGATGAGTGCGGTCATGCGGTAGAGCCGGAGAGCGTGGTCGCCATCGCAGGTGAGTGGTGCCCGGCTGCCATCTTGGGGACCAGCATCTCTGCATGGCCCAGGGACCCCCCTGTCCCCTGCTGAGCTCTCCCTCTGCCCAGGGCTCCTCACCGCCATGGACCAGGAGACCAACCCCAATGGGGGGCAGCTGGTGCTGGCAGGAGACCCCCAGCAGCTGGGCCCTATCCTGAGGTCGCCGCTGGCCATCGAGCACGGCTTGGGTGAGCGGGGAGAGGGGTGGGAGCGCTGCCGGCGCCCGGGGGCCGAGCAGCCTTGCAGGGAGCCACGGGGTCTCACTGGGTGCAGGCACCTCGCTGCTGGAGAGGCTGATGCTGCACAACCCCCTGTACAAGAAGTCGAGCGCAGGATACGACCCGCAGTTTGTCACCAAACTGCTCTGGAACTACAGGTGGGGATGGGGCCAGCGCGGGGACAGGCAGGGACGGGGCTGCTCTGCTGAGTGCGGCTCAGCGCAGGATCCGTGCGGGCACCCCGGCTCCCCAGCGCCTCGTGGTGCCCGGCTGGTGCAGGAGATGGGAGCGCACCCCCTGTCCTGCACGCGGTGCCCGGAGGGTGCTGGGGCCGCGCGGCAGCCGCCCTGGGCATTGTCCTGCCTCTGCCAGGTCCCACGAGGCCATCCTCAGGATCCCCAACGAGCTCTTCTACGACAGCGAGCTGAAGGCCTGCGAGAGCATCGAGCCCGATGTCCGGAGTCTGTATTGCACCTGGGACGAGCTTCCCAAAAAAGTGAGGGGGGCAGCAGGGAAGGGGCCCGGGGCAGCCCTGAGCCGCAGGCGGAGCAGAGCCCAACGCTCTCCACCCCCAGGGCTTCCCCATCATCTTCCACGGGGTTTGCGGGGAAGATCGTCGAGAGGCCACGAGCCCTTCATTCTTCAACACGGCTGAGATCGAGGTGCTTGTCCACTACCTCAAGAAGCTGCTTCAGAGCCGGGGCAAGGGCGGCTGCCCCAGCGTCTCGCCCAAGGAGGTCGGCATCATCTCTCCCTACAGGAAGCAGGTGAGGGGCACGGCTCTGCGGGCAGGGGAGGGGCAGAGGGCTCCCCAGGGGACAGGGGGCACTGGGACGGATGGGCAGCCCCGGGGCTGGCGTGCGAGGACAGCTGTGCGGTGGCTGGACCGTGCTGTGTGCCTCCCCCCAGGTGGAGAAGATCCGGAAAGCCATCACCTCCCTGGACCCTGTCCTGCGGGCGCTGCCGGACATCAAGCTGCTGAAGGTACGGTCCTGGGCGTGGGGGGAGAGGAGCCCACTCCAGCCCGGGGGTGCTCCCCGGCCCCTCACCTGCTGTCCCCGCCCCAGGTGGGCTCCGTGGAGGAGTTCCAGGGCCAGGAGCGGCGCGTCATCCTCATCTCCACCGTGCGCAGCTGCAGCGAGTACTTCCAGCTTGACCAGACCTTCAAGCTGGGCTTCCTCAAGAACCCCAAGGTACCGTGCTGCCCCGAGCAGACCCGTCTCCCTCGGCACAGGCAGGCAGAGATTCTCCGGGCGCTGCGTGCTGCACCGGAGCTGCCTGCACCCAGGTGGGGCTGGGGAGGGACCAAGGGGCGCCGCCACAGGGTAAAGCCCTGGCTCTTGTTCTCTTTTCAGAGGCTGAACGTGGCCATCACGAGGGCCAAGGCGCTGCTGATCGTGGTGGGAAACCCGGCCGTGCTCAGCAAGGACCAGCACTGGCAGAGGTCAGCTTGCCCGCCTGCGCCCGGCCCCTCCGCACACGCTGCTCGCGAGCCCTTCCCTGCTGCCAGCGGATGGTGCCCGGCCGTGCCAGCGCCACGCAGGCAGCGAGGCCACTGCAGGCAGCGAGGCCAGTGCCGCCTCCCGCCCACGCTGCCCTCGCTCTGTGCCCGCAGGTTCCTCAGGTACTGCAGGGAGGAGGGCGGCTACACGGGCTACCCCTACGAGGACGAGAGCCCGGCGGAGGATGGCCTCGCCACCGACCTCCACACGCTGCGCCTCAGCGATTAGCAGCCAGGTGAGCAGGGCTGGCAGCTGCCGGCGCGGCGGGGCGAGGGGCGGCACGGCGGGGCGGGGGGCGGCACGGCGGCCGTGCTGCAGCGGCACCAAGCCGGGCGTGAGTCCGTATGTGCGAGGGGCACTGCGTGGCTCCTCCTGCAGCAAACACGACAGGGCTCAGGACGGGCTCTTCCTTTCGGGGCTGCCTGTCCCCTCCCGAGACAGGGGCCAGCTCTGCCATGGGGTTTCTCTGCAGGAAACCCGCCTGGGAAAGGAGGAGACGCCCTGTGGAGTCCCAGCACCCCTCACCCTCTCCCTGGCCTGCAGCAGCCGCCTGCTCTCCCCCTGCCTTGGTCCTGGGGTGCGCCGTGCGCCATGCATCCCTGCGGGGATGGGGCTGAGCCCACGGGGCAAGGGGGTCCTGCCCAGGGCACGCACCTCCCCTCGCAGAGCGGGGCTGTGCCGGCGCTGCACTGGGACCACTCCCCATTTTAAATAGTTTTTGATACGGCCATGGAAAGCTGATTGCCTGTGACTGGTCTCACCGTTCAGTGAATGGCTTAAACGAGAGTCCGGCCTCCGAAGAGCATCGCTGGGTGCGCGGGGGAGCTCAGAGCCGCTGCGGTGGGTGACCGGGTGCAGGCAGGGACCCGGCCAGGCGCTGGGTTTCCCCACCAGGCAGCTGCCTGGCCCGAGAGCTGGCACGGCCACACAGGCACGCTTCACTTTGTTTCCCTGGAATAAATGTTTAGATAAAAACGGTGTATTGATGTTGTCCTGGGCACTGCCCCGACCTGCTCCGGGCTGGTCACAGAAGAGGGATGGCTCCGGCAGTGACCGTAGCATCTGCCACACCAGGAACTGGGTACGGCTGGGAAACGCCCACCCAGCCCTTCCCATGTAAGCTGCGCCCTGGGTCTTACCCAAGCACACGGTGACGAGCCCTGATCCTGCGCCGAGCCCTGATCCTGCTCCAGTGGCTGAAGCGAGAGCGGCTGGGGGCCAAGCAAGCCCCTCACCCACAGTGCATGGACCCAGTCCCCAGGCAGCAGCCTGGACCAGCCCAGAGGCATGAAGGACCGCCAGAAGGATGCCACACAAGCAGAGTTACAATTACTAAAATACCAGTTCGCATTTATTTTCCCAATTATGCAGTTCAATTTACTGGTGCTACGTCCGTGACCAGTGCAGGCTCGGGGGCGGCGTTGCCGGCAGAGCTGGGCAGAGGCGCTGCCCCAGCGCGGGTCCCGGCAGCACAGCGCTTCTGGCAGCGGCCAAGCCCGGCTCCGCACGCAGATGGGGCTGAAACCTGCCCTGGGCAAGTCTGTACAAAACCCTGGTGTGTGCCGCCCGCACGGCCGAGGGGAGCGGGCAGAGCACCCCAGGGCCCAGCAGACCCACCCAGGCGAGCAGCGGGCAGCAGCCAGCGGCACCTGCCGCTTCTGTAGCACCTGCCCGGAGCCGGGGAGGACGAGCAAACACTGCGACAGTCCCCACGGGAGAGGCGAAACCAGGGAGATCGGTACAAAACGGGGCGACACAGAGAGCTACGTAAATGCCTGGCTCATAGAGAGCAGCAGGGACTGAAGGCACTGGCCCCTCACGGCCCCGGGGCCACGCAGGGACACCCCCCGGGCTTGGGTGGCAGCTCTCAAGCAGAGGGTTCAGGGCAGGTACTGGCACCACGGGGTCCCGCGTCGGCCATCTGCAGCGGTCCCTCCCCGGGCAGCGGGTGCAGGCAGCTGCCTCCTGGCCGGCCGGGCTGCTCAGAGCAGCGGGCAGCCCCTGCGCTTTTTGTTCTTCCGGACCTGCAGGCCTGCGCGGGTGGCCATCTCAAACACCTCCCGCACGCCCTCCTTCGTCTTGGCCGAGCACTCGAGGTAGCCGAAGGCATTGATCCTGTTGGCCATGTCCCTCCCCTCCTCTGGCTTCACCGGCTCCTAGAAAGCATTAAAAACATCGCCAGAAAACATCAGCAAAAGCGCAGTGACTGCCCTTGGGGCGTCCAGCCCTTAGTGCCAGGATCCGGCACGGCAGAGGGGAGTCCCAGCGAGGCGGCATGGGGTGAGGGGGGCCACTGGCCGAGGCAGCGGGACCCAGGGCTGCCCCCACCTGCTTCATCTTCGCCAGCTCCCGCCGCGTGTGCTCGTCGTTCCGCAGGTCCTTCTTGTTCCCCACCAGGATGATGGGCACGTTGGGGCAGAAGTGCTTCACCTCCGGCGTCCACTTCTCAGGGATGTTCTCTGCAACGAGCACACGTGGACCCCCCTGAGCCGAGGGGCCGCTCCCCCACTGCGCCCCTCGCAGCTGCGGGAACCGGCGCCAGGCTTTTCCCGTGGGGAGCGGAGAGAGCTCGCCCCACGCCATCCTCCTCTCCCACCGCCTCCACCGAGCCAGCATGTCCCCACGCGCAGAGCCAGGAGACGGACGGGAGGGGCAGCACGGGGGCTTCCCGAACCCTGGGGTGTTTAACACCCCGTCCTGAGGAGCCCCAGGTCCCCCCTCGCTCCCTGCTCCCTACCGAGGCTATCTGGGCTGTCGATAGAAAAGCACATGAGGATAACGTCTGTGTCCGGGTACGAGAGTGGCCGCAGCCTGTCGTAGTCCTCCTGTCCCGCCGTGTCCCACAGGGCCAGCTCCACCTGGGGGGGGAGAGGACGCGGCTCACAGCTGGCAGATGGCTCGGCAGGAGCCAGCAGGTTTATCTTCCTCAGTTACAGCTACGGTCTTCCTCAAACTGGGGCAGGTTCAGGGTGACCCAGAAACGCGGGACCCGTGGGGCTCCCCCGAGCACTGTGGATGCGTCCGAGCCCCGTCGACCAACCCACGGGGCAGCGCTGGGTGGTGGCACTGCCAGTGCGGGACCACAGGGGCGAGGGGACGGGCACAGCTCCAGCACCCCGCGACGGTCCCTACCTGCTTCCCGTCTACCTCTATGTCGGCAATGTAGTTCTCGAACACGGTGGGTACGTAGACCTCGGGGAACTGGTCCTTGCTGAACACGATCAGCAGACACGTCTTTCCGCAGGCACCGTCTCCCACGATCACCAGCTTCTTCCTGATGGCCGCCATCGCTGCGGGGACAGGAGTGGGTGAGCGGGACAGAGCAGCCACGGGCAGCCCACACGCCCACCCCTCCCTCTCGCTGGGCCACCACCCCAATGGCTTTTCTGACGACCTCCGAGTTGCGCACACCCACCGCTTTTATTTCAGATTATAAATTCCTCAGGGCAGAAACTGTACTCCAGGTTTCACCCGGGCACGCTCACCGGCTCCCAAATAATCTGATCGGTGGCAGGAACGTGCCAAGCCCAACTCTCAGAGGTCCGGGCGAGCACGACCTGTGCGCTGGCACCCGGTGCCGCGCTGGCCCCGTCCCAGCCCGTTTGACAAAGGAGCCTTTGCCACACAACCGCAGAGAGCCGATGCTGGCAGCGGCAGCGGGAGAAGCTGCCAGCCATCGCTCAGCAAACAGAGCCGAAACCCCGCAGTAAAGCAGGCTGCTTTCTGCCCCAAGTGAGAAGGACGCAGTCCTGCAAATAAAACTACGCCTTCGCACCCTGGAGCTTCAAAAGGAGATTACAGCCGACCCTGGGAATCGCCCGGGATGATGCCATGGAATGTCTGCCACGGCGTCTGAACGAGGCATGAGAAAATCAGACGTGGTGGGATCACATCCCTCCCCGACTGAAATCTCTTGCCCATCCCCAGCTTCTCAGATGCTTCAGTCCAAAGAGCCGGACCCACTCCCCAGGCGCCTGCGGCGCACGGCCAGCCCCCATCCCTGCAGAGACCCCGGGCAAGACGCAGGTCTAATCCCTGGAGAGGCGCAGGCTGCTCTGCGGGCTGGGGGACAGGGAGGTGACAGAGAACCGCTCAGAAGGCAGGGACGCTCCCCGTCCTCCCACTGGGAAGGTCAGGAAGGCACGGCCATTGCAGGCTTTGCGTGACAGCGGGGCACCAACACCGAGCCCTGACAGCCGGGCGCCTGCCCCCTCCCGGGGCAACCACACCCACACCCGTCCCTGAAATAAAAAGAAAGAAAAGAGGAAAAACCCGAGGAAGGCTGCACCATAATTAGCTGCAAGTGAAGGATTAAGAAATGAGACGCATTTCAAGAGCGGCCCAGAGCGAGCTCCTCTCCTCCACGCACTCCGCAGGTCACCACCAGGCTCCTGCCCCGAGGAACCTCCCCGGGGCTGGCACACAAACCCCCAGGGACCTCGGGGACCTCCCCAGCTCTCACAAACCAAACCGCCCCGCTGGCCGTGGGGCTGGGGCACAACAGAGAAAGGTTTCACCCAAATCCGGGCCAGACCCTGCCGCAGCCCCAGGTCTCTGCAGGGTAGGAGCACTTTGGCTCACAAGCCGAAGCAGGAATGGTTCGTGGCTGCTGAGCGCTGTGGAGCCGTTGATAAAAATAGCGAAACGGCACTTGTAAGGTGAGAAGAGCGAGGACGAAGGGCCAGGTCCAGCAGGATCTGGCGATCCTCAGCATTAAAGACACATCCCAGTGGAGCAGCGTGTCCATACAGAGGGCGAGCACATTTGTGCAACACTGAAGTTGAGGAAAAACCTGAAGTGCCCAAAGGGTCCCACTGCCGGGGGGTGAGTGCGGAGGGGAAACCCCGGCACGGCTCCTGGCTCCTTTCCTTCTGCCCTCCGGCTCCTGCCTGGCCTGGCCGCAGCCACGGGCACGGGCACGGGCCGGGAGCTCATCCCACGGAGACGCGGTGTTTGGGTTGTGGAGGCAGATAGAAGGGCCGGAGGACTCTGCTGCCTCCTGCCCACTTGAGGAGGGAAAGCTCTCGAGGACAGCGTATCCCTGGGGACACACGAAACCCATCACCCCCGCTGCAAACCATCCTCCTCTGAGCAAAGGCTCGTCCTCTCTCCAGCCATCACCTCCACAGCACGGAAAAAGGAGACCTCACGGGCAAAAGAGGCTGCTTACTTAGAAAGCTTCTTTGCCCACAGCAAACTGTGATTTGCTGCTTCACGGCTCTGTATCTCAAAGACGGACGGAGGAAGAAATGTGGTGTGGGACGCACCGCTATCTAATCACAGAGCAGAGCAGGAGACGCAGCTGCAGCACAAGGAACAGCCGATGCCGGGGAGACAAACACCCGCTCCCGGACAGACGCGGAGACCTGCCCGTGCCCAGTCTGCCCATCCCACCTCAAAGCCAAGCGGTGTTGGGCGCGCGGTGCTGCGGGAGCGCGGCTGGCACGGCAAAGAGGGCGGCAGTTGCCCGGACTCTCGCTGCAGAGGCTGGGACAGGCTGGAGGAACCAGAGATGCTCCGACCCCAGAAGAGTCGCCGCACCCAGAGCTCCTTCCCACGGCCGCCGGTGTCCACCCTGACCCGGGACGGCTCCGGGCGCCGGCAGCTCCCAAGCCCGACGTGATGCCAAGTGGTGACTCAGTGGGCAGAGGCACTGTCCCCACCCAAAATCTCAGCACGACTCATTCCATTACTCACGAGAGCGGCCCAGAAATAGCCCATTACCAACCCGGAGCCGGCATGCAGAAGCGAGCGGGGTGAGGAGGCTGCGAGCACTGCGCTCCTCGGCGGCCGGCGGGGCTGCCCCGTCCCTGCCCTCGCCCGCGAGCCAGCGGCACCAGCGCCAGATGCCGGTGGCATCTGCTCAGGGAGGGATTAGCTCCTCTGCCAGCGCAAGCCTTGTCACTCTGCAGGACGAGGCCGGTCCCTGGGACAGGGGTGCCCGATGCAAAGGGCCTTGCACTGTTCCCAGACCGCGAGCGGATAACAGAGAGTGGAAAACGTGGAGCCAGCCCACATCAGACACGGAAATTCAGATTTTAAACTCTTAGGAGCGTTACCCACCCCGAGTCACAGCGCAGCGTGCCCAGCCAAGGGCAATCCCACCCGGCCCCGACGTGGGCGTGAGCAGCACTTTGGGTGCCTCACTGCAGATACCTCCTGCTCATCCGCAGAGATAACGAAAGGGAGCAGCGACTTCATACCGGCACCGCCAAACCCCGCCGGGCTCCTGCGGCGGGCACAGGGGACGGGCACGGGATTGGTCTGCGCCGCCCGCGCTGACAGCACCAGCCTGACCCTGAGCCCGCAGCTCCTTCAGCACAACAAGAAATTGCAAAATG
Source organism: Stercorarius parasiticus (assembly GCA_013396915.1). NCBI lineage: Eukaryota > Metazoa > Chordata > Aves > Charadriiformes > Stercorariidae > Stercorarius > Stercorarius parasiticus. The sequence goes on from VWZL01001371.1 coordinate 520,880, forward strand.
AGACCAAATTGCTCTGCCCTACTTCCCAAGCAGCTATTCTGAAGCCACCACCATCCAACCAGGCAGCGCTCCAGGACAGCCCGTGCGTTATTGGCCTCTCCCAGCTTCGTGCCTCAAAATGTGAAGTTCCTGCTGAGCAGGAAAAGGGGAATTCCTCTGGCAGCAGGATGCGTCCATCATCCAGTGTCTGCTAGGGGATCTCAGGAAATGGCAGAGAAAGACGTTAACGCTTTGAAGAAGGAATGGCACAAGGAACAAAAATCTTTCAACAGATCTCCCCGGCGAGGCTTGGGCTCCCGGAGCCAACAGAGGGGTTTTGTTCTGAAGCAGAAATTCCCAAGCGCTGCTGCTGCCGGCCGCACCCCGGCCGGACCCGTCGCACCACCCGGCAGCCAAACCAGCTCCTTTCGCTGCTGCCCACAGCCCTGCCCACAGGCACGACCCCGCGGCCCGGGTGGGGGGCACCGCGCCGTGCTGGGAGCAGCCCTCTCTCCGGGACACCCCCTCGCGCAGGGACACCCCCTCTCTCTCGCAGGGACACCCCCAGCGCTGCCGGCACAGCAGGGCCAGCTCCCCCCAGATGTCCCACTCCAAACAAAACCTCCTCGTCCTGGAGGAGCAACGGAGAGCGGGGCGAGGAGTGTCCAGCCCCCAGGCAGCACTCCCATGGCCCCGGTGATCTCCTTGCCCAGTGGTGGGAGAACAGCCCCAGGGCGTGCGTTCCTGCCACCAAGCATCTCCTCACCGGCTGCCTGCCGGATGATTGGAAAATACGTCTCTGCCGGGGCAGGTTTCCCGCCGCTGCCCTCGGGCTGCAGGCTCAGGGAACAACCAGCCCATTGCATGCAGCCCCGTCACCCCCAGCCCTGTCACCCCCGAGCCCTGTCACCCCCCAGCCCTGTCACCCACCCGGATCCCCCGGCACCATGACACAATCACAGAAGGAAAACCACCTCTTTGAACAGACCGAGACCTTCCTGGCATTGCTGTGTCTTCAGCTCTGCTAAACTTTTCAATGGTTTAACAAACAAAAGCATCCAAGTGCTCGGTTGGACTGGTTTAACTCCCGTTTGGGAAGGAGCCGGGCTCACGCAGCACAACGGGCTGAAGGTGTGTAACTGGATCTCAAAAGCCCCAAAACACACCTTCAGCTCAGGCTGTGCAGCCTTGAACACAGAGGAGACCCACGGCAGCCTGCAGCATCCCGAGAGCAGGGAACTCCAGCAGGGAACATAGAAAATGTTTTCTAACCGGCGCAGCCAAGGACAAGCTGTCTCCACTTCTAAACATGGCCCTGTGTGTGCACAGGGCTGCTGCCACCGCCCCAGCACGCCAGGCGAGGGCACCTCGGGACAGGCCCCCGGAGAGGAGCCACTGGGCAAACAAGAGCCGCTTTGGGCAATCCCGGGGCCACCATGGGTGCTGCCACAGCCCAGGGGGTGCCTCCCTCCAGAGCCCCCCGAGCAGCTCTCCTCCTGCCCCGCCAAGGGGTCACGGCTCCCATCAGCACAGGCTGGGACCTGTCCCCAAGTTAAAGCAGTTGGAAGGGGACCGAAGGCGTTTGGGACAGAGTGACAGAGGCACAGGGGTCACTCGCGCGTTACCAGCAGAACAACCCGCAGTGCTGTTTCACGACAGGAACGGCTGTAGCCATAGCACTTGCTGGCACAGCTCGTGCAATGAGAAACAGAGTAAACTTCCAAATTAAAATCTGAGAGGTGTGCCCATCGAGGGGAACTTAATTTGCCGAGACATCTAAATGATGGCCAAGGCAGCGCAGGAGAGGTGTCCCGGCAAGTGTCTCGGGTATCAGAGGGACTCTTACATAGAAGCAGAAGGAAGTTCCAAAAAGGGCCTGAAGCGAAGAGCGATGCCAAAGGGAAACACAATGGCCATGGCACAACTTTGGCCCCGAGCTCCAGCGATCGCAGCTTCCAGACGATGGCAGCGGCACCGGTTTTGGCACAGCAGCATCAGCAATTCCAGGCTCCCGCAGCCCCGGCCAGGCCAGGCTGGGCGTTTCTGGGAGCGCAGAGACCAGCCTCCAGCCCTCGCTCATGCCAACAGCCATCGCCGACACCCCCAGCACGACCCACACCCACAGGCAACGCCGGGGCCCGTGGCTCAGAGCCCCCCCGTCCCGCCGGCCACCGCTGCCAACCCCGGCACCGAGCGCCGAGGAAAGCGGTGCATTTACCCCCAGGAAAGCTGCCTGAAGCCTTCTTAAGACCTAGACCTGCCACACCCGACTGCCGAGCGATCATCAAAAAAGGGGCTCAAACTCAGTGCTTAATTTTTTCCTGAAATTGAGAGCTATTTTTGGGCGTGATGAAGCGGCCTGGCTTCACCGCACGCCCAGCGCAGCAGCACGGCGCCGCTGCCCAGACCCGCAGCGGGGCGGCCAGGCTGGCCTCTGCTCGCTGCTAAAGCCCACAAAAACATCCACAAGCAAAACAGAGAAAGGGACTTGAAACAGAAGAATTTTAAAGCCTAAACAAAGCTTGAACCACAAGTGCTTGAGCTTTGTGGGAGAATGCTGCCTGCCCTTACCTCCTTTTTCAAAGGACATCATGCCATGTTCTTATTTTACCTCCCGCGGAAGTGAGAGCCTTCCCAGGCTCACGGCAGACAAGTGTCTTGCTGAAAGCTTCAAATAACATGCCACAATCTCAGCGGATGCCTGTACTTGGGCAATGCCTGACTGCCCCGGGGCCGATCAATATTTGCTAATACATTCCTTACTTTTCATGTCAATACGCCTCTCCAGTGCAAACAGCAAGTTAGGAGGTGAGCCTGGTTAAACGCTCCCGATAACCTGTTGGAAGACAGTGACTTGGCTTATTTTCCACTTAATAAAAACGTTTCCCTGGAGAAGCTGTAGTTGTCAGAAAGCGGATCCAATCTGAAGTCTGTAAAATCTCACATCGTCTCTACCTANACAGCTCGTGCAATGAGAAACAGAGTAAACTTCCAAATTAAAATCTGAGAGGTGTGCCCATCGAGGGGAACTTAATTTGCCGAGACATCTAAATGATGGCCAAGGCAGCGCAGGAGAGGTGTCCCGGGTATCAGAGGGACTCTTACGTAGAAGCAGAAGGAAGTTCCAAAAAGGGCCTGAAGCGAAGAGCGATGCCAAAGGGAAACACAATGGCCATGGCACAACTTTGGCCCCGAGCTCCAGCGATCGCAGCTTCCAGACGATGGCAGCGGCACCGGTTTTGGCACAGCAGCATCAGCAATTCCAGGCTCCCGCAGCCCCGGCCAGGCCAGGCTGGGCGTTTCTGGGAGCGCAGAGACCAGCCTCCAGCCCTCGCTCATGCCAACAGCCATCGCCGACACCCCCAGCACGACCCACACCCACAGGCAACGCCGGGGCCCGTGGCTCAGAGCCCCCCCGTCCCGCCGGCCACCGCTGCCAACCCCGGCACCGAGCGCCGAGGAAAGCGGTGCATTTACCCCCAGGAAAGCTGCCTGAAGCCTTCTTAAGACCTAGACCTGCCACACCCGACTGCCGAGCGATCATCAAAAAAGGGGCTCAAACTCAGTGCTTAATTTTTTCCTGAAATTGAGAGCTATTTTTGGGCGTGATGAAGCGGCCTGGCTTCACCGCACGCCCAGCGCAGCAGCACGGCGCCGCTGCCCAGACCCGCAGCGGGGCGGCCAGGCTGGCCTCTGCTCGCTGCTAAAGCCCACAAAAACATCCACAAGCAAAACAGAGAAAGGGACTTGAAACAGAAGAATTTTAAAGCCTAAACAAAGCTTGAACCACAAGTGCTTGAGCTTTGTGGGAGAATGCTGCCTGCCCTTACCTCCTTTTTCAAAGGACATCATGCCATGTTCTTATTTTACCTCCCGCGGAAGTGAGAGCCTTCCCAGGCTCACGGCAGACAAGTGTCTTGCTGAAAGCTTCAAATAACATGCCACAATCTCAGCGGATGCCTGTACTTGGGCAATGCCTGACTGCCCCGGGGCCGATCAATATTTGCTAATACATTCCTTACTTTTCATGTCAATACGCCTCTCCAGTGCAAACAGCAAGTTAGGAGGTGAGCCTGGTTAAACGCTCCCGATAACCTGTTGGAAGACAGTGACTTGGCTTATTTTCCACTTAATAAAAACGTTTCCCTGGAGAAGCTGTAGTTGTCAGAAAGCGGATCCAATCTGAAGTCTGTAAAATCTCACATCGTCTCTACCTACACTGCCTGTAGCTGAGAAGGAGGAGCTGAACATAAACTGAAACTGTTTGGACGCCAAAAGGCACTTGGCAAAATGAAAACAAAATGCCCCTGGTCTCAGTGAGATACAGAGAGCCAAAGCCACGACCCCCCCGTCTCCGGCTGCGCACCCCGAGCACCTTGAAGCAACCCGGCATCACGCTCCCGGTTTCCCGGGGGTGTCGAGAGCCTGAGGCTGGATTTAGGGGGGTTGGCAGCCGCCGGAAGACTTGGCTGCCGGATTGTTAGTGCTGGAAAGGGCCGCGCAGTCATGCTTTTGGAATGCTCCCTTGCTCCTAAGACATTACACAATTGTTTCTCCTCCCCGCAAGCCCCCCTAATATAAATGTTTAAAAATGAGCTCAGCAGTAAGCAAAGGGAGCTTTTTTCCTTTTTCCGAAGAAAACACAGAGCGGCTGCTCCGCGAGCAAGGCTGTGCATGGGGACGCTGCTGAAGAGGGGGCTGTGGGAGGGCTGGGGGGACGGGGCAGCAGCCCCTGGGCTCTCACCCCAGCCTGGCCCAGGTCGGTCGCTGGCTGGGGGGCACCCGCGAGTCAGGACCCACAGCCCAAGG
>VWZL01001371.1:543233-629957 GCA_013396915.1 Stercorarius parasiticus
TCCCCGAGCGCCGCGGTGTGCGGTGGGGGGCTCGGGCGAGCCCTCGCGGGAAGTTTCTCCCTGCCCTGGGCCCGGTGACAGGTGACTCCGAAAGAAGCGGTCACCTCCGGCCCCTCCACCCTGCCGCGGGGCGAGGGGGGCTGGTGGGGTCCTGCCGCGGGGGTGAGCTCTGGCCGGGGGTGCGGGGGTGAAACGGCTCAGCCAGCCCTGCCGAGCCGCTGCCGTTTCGGGGGGCGAAGCACTAGGGGGGAGCTCCGAGGTTACAGCAGCCAAAAATGCCTCTTTACCCTGGGGGGTGGAATCACCAAGCGTTGCCTTTGGTGCAAGCTGGCTCCTCAGCCAAAGCTTCAGGCAGGGTGGGGTGGGATGTGGGCTTCAGTCTTCCTCTACTTCGTTCCTCTCTGCTGTAACTCCTTGGCTTGCTTCTGGCCGATGACAGGCTGGAGTGGGGCAGCGGCACTGGGGTCCTGCTGCCTCCTGGGGTGGCTTGAGGGGCACAGGCCGGGTGTCCCCTTCGCCTGCGAGGGGAGGCTCAGCAGTCCTGAGGAGAGCATCATTTGCACCAGTCCCATTCTGGGGACGGGCAGGAGAGGATCCATGCCGTGGAGTTGGGCAGGGAGCAGGAGTCCCCTCCTCCTGCCTGATAGCCATCCCTTTTGATGCAGTGTGAGGCCTGGGGGGCTATGCTCTGGGGAGATTGTCTGTGCCGGGGCACCCACACCCCAGCAAAGAGCCTGCTCAGGTGAGGTGGTGCGTCTCCTGGGAAAACGATTTGAGCTGTCAAGTCCTCTGCTTTTCTCCACTGACAAGACTGACTTGAGCTGCTGTTGACCTTGGGTTTGAACCCCTCTGATGAGTGGCCACGCTCTGCCAGAGAGAGGTTCCTGGTACTGGATGGCTCTGAGGTTTGAGCTGTCAGCAGAGCTGACCTTCAAAATGCCAGCGGCAGTGGGGCAGTGGGATTCACCGAGTGAGGGAGCAGGAACAGGCCCATGCTTGGGTGGAATTAGAGTTAAAAACTCTTCCGCTCACCTTGGCTGGGAAGGAAATGCTGCAGACGCTGGAGGAATGAGCAAGGAGATGGAAATAAATCAGCGTAGAGGAGAGAGCGCACTTGGGGGAAGGAGTTCTCTGCATTTTTCTGTGCTCCCCTGCCACCTCTTTGCCAGGCTGGAGGGCACGTGCCTCGTGGTGCCCTTGCCAGCGCATCTGTGGGGCTGGACCGCTGTAAGTGTACACAGAGAAAGGGCTAAAATCAAGTGTGCAAAAGGGCTCAGCTCAGCCTGGGGCTCGGGCCAGGCTCCTCTGCGGTGGGGAGGAGCAGTGCAGGGTTCGGGGCAGTACGGAGCGTGGGAGGGCGCAGGAGTTACTGCGTGAGGCTCCCATCAGCGTGGCTCCGAGTGGGCATACCGGCCTCCCGGGCACTGCCCCCAGCTCTGCGGCCGCGGTAACTCTGACTTCCCAGCTTTGCCTGTAATTGAGCATCCTCAGTGCTGCGGAGGGAGGTAAGGATGTAGCCAGTCTGCTGGCTGATGAGCCCGAAGCTGTGGGCATGGAGGTTGCTGCCGTTTGTCTGTGCTCGGGGGATGGCAGCATCTTGCTGACCGGCCTCCCCAGGGACCCCCAGCCGCGCTCAGCCCTCACAGCCCGTTCCCAGCACGGGTGGCAGCAGGGTGCCTCCTGGTCCTGGGTGCAACCCTCACAGCCGTGTCTGAGCATTTCCTCGCCTGCCTGGGGTGGAGGATCCAGCGCTCAGCTGGTTTCCAGCCTCGGGGGAGAAGGGAGATGCCCCCTCTGCCATGCCTGCCCTGCTGCCTTCGCCCGCTCTTTGGCTGCTGGAGGCAGAGCAGTACCGGAGCCTGTGCCGTGCCTTCCTGGGGGACTGCGGGGGTGTCTCCTGGCTTGTCAGGATCTTTCAAGGAGGAGCCTCTCCATGCTGCTGCCGTTGCCTGTGGTGCAGCCCCCAGAGCTGTGCGAGGGCAGGAAACCCTCCCTCCGGGCAGCACCTGTGGGTGCGGAGCAGGCAGGGTGGTCTGGGGGCCGGCCACTGCTGTCACGAGGTTTGCCAGGCAGGCCTGTGGCACGGCAGGGATGCGCAGGGTGGTCACAGGGCTGGCTGCGCAGCCTGTACCCCGCTCCTTCACAGTGGGGCGTTTGCGAAGATGGCCTGCCTTTTTGCATCAGGGAAGTATTAAAACAAAATCGCCCCCTCCAACGGGCAGCGTAACATCCCCAACGCCACGGGAAGGTTTCTGTGCCGGCCGGGCTCTGGCCGGGTTTCCTTCGTGGTGTGGGGCTGCCCGGCACTGCAGACCTGTGGATCATGCTCTGTTGGCCAGAGCCTGCACCTCTTCCTGCACCAAACGAAGGTGCCCAAGTTCCAAGAAGTGCTGAAACAGCAGGAGTATGGAAATAGCTTTCGGAAAACCAGCGGAACTGTTGGGCCAGATGTGCCCGAAGGTTGAGAGTGTTGGAGCTGCAGCGGGAGGGCTTGTGTCAGTCGGCACAGAAACCAGCCCGTGTGCCAGCCTCCCCCACCTCGCTCTGATTCTTTTTTGGGTGGAATTCTGCTAACTGTCATTATCCAGCTCACACGGACCTTTGCAAACAGTGCTCCAGACTGGCGGGACTGGGAGCATAATTTGGCATGACAGAGCGTCCCTCATTAGCACCACAGGGCACCGGGCTGTGTTCCAACCGAGCTGTGACGGAGCAGTCCTGGCCGGAGGGCTGCAGTTCCACGTCTGGCTTTAATGAAGAAGGAGGAAAAAGTCTCTAGATCCCGTGTCCGGGGTCTGGGGGGGGCGGCGTGGAGCTGCTCCTGCTGTGCCCAGGTGTCTGCGTGCCGGGGGAACCTCGGGGAGGCTGCGGTGGCGGTGACGGCCCGCGCCCATGGGGAGGGACATGGGCCCGTGCAGAGGAACAGCCACCTCCTGCCACACTGGCTACGACTGAGCTTCATCTTCTGAGAGATTTGGGCACTTTGCAGTTTCTTCAGGTCCCAGCTCAGGCCCAGAAGGCGGAAAGCAGCTAACGAAAGATATTAATGAAAAATTCCACAAAATTCCAAACAGAATGTGACAGAAGAGAGAATACTGATATTTTCAATCAAAATTAAGTGCTTTGACGTGCCAGAACACCGCTCTTCATTTCAAAATGACATTCCAGGCTGAAAAACTTCAAGTCAGACCAAACACTTGTAGTTGGAGTCTCACAACGATGGAGGTTGATAACTGTCAAAATAGCAATTGCTGCGAAGCTGGTTTCTGCCGGGAGTTTGTGCGGGAGTGGGAGCCCTGCGTGCCTGTGCCCGCCTGGCTCCGGGGGGGAGCAGCGCTCCGGTGGCCGCTGCCGGGGACGGAGCCTGTCACCTCCTGCTCCTCTGCACCCCGTTGTCTCTCCCCGGCCGCCGCTGGGCTCCTGGCGCGGTGGCTTCCCTTCGGAGCACGGCGTGGGCAGCACGGGCTGCATTATTGATAACCTGTGATTTATTTATGCTTCCTCGGCTATAGCAAACGGCTCAGCCTTTCCGAGCTAAATATAGTTAGCATTGGGAGCGTGTCCCTGTCCTGCGCGGGACGGAGGTGCCCAGCGGTGCGCCTGCTTTTTGTCCAGCTGAGAGACTCGGGAACGTCTCCTGGAGACCCCGCGTGGTCTGGAGGGTCCCGTGGGCAGGAGCTGGGGGTGGGCGCCTCCGGAGGGGCTCCGGTGCCTGCTGTGGGACTTGGGGCCCCGTGCCTGGAGCCTGGCCGAGCTTCCTGCATGGAGATAGAGCCGGAGCAGCAGCTGGGAGACCAGGGGTGCTCGGCACAGGCTGACCCCCCCCAAGGGCCGGCTGCTGCTCTGGAAGCTGCACAGGATGTGCGTTGGCGTAGGGGGCTCGTTGGTGCGGGAAATGTGGAGGCTGTCGCCAGCCTCATGTCTGCTGTCCTCACATCTGGGCAGCCAGATGTGCCCCTTCCTGGGGCAGGACAGATGTGTGCTGTGGCACATGTCCCAGCCCAGCTGGGGCACGGCTCCTCCCTGGCCCAGCATGGCTGGGGGGGTGTGTTGGGGGGGTGTGTAGGCGTACACGTGTGCTGCAGCGCTGGGTGCTGATGCACACACAGCCCCGGGATTTCCACGAGGGACTGAGCAGCTCTGAGAGCGCTGTTTACTTTTTCATTGAGGAAATAGTGCGCGTTTCAAGCCGCCGTCAACATTTACATGTCGGGCCGTGACATCTCCGAGGGGATGCCTGCGGTGCAGGCTGCCATGCGAACATCCCCCTGCTGAGGAAGCCTCTTGCAGAGCAGACCCTGCCAACAGCCCCGCTGGAGCACCGCAGACTGCCTAAATATGGTTTACACGAGGGAGTCGGCGTGGTCTTGTCACATCGGCTCACGCCTGCTTCCCAGAGCGGTGGTTTTCTTGCCCGTGAAGCCGTCTGGGGTTGGTTCTGGCGACTGGGGGAGTCGGGGCTGCCCGGCTGGGGGCAGCGGTGCCGGTCTGCACAGCCCCTGCGGTCCCCGCAGCACGGGGTGTACCCGGAGTCAGGGCTGTGCTGCTGCAGGGTCCGTCCTCCTCACCGGGCAGGCGGGGATGGAGCCAGGAGCATCAGGACGCCCGTGCCCTCCCCAGCCACGCTTCAGTCTGCTTCTGGCCACTGACTATCCTGCAGTGTTAATTAGGAGTATTTTCTTACCTCTGAATTCTTTTCTAGCATAAAATATGTGTTTTTGTCAAGATACCTTCCCTTTTTTTTCTGGGCAAATGTCAACGTTTTTGGTGACATTTTCTGATATTTTTTTTTCCAGCTGGGAGAATCAAAATGGAAAATATCATTTTAAATCAGCATTTTGGAATGAAACATTTTTCATTTTGAAATGTCAGTTTAAAACAGAACAATTCATTTTGAAGTGCTTCAAAACAATAAATGCCCTTTTACCACCTCAAATCACTTTGTTTTGATTAAAAATGTCAGCGTTTTTGGTTCTGGCACTTCGTTATATGAGCATGTTTCACTGTCTCGGCCTGGTCCGGAGCAGAGAGGACTTTAGGAGATGGCTGGAAACTAAACGTTTCTTCTCCCAGCAGCCCGGGTCTGTCGGCTGGAATCCCGCGCTGCCTCGTTGTCCCCGGTGGGTGTGGGCGGTGGGGGCCGGTGCAGCGCAGGTCACCGGGATGGGGACCGCGGGCACGAGCCTCACGCGGGGCAGGGGCAACCCGGGCACCCGCTGCCTGGTCCTGGCAGTGCGCCTGAGCCCCGGCGTCGTTGCCGCTTGTCTTCATGGCCTCTCATTAATAAATTATGAGCCGGCACTGAAGTTTTATGGGGGACATGGTTATTTGCCCTGGACCCGGTTAGATCTCCGCAGGCGATAACGGTAGCCAGGGCCGGGAGGTTGTCACTTCACCTGGCAGCTGCCGAGCACAGATGTCGCTGTCAAAGCTGTTATGGCCTGCGGAGCCCCGGAGCCCTTTCCACCTGCGGGGCTGCGGCTGATAAATAGTGCAGAGAATGTATTTAGAGCAGTCGACAGTAAAACACTGAGTCTTTGGGGACTTAGGTTTTTTTTCCTTAAGGGCCCTGCTCGTTCCCAGCGCGGCGCTGGTGGCAGCGGTGGTGGAACATGGCCCTGGTGTGCTCGGGGGCGCCAGGAGAGGCTACTGGGGGAGCGGGTGCGCAGAGGTGGTGCACGCAGACTTGTGTCTGTGTGGTTTTATGAACTTCGCAGCTGCACTGAGGGGAGAAGCAGCCCCTGAACAAGGCATTGCTCTGGCACAGCGCGGTGTGGGTCCCAGCGCTGCCGTGGGCTCTGCGTGTCTGCCATCGGCTGCCCCGTTCCTCAGCTCCCCGAGCAGCGCCGGCCCCACCGAGCGGGAGGGTGGTGGGCACTGGGACAGCCTGTGCGGCCGGTCCATCCGTCCGTCTGTCAGCGAGTGGTTTGAACAGTGCCAAACCCTGGGCGTCACTGCAAGGGACCTCGGTGTCGCCAGGGCGATGACAGCACCTAACCGCGCGTGGAGAAGGCGATACCTGGAATGACTCACTGCTGATTTACTCTGGCTCTTCCCACACCCCCTGGGTCTGTATTTAGTGTTTGTGATCTGCGTTAATAAGGAGCTATAACGGGCTGGATTTTGTGCTCTCAGCAGTAAGAATCGTGAGCAACACGCGCGAAGTGGCTGGAGTCCGGGGGTCGTTACGGCGGTGAGCAGGGCTCCGGAGCGGTGCTGGTGCGTGCGATGGCGGCGGGTGTGTGGGGCCAGCCGAGCCCCGGGCTGTCCTCAGCTGCTCCTGGGGAACCCGCACCCCCAGGTACTCACGGCAGGCATCGCTGCCCGCATTTCTCTTTCTCCTTTCAGATGCGCTGATGTCTGCCCCTTGCACAGACCTGGCCTGCCCGAGGCTGGCCGATGCGCAGGTGTTGGTGTGAAACCCCAGTAAGAGGTAACTTGCTCGTCCGTGCGGCTGCTGGTGTGATTCCTCCTTGTCCCGCTGCGGTGGCCCGTGCTGCTGGACAAGTCTGAGCCTATCCAAGGGTGGTGGGTGACTCCCGGGCACTTGTCCGGCCTCCCAGGGCCATGTCCCCACAGCCGGGTCACCCCGGTGCCCGTGGCCACACGCGTTCGGGGGCCACAGCGCTGCGTGCAGCATCATCGTTGCGTGGGGGCTGCTCCTCCCAGCCCTCCTCAGCCCCTCGCCCTTCACGTGTCTCTTCTTGTTTTTGGTAGAATGAGTGAGAGAGACGTACAAAGCCTGAGCAAATGGGTTTTCGTGCTCACTCTCTGCCTTACCACGCTGTGGGGAAGACTGACGCTGGCCTCCACCCATCACAGAAGCCATTCAGGTAGGGTAAGCGACGTCCTCACTACGTGTGCCATGCTCCTGTGCAGTCACTTGGGACCCCTGTGACACTGGTGGCACCTTGGGGTCTCCGTGGGATGCCCGCAGTGGGGGTTGTGTGGGGCTGAGATGTTTGGTGAGGGTCCGTCCCTCCTTCCTGGGTGGGAGGACGAGCGCAGGAGGTCTCGGGTCATGGCATGCACCGGCTGCGGGAGTGGGCGAGTGGCTCTCTGGGGACGAGAAGCTGATGGCCCGGGGGACCTCGGTGTCTGGCCCCGTGGCTGGGGTCTGGGCGGTGAGGATGAGCGTGCCGAAGGCGGGAGACCGAATCCATCAGACAGACGCCGAGAGGCACCGCTGTTTTCTCTCCGGTGCCGCTGTGACGGCTGCAGGATTTGCACTTTGAGGGTCCGTGTGTGCAGAAAAGTCCCTGGGCACCTCAGAGACAGGCAGGAACCTGGAGCCATAGAGCAGTAAAGCTGTTCCTTGGAGTTATGACTTGTAAATAGTTAATATGGGGCACTTAAAAGCTGTTGCTTGGTGAGTGTAGCTGGTCTGAGGAGCTGAAAAGCAAATTTCTTCATGTCTGTAGCAGAATCTGAGACACATCTATGTTTTCGAGTTATTACTGAGGTTTATTACTGAGGTTTATTTGAGACATGTATATTTTTGGGTTATTACTTGATCGGTGAGCAGCCAAGTCATAACTCTTTCCATCGAAGTCACAATGAGTGTTACAAACGCACTTGTCACGTGATGGATACCCTCCATTTTAGCCTTTCATTAGAAATACAAATTTTCAGCCCTCTGGTTGTAAAGATCGTCTTGGAACATGGAACAAGTACAAGCTGCTGTAGAACGGAAAGTCTCGCTGGAGAGCGCAGCCTCGGCTCGGGGGTGTTCGTTATTCCCAGCGGTGGCGTCGAGGTCCCGCTCTGTGCGTGTCCGGGAATGCGGCTCTCTGTGACCGATCTGGTGGAGGACGTGAGCCCACGGTTGAAGTGTGTCTTTTGAGAAGAGAAGCAGCTGAGGAGTCGTGCTCAGCCCTTTGTGCCCACCCTGCCTGGTGCAGGAGCCCGAGGGGCCACGCTGGAGCAGGGGTACGGTCCTCCTCTGGGTGGGAGGACGGGAAGGTGGGTGGGAGGACGCCGCGGGTGGGTGGGAGCTGCCGGTGCTGGCAGAGTTGTGCGGCAGAGGCGAGTGCTCGGAGTACGGAGTGACCCTGGGGCACGTGCTGCCCGTGCCTGTGTTTGCAAGAGAAGGTATTTAAGGGTTAATTTGAAATTGTTCGTGCCCTTGCCTGACCCCACACCTAACCCTGTCCTCTTTCTGTCATTTTTGCCTGACAGTTAAAGCAGTTCTAATCCTGTAATCCCCATCCTCGTTGCTTAAAACCAAACCGTATCTTCCAGAGTGACTCCCTCAACCAGCTAGTCAGCAGTTACCTGCCCTACCCTCTCTCTAACTTGTGGCAGAAAACTCCTCAGTCGTTCCCGGAACGACGTTTTGGCACCATCTGGGGACTCCCCGGGCCGGGGGCTTGGGCGCTCGCCCCCACAGCAGCCGTTTGCCGGGAGCTGCTTCTTCGGGGAGAGTCAGACCTGGCCTTAATAACGCAGCGACTCGCCTGCGTTTAAGGTGCAAATGCCTGCGTGGGCTCGGGGGTGTGAATTATGTATGAATCTCACTCCATACGAGAGGAGACAGGCTCAGGTACTCGTGTGCTCGCAGGCAGAGCCGGGCATCCACAGCGGAGCAGAGCTTGTACTTTTTGTTCCAGCACATTCCCACACAGCAAAGAGGGCACACCAGGAGCAAATACTTAAAAGTTTGACCCCGCTCCGTGGCTGTACTACCACGGCTTCTCTCTGCATGTCTGGGTTTCCTGGCACCGTAAGGATTTCGCGTGGCTGCGCTGGCGGCTGCCCCCTCTCCTGGGCTGGATTTCCGTGGGCTCCAACCAGGAATTCTTCGTCTGCTTGCTGAGCTCATGGGCTTTGTTTTCCTGTTGTCTGCCCCGTGCTTTTGCTTCGTTTGGGACAGTTTTCAGTTAAGGTTAGGTTGGAAATGCATTCTCCTAAGGTTGCCTTCTGAGTTGCAATGACGTTTTTGTCCTGGGAAGCCCGCAGTTTCCTTTCTGCGTGTGGAGTTGATCTGGGGGCGGGAGCGGGGATAGCGGTACCACGGCTGCCAGCCTGCGACCCCCGAGTCAGAGATGCTGAGGGATTGTGTGCATGAAAGGCCCGACACATCCAGAGCTGTCAGCCGTTTAGAACATTGCATTTATTCAGAGTTAAAACCAGGTGTGTCACCTAAACATAAGCAATAGCAGAGGGAGACCTTTAGTGGTGACAGTGTGGCCACAAAGTTTCAGAGCCCCCAAACTCATTAATTTCTTGACCAGAGATGCCGCATGCAGACCCGCTGTCAGCCACCCAGGGAAACACTGCACTGGGGACGTCTGGCTGTGGGAATCAGAACTAGTCACTCGTGCTCACCCAGCAGGTGGGGATGCTGATGTGGCCCAGCAGAGCGGTGCTCCTGCGGGTGCCTGGCTGGTTTTAAATAGCCGCATACATCAAGTGCGGAGATCAAGTCATTTGGAAATGGAAAAGGAGAGACCTCAGTAGAATGACTCACCAGCAGTCGCATCCCTCGTATAACGTGGTGGGCTCTATGTGATGCACAAGGCTTTGCTTGTCTGGATGCAGCTCCCGCAAAGGTGGCCCAGCATCTTCACATAAACCCCTCTGATGCTGGTAAACAACGTGCCATCTTTGCCTCCGTTCACATCCATCACTCAGCCCGGAGCAGAAGTGAAGACATTTAGTCAGCTGGGATTTGCTTTAGGGAAATGAGGTTCTCTGAGTGAGCGAAGAGCCCCGATTTCTGATTATCTTGTACGAGAGATTTACTGGTCAGTGCGTCGCAACTCTACGGCGTTTATTTGTGACGTGCTTCTGCGAGATTCCCTCTCGCTTGGGAAGTGTTGGTTTCTCCATCCTGTGCAGCCTTTACACCACAATGGGATATTTTCCTAAGCCGCCTTCTCTCGATGAGGCAGGAGCTGCTCAGGGTGAAGCACCGCCAGGCGCCGCGGAGGAAGGCAGGTCGTGTGCCGGGGGCCGCATCCTCTGCGCGCCGGGAGCTGCATCCTCTACCGCAGGGTGCCCGCGCAGGTACATCCGTCACACAACGGCAGAACGCTTTCAGCTGCTCTCAACACACTGCAGGCACTTGGTTTTCTGCTGGCAGGTGTGAAGTGATGGGATTTGCAGGAGCAGTTTGTGGATGTGCGGACAGAAGGGGGACGGAGCAGGATGCGGAGTCTTGAGGTGACAAGGTAGTGAAAAATCCCAACTGACACGCAGCGATAATGAGCAATAACAACAAGCCTGCTTCTCTCCAAAACCTTCTTAAATAATACATGTGCCTAAGGCAGTAGTGATTTTAAGACTTTAATTATTTAGTGGATATGAGTAGCAGGGCTGTTGCAGGGCACGGGGTACAGACCGCTCACGCCACCGGCTGCCCGGGGCCCTGCTCCCCCCGGGGACGGGACCGCTGTCCCCTCCCGGGCTCTGCCCGTCCCTGCGGTGCCACTCGGCTCTCACAGGACACCCGCGCCCCTTCAACAGCCTTTCAGTGCCCAGGAGGACGGGGTTTGATGCAGAGGTTTGGGCGCTGCCTGGCAGTTACGTGCTTTCATCTTCTCTTCATTTTACCGCTCTCCACCAGCAGCCAGAGCGATATTTTACACTGAACATGTGGAGCAGTGCCCACGCCTCCCTGAGACACACAAAATGTGTCATTTCAGGTTATGCCATAAAAAACCATGTTCTGCCGCTCGCTTAAAGGTCAGCCAGAGTAGGACAACGTTTTTATTTTATTTTTGCATACAGGATTCAAAAGCCTTGTGCTCTTACAGTGCTTTTATGGTTCCATGAGATAAGATTTTTTTTTAAAAGGGTTGCAGTGAGGGAACACCAGTTAAATGGGAGGGAGAGGCGTGCCAGAAGCTCTGGAACTTATCCCAGGCTCTCTGGGGCTTTCCTGCTCTCGGTGTTAAACACACCATCCAGCTGATTTGCATTCTCAGTTCTCTAGTTCGAGGCTTCCTGCTGCTCCCCCCACGCCCGGGCTCCAGCTCTCCTGGCTCTTCCCAGGCATGGGACACGAAAGCCCGGCGTGGCAGGGACCCCCTCGCTGCGTTCTCCTGCCGGCACCCCCGGCACGGGACTGCTCATCCCGTCCGCAACGAGGAGACAGCAAAGCCTCTTGCTGACATCCTGGCAATCACCATACCTCATGCGGAGGGATTCGTTTGCGTCTGGTTACAATCCCCAAGCTCCCGAGCTCGCTGAGATGTCGGGGTCCATGGTGCTCGTGTCTGGTGTGGTCGCTGCGGTCGAGGGGCAGGAGAGAGCGGGTCAATCCCTGTGAGACGCTTTGCAGCAGGCGGGGTGGCTCTTGCCCCGCTCCCCAGTTCTCCTGCTCGAAGGAGCCGGCAGCGCCGCTGGGAGCCGTCCCTTAGCGAGGGGACACGCGGTGCCCTGGCTGGGGCTGGCGCCTGGAGGGATCTGTGCAGGAGAGAAGTGCCCGCAGCACTGCCCAAGGCCTTCAGGCAGGCAAAAGTATTTCATGGCCCGAGAGAGGGCCCGTTCCCGGGGTTCCGTGCTGCTCCCCCCGGCTCTGCAGAGCCCTTGCTGCAGGGCTGGCATGTCCCGGGGGGGGATCGTGCCTCCCTGGTGCCTCTGTTCGTCTGTGAGCTGCTCACGGTTTGAGTCCCAGAGCAGGAGCGGGTGGGTGAGCTGGGACCAGCCTGGCTGCGGCGATGGCGTGTCCCCCGCGCGCGGTGCTCCCGGCGCTGCAGTGTGCGGCCTGACCCCGCTGTCAGCTCTGACCGGCTCAAAGGAAAGCTCTGCGCTTTTGAAGGAAAACAAAGGCTTTCTGAACCTTTCTCTTCAGAGGCTCGCAGCCGCCCTCCGTGCTCCCTGCACAACGGCAGACCTGCACCCCTGGTACAGCTCGGCTAATTGCGGCCCTGGGCTGGGTGCCGCAGGGCTGGAGCACAAAGCAGTGTCTTATCAGCCACAGCATCTCTGGTCTGCCGTGGGCTTGGGGGCATCTCTGGTCTGCCGTGGGTTTGGGGGCATCTCTGGTCTGCTGTGGGTTTTGCCTTCCCCGGGTGGCCTGCCCAGGGGGCTGGGGGCAAGGTGTGAGCTGGAGATGGACCGTGTCCATCTGTCCTGGTGGAAGCGCCTTCCTTGTGTCTGCCGGGACGTCCAGGGTTCCTTGGTGTGACTGGCAGGGACACGGCGGGTGACACGGCTTGAGGCTGTGGGTCCGGCACCGCGCTGCCGCCGTGCTCAGCTGCAGTAAGGCAGAGAAGAGGCGAATTTCTCTTTATCTCCGTGCTGCACCTTTTTGAGCAAATTAAAAGGGCTTTGACGTGTTAGCAAACTCTTATTGCATGGCTGTAATGAGCAATTTCTCAGTTCTGCCTGGCTGTCCCTCAGCTGAACCTTTTTAAATTAGCTGAAAATGAGAAGCTGGGAAGCAGAAGTGAGCGGGAGCAGAGGGGTCGTCTGGCCCTTCCTCCCGGGAAGAGCTCTGCTAACGAAGCTGTGTGGGGAGGCTTTCATGAAAACCAGTCAAAACCACAAATACGCAGAAGGGCTGAAGGTGGAGGGTACAAAACCCCCTCTTGGGGGCGGGGGGCTCTGTTGGGGTGTGCAGGGTGGGCGAGTGGCTCCTGGTGGTCCTGGACCAGAGCGTGGTGGGAGCGAGGGTTCGTAGTCAGCCAAAGCCACGGGCCTCTGCTTATTCCTCAGATTATTTGAAAAATCCCATTAACCCTGAAAACAGGGTGAAAACAGTCACATTTGTTCTGTAATGAGTTGCTTTCCCTCTCACTTTCACCAAATTCTACTGTTTCTGCATACAAAAGGAATGGAAATTATCATTAAAGCTGAATTATGACGGCATTTAAAAGGGAGGATAAAATTTATGGCCAGAGATGCTATTACAAAATACTTCCAGGATAGGTAATTATTATGGGCGCAAATGAAAGTGACGGTTCATTAAAAGAAAATGACCATGAAATAACAATAAATAAAGCCAAATTAAAGCCGTGGTAATTGCACAGCCCCTCCTGCCCGTGTTCCAGTGGATGCACGGCACAGGGGTGTGAGGCTCCCCGACGGAGCGGGCTGCGAGGGATGAGCGGTGTTGTCACTGCCCATGGTCACTCCAGGACGTGGCCTTTCTGCACAGCAGCGGGTGTCTCTGCCTGGCCCCGGGCCGGTGGCGTCGCTGGAGAGCGGGTCCCAGGGCGGCTCCTCTCGTCTCCCGGCCGGTGCTGGCAGGGGTGGGAGCAGGAGAGGGACAAGGGCTACCGTGGCTGGAGGCCAGCACAAGCCGGGAGGTTGCACTTGGATCAGCCTTTCCCAGCAGGGATGTGCGTGAAAACGCTGCTGGAAGGCAGAGGGATTTCCCCCGGCGACTGGGGAGAGATCCTGTTGCTCTCAGCTTTCCCTTGAGGAGGTGAAGTGGCTGCTTTCCAAAAACTCCTGGAAGGCAGGCGGTGTTTGCTGGTGAGCATGGGGACGGGCTGCCTCTCCCCGGGGACCCACGGGAGCACTTCCCGGGATGCAGGTGTGCCCCGCATGTCCTGCTTGCACCCTTTTCCGAGCCTTTTCTCCGGTGGCTGCTGGCACCTCCCGTAGGGCTCCTGCCCGCATCCCAGGGCATGGAAGGGGCCAAGCATGCGCTCCCAAGCTGAGGACACAGACAGCCAGCTCTGACGGCGCGATGCGTGCTCGTCTGCGCGCATTTTGGGATGGCACAGTGCGGAGATGCAGCTTCCCTGACCTCCCCGCAGCCCGGCCCCCCCTCGCTGCAGAAATGAAAGCCTGTTCCCTGTGACCCAGGGGACGCCTGGGTGCGCAGCTCTGCGCTGGCTGCTCCAGTGCTCATTAAACAGGACCTGCAGGGATCACCCACGCTCGGGTCATGGGAATGGAGGCTATCCAGCCCCATTTGGCTAATTTGTATTGTGCTTGTGTATGCCATTACCCAGCGAAAGTCATTGATTTGTGATGCTAACTAGCTTCTAAACCCGGATCCCAGAGGTGATAAGCCAGCACATCAGTTTTCTTTCTTCCTTAATATTTTAATGGCACTGGGAGGGGGAGCAGCAGAGCAGCCTGGATTTCTGATGAACACCGTGACATTTCTGTGTCACCGCAGGGTGCAGATGCCGTCCTGTTCCTCCCTCTTCCAGCCAGAGGACGGTGCGTGATGGCGAGACGGGGAGTGTTGGTTTTAGCCGGGGCTGGAGGTGGTGGTACTCCGTCTGAAGCCAAATGCAGCTCGATGCACCATCCCCTCTGGTAGCAAAGTGTGCATCTCGTTATCAGCTGCAGTTAACTAATGTGCTCATTCATTTCAACAAAGCTCTTGGCTTGGCCGCGGCAAGAGGCCATTAATTTTGCTGGGCAGGACAGGTGTGAGGGTGTTAGGAGTAAGAGCTCAGATGCGGGCGGTCTGGAGCAGGACCAGCGCTTCTTCTTAGGGGTGGGCTGGGGAGACGCTGGGTTGAGCTGTGTGTACATCATCACCATCACCATCACCAGCCCTGGGGCGACTGCCGAGGCCAGGACAGTGCTGCCCATGCCGGGCTCTCCCGGTGCCTCGGTGGGGGCAGACGCCGGCAGCGCTGCCCGGGGACGGTGAGCGGGAGGTGGGCTGGGGGCTCTGGGGTGCAGCCCTGCCTGACGGTGGCTGTTTCTCCTCCCACAGTGCACGTAGAGCCTGGCACGTGCGAAGTCATTGCAGCTCACAGGTGCTGCAATAAGAACAAGATCGAGGAGCGTTCCCAGACAGTGAAATGCTCCTGCTTCCCGGGGCAGGTGGCAGGGACAACGCGAGCGGCTCCCTCCTGCGTGGACGGTGAGTACCCTGCGGCCGCAAGTTGGGTCCCTGCAACCCCCGACTGTCTCTTCCCCATCGGTCCGGCTGGAGCGGGGTCTCTGTGCCCCCGGGGTTAACAGAGGGGACCTGCCCTAGGGCTCCTGCAGCAGAGCAGAGGGCAGAGGGAGCATTTTGGGGATGCTCTCCATTGGCATGGCTGCATTACCCCACCCCGAGCAGCCCCCGGCCATGTGCCGGGGTGGGTTATGGTGCTCCAGCCGTTCAAGCTCCTCCAGCGCGTGGCTGCCCCAGGACCAGGCGCCGCAGCATCGATCCCTGCATGTCTGCTCACCGCGCTGCTGCGGCCAGAGGCAGGACGTGACTCCAGCCATGCAGCACCATCACTGCAAGGGGCACTAAGCAAAGCTCCAGCCATGTATATTTTATTGAATGGCGTCACGTGGCGTCGATGAAGAGCTGTCGGGAGCGGCTGCGGCTTCTGCCAGCGTGGTATTGATTCGCTTGACAGCCGTTGTCCTGCGAATGCGGTTGTGTGCACCACCAAGAAATCCAGGATGGATTGTCAGGGAAGGCTTTCTTGTCCCAAACAGCTTGTGTGTGTCCTCCCCAAAGACAGGGGCGCCCGCTCTGATTACCCAGGTTGGAGGCATCAATTAGAAGAGCCTAACAGGGTTGAGCAGGGGTACGTCGTCCCTTTGCCTCCGCAAGAGGAGCCTGCAGTAGGTTGGGGAACGGCACAGATCTCCCTGCTCTCGCTGGGAGTGAGGACAGGGCTGTGCTCAGGCTCTTTCCCCGGGGCAGGGAGGGAAAGCAAGCGTGCTGGGGGCAAGGGGGAGCAGTTGGGGCAAATTAAGCTGGTCAGGTGATGAGCAGCTCCTCGGCAGGGTCGCTCCACGCTTGGACTGTGCCAGAGAGAGGGGCTGCACCTCCTGCCCGACAGTGGGCAGGGCTGGCACCCTGTGCCCCGCGCGCTGCCAGCCCAGAGCAGCCCCCCCGGCCGCTGCTGTGCCACGTCCTCGTGCCCCCGTGCCGCAGCCCGGCCACTGACGCCCTGCTCTCCCCCAGCCTCCATCGTGCTGCAGAAGTGGTGGTGCCAGATGGAGCCCTGCCTCGACGGGGAGGAGTGCAAGGTGCTGCCCGACCTCTCGGGCTGGAGCTGCAGCAGCGGCAACAAAGTGAAGACGACGAAGGTACGTCCCCTGGCAGGGTGCTGGGGGGAAGCCGGGCTGGCCTGTCCCCAGCTGGGGGCAAGCAAAGCCCTGGGAATTGTCCCCGGAGAGTTTGGAGGGGAAGGGGAGAGCCTCGGCTCCTCCAGGGCACGTGCCGTTTGTTACGGATGCCCCGAAGCGGCGAGAGGGGCCGGGCTGGGCTGTTGTCACTGGTGCTGGAAGGGGTGGCACAAACCCCGCGTGGGTCCCACGGCTTTGCTGATCGATAATTCCCGTGGTGAGGAGGGCGCTGCGTGGCTCAGCCCATGAGCAGACATGGGGGACGTTCCCATACCAGCCAGGGGCTGCGGGTCCCGCTGCTCCCCAGCATCTCCCCGCTGCCCCGGGGCAGAGCGTTCCTCGTCCCAGCCGAGCAGCGCAGCCCTGAGCCCGTCACCGTTCCCCCGGCTGAGGCGATCATCTGTGACAGTGCTACATGATTATTATTTTCATGGCTTGCTGAATGCCCCAAAGAAGAAGGTATAATTAAAATTTTATCAAACTCATTAGTAATTACATATATGCCATGGTTAATCAGTTGCATAATTTTGTAATCATTGTTCATACTCTTGAGCATAATTATTCCTTATGCTTTAGTTTTTCTCACCCCACATCCCCTGCTATAAAATTATCGCATTAAGTGATGTTGGGATTTTTTTCATTATTGCTATTATTTTTGTGCACTGACAGCACTTTCACGCTCAAGTGTTTTTATGGACATCCAAAAGGTTCCTCTGACCCTGGGTGTCCGTTGCTGACCAGTAACTGCAGCACTACATTTAGCTCATTGCCTTTTTCCCATCTTAGTATTGTTTGTTTATTTGTCCCCCAGCTGCTAGCTCAGCCCAAGGCCTCGGCTCCGGCGTTGCTGTCCTGGGCTCCCGCTGGAGACCATCCCCATCTGTAGGACCCCAGGGCTTCTGCTCTCCCCCCTCCTCCGGCAGCCCCGGCCCCCATGGCCACGCTTCTACCACCCCTTTGGGTCCCTCGCCCTGCCCTAGGGAAGCTGCCTTTTGGAAATGCAGACTTACGTTTTCAAAAGGATTTTGGGTGCCCTGTTAGGATTTGCCCCTCTGCAGACAGACCCCCAGAGGAAGCTGTAGCCAGAGCACGAGGTTCACAAACAATCCATAAGCTGAAATTTGGAACGGGCACCACATGAAATGATTGCAAAGAGCAAATCGTGTTTGCATCTCCTGGGGCTGTTTGGCAATTCGCGGGTGGGGGACTCAGAGGACGTGTTGGGTAACTCGCCACTGCAAGCAGCTCGACTGTTCCCATCCGCAGGCGCCTGCCCACTCCTCTCTCTGCCCGCAGGTCACGCGATAGCCCCTGGGCAGCTCGGCAGGGGCTGACCGGTCTCGCCGTGGGTCCCGCAGCTCTGTGGAGCCGTGAGCAGCGGGACGGGGCCCGGCCGTGCCGCGCCTGTGCCGGAGGGATGTGCTGGGGATGCTGTGCTGCATCCCATGCCTACCGAGGGGACCCTGCCAGGTACCGGACCAAAGCATCCACTGAGCCCCGGCTTCCCCGAGGCTGCAAGTATGGGACCTGGCACAGCTGCGAGACTCCTGTCACTCCACCGTCCCCTCCTCCCCCGCGGACGCACTCATGACCAAGAAATGGGGTCCTTTTCCCATCCTCTTAAACAAAATACTCCAGTCATGTAAGAGCTGTTGACAATACAGAGACAGACAGACAGCAGTCCCCCAACACGGGCTTTATTCTGAAATAGCTGAAATCGTTGCTGTGAGTTGCCTTTCCCCGTCTCCCAGGAAGTTGAATCAGGGTCGCCGTCAGGCACTGGGGGGTCAGTGGCTGTGTGACACCCCATTTGGCTCATGGCCCCTGGCCCGGTGGGGTCCCAGGAGCAAGCGCTGAGCTCCGGGCCTGACCCCGTGTCACTGGGGGTCCAGGGGGCTGCTCCGACCCTGCAGCGATGGGCTTTCCCTCCCCCAGGACCTGGCTGCCTCGACCACGTGTGGCAGATGCGGCGGCATGGCCGGGGGTGTCTGACCCCCGACAGCCCCCCGAGATGGTGAAAGGTCTCCATGGAGCATGCTGCTGGTTTCTCCTTCCTTGGAAATCGCATCAATCAGGCTGCGAGTTTAATATCTGTTCTCTGCCATGCAAGTCCCAGGCACCAAGTTACTGCTTGTATTTGCAATCGCATTTCAGGAAGCCTCTTCTGGCTGTGGTGTGCCCCACACCGTGCAGATGCCCAGCTGGAGACCCAGACCCAGCCAGGCTCCGTTGCATTAATTAAAAATAAAGAAAAACGTACCATCTCCTGGCCATGAGCTCGTGACCTTCTGCGGGATGCTCCATTTCCCCTGGTGCAGCAGCAGGAGTGGGGAGGACGGGAGCCCTGTGCTCCCGACGCCAGCGGGGCTGGGGACCCCGGGGTGGCAGCACTCGGCCGGAGCAGGAGCGTCGCTGCGGGGAACGGGACCAACGCCTCGGGGCACCCCCACCCCAGGTGGGGGGACGCGGGGGCTCAGGAGGGGCCGGGGCGGCAGCACGGTGCGTGCTGGGGGGTGCTGGTGTGCGGCCACCTGCCCTCCTGCTCCCGCTGCCACCGGTGGGGCTCATTTAGGCATTTTTGTAACGGGGTACGGAATACCTGCTCCACATGTGATGTAAATACCAGACTGTGAAATAATAAATTCATTTTAATCTCTGCAAAGGATCTTTTCATTCGGCAATGAAGCGGGGTGCTGGGGGCAGAGGGGCTGGGGGCTCTGCCCTGGCCTTTCCAATCCCAACCACCTCGTGCAACGGCAGCCGCTCTCGTTGCTCACACAACTGTCTAATTCTCTGGCTCAATAAAATCTTTTGGGTGACTTGCACTCCACGTTGTGCGAGAAGGCACACTCTTTCCTTTAGCCGAACTGCAGAGGAACGCTTCGTGCGATGCTCAACGGGCTGATTTTCGTCTCAATGTCACTGACGTTGCCGCAGGGCTGAGTCTGCCCGTGTCTCTCCATTTCCATACGCTGAGGTCTGACCGGTGACAACCTTCTCGGCTCCGGTGGCAGGTCCCTGTGCCTGGGGGCCACGGCCGCTGACGTGCTGCCCGCGCTGCCGGAGCATTTGTGCTGCCGCAGGCCCTGCGTGGCTCCACTGCTGGCTTCAACCCGCGAAGGGTTTCCTGTTTTGTCAAGTGTTTGGATACAGTTCTTTGTGATTATGGGTTGTGCTGCCCGGACGGGTTTGAGGAGCAGCAGAGGGCAAAGCCTGGCAGAGGAGGGGCTGGCGGCTGCCCCTGCGCCTTCGGCCATCGAGCTCTCCTGACATCGGGACGTGGTGGAGCTCCTGGTGGGACAGCCCTGGGTGCACGGTGGCTTTCGGTCCTGGGCCCGGGACAGCTGAATGACCGAAAATACCCTTGAGATGGCTTTCTTCCATCAGAGCAGTGAGATGAGCCTGGGCCACAAGTCATCAGGAGAAGGGATGCACGGCAGGAGCCTCCTTCCCTGGGGAGAAAGGACCAAGATGGACAAAAGATAGAGAAAAAAGCCACCATCAGCTTTCTGTACCTTTCCCGACGCAGAGCCATATCTGTCGGGACATCTTATCAGTTAAAAACAGCAAATGGAGGGAGAAAAAAAAGACACAAATCCAGAATAATCGGCAAGAGACTCCTCAGCATTGAAAAAAGAGGATTTGTCCTCGCAGAGGAACGGCAGGACTTGTCCCCGAGCACGTGGCAGCGCTTGCGAGGAGGGAGGTGGAGGGCAGGGGACAGGACGGGACAACTCCTGCCCTGCTCCAGGACAGGGCTGCCAGGCTGGAACAAACGGACGGTCAAGCTCATTTATGAAGTCCCAGCATGGACGAGTTACCCCGCTGCTCTCAGAGGATGCTGGGGCGAGCAGGGGCCGCTCCCGCCTCCTTGCTCAGCCGAAGCCCACCCGGGGCAGCCCCAGCACAGGGTCCGGCAGCAGAACCTGCTGCCCCGCGGGTGAGGAAGGGGCAGGGGCCAGAGGGGCCGTGCACCCCCTGAGCTGGGGTGGGAAGGGGCTGAAGGCTGGGGTGGGGAGGCAGCTGGGGGCAGTGGGCAGTCTGGCTCCAGGTGCCTTAAATAAAGGAGGCAGGGGTGGGGGGTGCTGCCGCAGGAGGGGGGGTGCTGCAGGAGGAGGTACTGCTCTTAACGTTCCTGGCTGTCCCATGCGGAAGCTGGGCTGTCCCTGGCATCGCGCTGGGCCGGGATGAGATTCCCTCTCCGCCAGGGCGGTCGGGCTGGGAGCAGCTGGTTCTTCTGCTCCTGGGGGTGGGGTGGGGCAACGCGCTGCTGAGGGGATGCTCTTGCGTTGTGCTTTCTTAGCGACCGTCTGGTGTCTCTTTTCCAGTTCTGGCTTGTACTGGGCTGTCGGGGGGCTCTGCAGCGCCTGCCCTCCTCCGGTGTCCTGGGCAGTGGGGGCTCAAGCAGGAGTTAAGCGATGGCTGGGCTGGAGGCTGCAGCTCTGGGTTAATTCCTTCTTTCCCTCCAACATTGGCTGCAGCCCATGTGAGCGTGCACTTGAGGGAAAGAGAAACGCCCAGCTCTGGAGCAGCGCTGGGAGCCTGTTCCGGCCAGCAAAGGCTAATTAGCTCGTAGCGATCCTAGGGCAATGTGCATTAATTTCTCCAGGACTTTTTGCTGAGAGCTTCCCCTGTCCTGTCCCTTCTCCCACTGCTGCAGGGCGATGCCACCCCAGCCGCCACCCCTGCCCAGGGCCACTCTGCGTTTGCACCGTCCCCGCCGGGGAGGCCTGTCCCGCACCAGGAGCCCCCGCTGTCGAGCGCAGGCTGGAAATCTGCTGTTTCTAATGACAAACGCTGGGCTGCTGCCGGGAGCATCCCTGCTTGGCTAAGCGTATTTGTAGTCAGCTCATCATGTGAAGGATCTGCTCTGCAGAACTGTTGAGCTTGACACCTACAGTGATATAAAAACATTTTATTGTCTGCATAATAGCCACCCTTAACGCTTATTTTTCACTTACACACGGTGTAGTGAGGAGATAGCCCCTTGGTGTCTCTGCTGAGTGCTGACCTCGCCTGTTGTATACTGCGATCACGGAAAGTATACAAATATGGAAAATTGCTGCTCCCCTCCAGGCAGGTAAATGCTTTTCCGAGGGAAGGGCCGCAGCCTGCAGTAGTGCTGGTTTTGTCTCCCATCTTGCGGGGGGAGCTGGGGAAGGATGCTCCTGTCGTGGCTCCTGGCACTCCTCCCTTCCGCTCACTTTCTGTATTTCCAAGGCTTTCCTTTGGCCAAGCAGGCAGAACGTCTCTAGTGGGAGCGTTAGGCCAAGGAAGAGGATGATGGAGGTGGGAACGTCCCTGTGCTGTAGTCAGTTCCTCTGGCAAGGACTCTGTGCGATGCCCCGTGTCTTTGGTCCCTCGGTGGGATGGTGCCAGCCCCGTGGCCCCCGGCTGCCTCGGACGCCCCGTCCCCTTCTCTCCGCACGGGACCACGCTCCGGTCCCTGGAGAGCAGAGCAGCCCCTGCGGCCGCACCGGCGGCTTGGGGACCTCGGGACGCCGGCCCGAGAGCAGCACCGTGCCCAGGTCCCCCAGCTCGGCCCTGGCACCTGAGTGCAGTAGCTGGTGGGGAACTCGCGCCGCCAAGGATTGCGAGTCAACGAAGGGGCGATTAGTCAGAGGAAACTGTCACAGTTAAGGTACTTTCAATATCATTTCCCTGGGTATTATAATTACACCCCATTCAATTAGTCTTGAGAAAAAAAGCCTTTTGTATTAAGGTTTGGTGGAGAATTATTAGAGAGTGAATTAAAAGACAAGGATTCCATTTTACTTCACAATAATAAAGGCATAATGTATAAAATACCCAAAAATTACAAGCTGACTAAATTTAGAGCTGTGCTAGGAGGTGAAATGAAAGGTAAAATGAAACCCTTTGAACAGCTACGGTGTGCAGTACAAGGTGGGGTATTATCTGAGAAATAAGATGGAAACATAATTAACCACCCAGCATTATGCTGAAAGATGGCAAATTGAAATGGGAGACAAAATTAGGTGAAATTGCAGAGCAGACTCATTTATTTCTGCTTTGGAAATCCGTGCTACCTGTCAGCAGCACGGCAAAGCCCTTCTGGAGCGGGAGCTTTTTGGGGGACGCTGCTGGCGGAGACCTTGCCTCGTCCCAGTGGGGACCGCTGGGCACACGCCGGTACCCTGAGCCCTGTGTCACCGCGGGAGGAGCTGACGTCCCCAGAGCCGAGTCCCCGGTGCCCCTTTCCCTCGCCTGCCCACCGTACGCGCTGGCCGGGGCTGCTCTGAGCCCTCCCCCAAATCCCCTTTGCTTTCCCTGACACTTTGCTGCTGTAACCAGTGCCACCCTTGTCACTTCTGCCAGTGTCGCTCCTATGGCACCTTGCCGAGAACTTGTGTTCCGTGGGCTCTTGCAGCCCCCGTTTGGGGCTGGAGGAATGTTTTCTTTCACTGGCTTTAGATTTCCTCCTCTCAGGCTTAATTGGCTCCCTTTGCTGTAGCAGAAGAGGCGGAGGTAACCTCCGCCACCTCCATCCCGCTGCTGTGGCTCAGGCTGCTCCTCTCTGCCCGTGTGGTTTATTGCTGCTTCTACAATGGATTCAAACAAGGACAATGAAAGTTTTGTCTTTTCCAGAAGCAGCAAGATTTTTGCTAGAATCACCTCAGCTGTGGGGAAAAAACTACCGTGCAGCTCCCATGCCATGTTCAGGAATGTAGAAAACCAGAACTGACTTATCAGACGAGAAGCGGAGTCCCTCTGGTGCGGCTCAGGTGATTCCGACAGGCGGAAGGTGCGCGTGGCGGGCCTGGCAATAGCGTGTGTGTTTGCACGTGAGCATGTGGCTCAGTATTTCTTTAGTTTGCTGTTGCCTTTCACTAAGAAACTGTATGTTTTTTCTCTCTCCGTCATGCTTGTAAGTGGGTATATCCCTGTTTGACCGAGGGGCTGCAGGGGGGGAAGCGAATGGCTCCCCGCTGGGGCTGGGAGCAGGGGGCAGCCACGGCCCCACTGCCAGGACGGGGGGACACGGGGCCGTGGGGACACGGGGCCTTGGGCACCTTCCCTGTTACCCTGCACGCGGTGGGACTCCATTACAGTCACCAAGATAAAAATATAACCGCACAGTGTTTGCTCTGATTAATAAACTATGATGGGGCTGCTTGAAGCATTAGGTGGCTCTGCCAAAAATGCGTCCTCATGTTTTATTAAAACGTGCATTTGTGGAGATGTTCTTAAGGGAGTGAATAAAATATTCATTCAGACGTTAGTGCCATAAAAGCAGAGCTGTGTCGCAGACCACGCTGCTGGGGGCCACCTCAGACCTGTCCCTGCCGCAGGCAGCCGCTCCTGCGGCGCCCAGCAGGATCCCTGGGGACGGGGACCCTCCAGGCTTGGGTCCCTGCACGTTCGGAAGAGCTGGATGCTCCCCCCCGCCCCAGGCGGAAGGCGCAGAGGACGGGGGGTTGCGCGGGCATCGGCTTGTTCTGGGCAGGCTCCGCTTACTGACGGCATCGGGGATTAAAGCGGAGTCTCATTTTTATAAAGTGATTTCTGACCTTGTTTTCCTGCTGGGGCGGCTGTGGTGGCCGGAGCAGAGACGGTGCCATTGGCTGGGGCAAAGCAGCGAGGGAGATCGCAATTTAATTTGTGCATTTCCCAGCTTGTTGTTAATCTCTCGATTTACTGCTGGTATTTGATTTCTGTAGCATTACTTCATAATAAAGGGATTAGCTAGGACCATAGGTCTTCTCTTTGATGCTCATCTGCTGGGGATTACTGGGAAATTTTGCAGTTAGTTAAAGGGTCAAATAGGTAAAAATGAAAATATGTGTATGATTTTGGTGACATTTGCAGGAACATTCAGTCTGTGATCTGGCACTTGCTCTCCCGGCCCGTTCAGCATCCCCTGCCGCCGGTGGCACGGGGGTCCCGATCCCCTGCCGTCAGCTCCCGATCCCCAGAGCCGTAAAGCGGGCGCTGCTCTCCTGAACGGGTCTGCTGCGCCGCGGCAGGCGCTGGGGGAAGCATCGGCATCGCTCAGGGGACAGGGGACGGGCATGGATGTGGCAGCCAGCGGTGCCCTCGGGCGGCATCACACCCAGCGTGGTTGGGAGATGCCTTGGGCAGCACGTAACATCCCTGCAAAGGAAGCGTGGCTTGAATTTCTCCTGTGCACAACGGCGGCAACAGAGGTTAATGTAATATTAGCAGGTTGACCTGAATATGAATAAGTCAGACATGCCTAATAAATGCCTGCGAACTGAAAACACGGACAAATCAGCACACGCTCCGTTGCCTTCTAATGAGGTGCCTTCCCTGGTCTCGGCTTCCCCAGGTGTGCTGGGAGCTGGCTGTGCCCCGAGGCCCGGGGAGAAGGACCGGCCACCTCCTCGCTGTCACCTTCTCCTCCAGACACCCCTGAGCCCGGCCAGCGCTCCCACCCCCCCGCAGCGCTCCCGGCCCAGCCTGGTCCTCTGACCCCCCCCAAGAGGGGTTCTGTGGGCAGGGAGGTGCATAATTAATTTATCGGTGACATGGTACAATGCACGCAGCCAGGATCAAGTAACGATCCAATTAATTACTTGTGGATGCATTCATGTCAGCGAGCTCTAAGTCAATCAATTATTTAAATATAGCGGGAATCAAGTCCTGTGATTATTAAAGGGGCTGAAACCATGTTGCACCAATAATAAACATTGTGGATACTCAGTTCTTTAAGAAAATGATTCCACGAGGTGTGAAATCTTGTAGGAGCTGCAAGGCTGGGAGATATGAATATGGATCAGCGGGATTGTTACACATACCGGCGCCAAGGGACAAAATTAAAGAGTGTTTAAAATTCTCTGCAAAGACAAAATGTAGAATATGAAAACTTTTGCAGTCATTTATAATAATGAAATTTTGATTAGAAAGCCGGGATCACGCATAAGTGATTGCATCAGCCTCCGGGCCAAGCAGCGCGTGGAAGCGGTGAATTCAGGGAAAGGTTCTGGCCGGGCAACAGAGTGGGGTGAGAACGGGATGGGCGACGGCAGAGCGGCCTGTGACGGCGGGGGCTGGATGCACGGGATGACCTGACCTGGAGGAGGAAGAGGAGGAGGAGGAAGAGGCAACCCCTGGGTCGGGGTGTCTTTCTGGAACACCCTCTGGCTGCTGCGGGTGGCTCGGCCCCGCGTGTACCCCGCGGAGGAAGGGAATCTTTCTTCTGTGTTTTCTGCTCTTGCATAGTGGGTAAAACAGCACATAAATTATTTAAGCCGGCAGAAGATAATTAACTCTAATCAATCTGGATTCTGCCCAGGTTATAGCTCTGCAACAGCATTAATCTTACTAATTACTTAATATTACTAACACAGCTTTCAATGAGTTCAACAATGCGTTCAGTGAATCCGGCACTGAGTAATAGATGTAAAGTGATTGATTCCGAGTTGAAAAGCCCTTCAGTACTGCAAATCTGACCATTTTATTAATCAAATTATTACTCTTAGGGCATTCAAGAAGTAGCAGCTCAGTCTCACAAGGAAATTTTTTCATCACACTGATGGGTTATTGTTGGACTGCATTAGAGAGGATGTTATTGCAAGAACATTAAGAAAGAAGAATTTAGACTAAATTAGCAGTATCTCTGATAAACAGTTATTTAGCTTAAAGGCTCAGTTAAAAGCCTGCTGGAACTGGAGCTAGAGCTTGTGTCCAGCTCGGTGGCGATCCACCCCACCGCAGGGTTTGGGCAGGATCCCTCCAGGCGTCCAGTCAGAAACGGAAGCCCTCAGCAATGCTTTCTGTCCCTTGGGCTGCCAGCCGGCACCGGCTCTGCCAAAACACTTTCTTCGTCTTTTCAGGCAGAAATTCTTTGCCGTGAGGGTGGTGAGCCCCTGGCCCAGGTTGCCCAGAGAAGCTGTGGCTGCCCCATCCCTGGAGGGGTTCAAGGCCAGGTTGGACGGGGCTTGGAGCAACCTGGGCTGGTGGGAGGTGTCCCTGCCCAGGGCAGGGGGTGGCACTGGGGGGGCTTTAAGGTCCCTCCCAACCCAAACCATCCTGTGATTCCATGTCCAGGAGCCGGGCAGGAGCCTGGCTGGGCTGAATTATCTCCCCGGCAAACGCCAGCCGCCGTTTCTAACGCCACCAGACAACTCAGTCTGTTACTTCCCAGTCATTCCACTGTGCAAGTCACAGAAACCTAGGGAAATGAAAAGGTGAGAATGCATTATTGATTAATTACTTAGTCATCTGCAAGCGGTTATTGAGCACGGCTGTGACTTTGACAAATTACCCCTCAATTTTTGTGACTGATATGCAATTTGATTAATGCAGTTTTACGATGCTCCTGTCAGAGGGTGACAGGGAGTCTGATTCCAGTGCCTTGCAAAAGGCAGTGGTGTCATGTTTTCAGTAATTGATGGCATTTGCAAGCGGTTAGCCAAAAAAAATAATTAAGCCGTGTGATATTTTGTTTGAAAGGAACATTGGGTTAATAAGTTGAGCTGAAGGGGGAATATCAACTGTGCAGTCACAGTGACGAGTGAGCTGGTGCCGTGGCCACGGGGTGCCTGAACCCGGGGCCCTGACTGAGGTCCGTGTGGTCCCCACTCAGCAGACGACGCTGGCCGGGGACGAGGAACCCCCCGGGGATTTCCCCTCGCCCTGCGGTGCCCTGGCACGGGCGGGCCGGGCAGCCCCGTCTCAGGCTCTCTCCGGGCTGATGCTGCTCCTGGGAAAAGGGACGTGTCGGGGCTCTGCGCTGTCTCATCAACCTTTGGTTTTGGCCGCCCCACCTCCCCTTTGAATCACAAGCCTTGCACAGCGTAAGGAGGCACAAGCAGGGCAAACCTCCCACTGCCACGAGGAAATGCTGTTAAAATCCTTTGCAAGAAATTGGAAGATTAACCACCCGTGGATGCGGTGCCCGGCAGCCCTCACCTGCAGCATCGTTGCTTCATCTGGAGATCCTCGGGGGTCAGCGGCTGACGAGCAGGACAGCGGGGCCGGAGCAGACAGGCTGTCTCTCTAACAAATAGCTTCAGGGATAACAGGGAACATTACATGCTGCAAAAGGCCATTCTCGTAGACCAGAAGGCAAGTGGCCTCATAAAGAAGGACTTCACACTATTTAAACAATAAAATCCCTGCTGGCTGCCTGGGGAAAATAGCCTTTTACCATGAAAAACCTGTGATTTGGAAATAGTGACTGCCAGACGCCGTCCCAGTAAAGGCTCATTGCAAAGGGAAAAGCCAGACGAGCTGGTGTAATAACGGCCACTCCATGGACATTAATTACTCATCGGCAGCCCATCCCAGCCAAGTGCCCTCTGGTGCTGGCAGCGACCCGGGGGCAGTCAGAAGCCACAGACCAAGCAGAGGACGTCCCCGTTTCCCCCCGCGCTGTGCTCCCCTGCCCGGCCCCTCCTACCCCGCCTTTGCTGCTCTGGGTCCCCATCGCCCAGTGCCGGGCGCTGGCACGGGCAGGGCGATGCTGTGGCCCGTGGGTCCATCTCTTGCAGGGCAGAGCTGATGGCTGATGCTGCAGTTACCGCTTTCAAAAGTTGCCATCTCTGTTCCTAGAAACATCCATCACTCATACCATATCCAGCGGCTCTGCTTGTTTTCTCTCCACAGCAATCAATAATTTGCTTTTTAAACAAACTGCCTTTCTGCTCCACTGAGAACCCTTTCCCTCTGGTTCCGCTCAGTGCTCCATTTACGACGTTACGTGTTCAGCAAGCTGTGCGCTTTGCGTTTTTCTCACCAAGTTCACGTGCAAAGGGTGTTTCTTGCTGCTCGTGCTGATGGCGGGGCTGCTGACACCGTGCGCGTGTGGCAGCTATTTCTGCGCCTCTGACTCACTCCTGTTAGCGCCTTTCCCACCCGAGACCTCGCCGGGAGAGCTGACGCCCGGCGTCCGCCTGCAGCGAGCACACGGGGACGGGAACAGGGATCTTAAAAGGTGGCAGGACTACTGATGAATATTTTAACTGCTTTGCTGGAATAAATTCAGCTTTAATGAAATAAACTGAAGCCAGTGGCCTAGTGCAAAGCGTGAAGAGGGATGGAGCTTCCCTCGGCAGTGAGTTTGTAAAGAAAAGCCGCGTTTCAGGCAGAGCGAGCTCCGGCCGTTGGATGCTCTCCCTAGCATCGCTTCCAAACGCAGCGCGGCTGCCGCGGAGCCGGGACCTGGCCATGTGCCACCAGATGTCGGGGATGAAAGAGAACAAGCAAATCTGTCTCTTAAAAAATAAGCCACTGTTCTTTGGGGTGGGGCCAGGGGACTTGGCACCAGGTTCCCTCTTCTATTAATCAGTATTTGTGCTCGTTTTAATTAGTTTTGATTGCAGTTTACAAATGTAAATGTGTCTCCCATGACATCTCCCTCACCTCCTGGGAATATGAAATGAGTGTTTGGCGTAACAGCATCTGAGTTATGCACAGGAAGGAAAACAAACAGAAAAGCTCTGTGTACGCGCGCGGTGCCGGAGCAGCTCTGTGACCTCCAGCTCAGCCTGTGGCCGGCGCCAGCTGAACAGAAAGGGGAGAAGGTCCTCGGAAGGAGAAGGGAACCCCATCTTGGTGTCCTTCAAAGAGCATCTGATGCTCTGAGCAAAGGGCCAAGGACCGTCCCTCTGCCAAGGTGGAGTCTGCAGGAGTTACCGGTCCCGGCAGGCTCAGGAGGAGGAATGGTGGCCGCACCACACTGCGGGTGCCGGGGGAAGGTGTCCCGGGGCAGGGGAGCAGCCCGCCGCTGCCACCACCGGTGACACCAGGGCCACCAGGCTCCGCCCCTGCAGCGAGCTGGGAGATCTCTGGTCTCGTCAGAGAAGGAAAGCTTCCTCGCTAGGAGGTTAATGTACTTGATTCACCACCCACAGGGATATCACCTTTCTTAGTAGTGTTTGCCATTTTATAGTTTAATTACGGTCACCCAGTGCGCCTGTAAATGACATCTTAATTAATAGCCTACGATATGTGCCATTGCCAGCCGGGCTCGCTGTAGTCGGTGCCCCGGGGAGAGGGAGAGCGGGGACGCGCGGCACACCTGCAGGTGTGAGCCTGGGCTCGCCCTGGGCTCCCCCGTGCACGTGTGTGTGCGGGCACGAGCGGCACGACGGCAGCGCCGGGGCACGGCCTGCGGGCGCTGTGGGTCTGCAGGAGAGGTGCAGGGGGGCGGCTGGTGGGAGGGTGCCCCCCCTTCGTGTCCCGACAGAGCAGTGGCATTCACACGTTCAAGTCTTACCTTTCTCCGGGGATGTTTCCCCGCTTGCCCTTTCCTGGGCAGGTGCGAAGGGCTCCCAGCGCCGCTGGCTCCTCACCCCTGACGGCAGCACCATCCCAGATTTACACCCCGGCGTTTTCCCAAAGCATGAGATAATGCAGATGCCACCTCACCCGCCCGTAAACCGGGGTGTGTGATCCGACGACACGCTTGCGACTCAGCCCCGTACCCACATCCATCTCACTTGATTTATGGCTCAGCTTTGTGACTTATTTCAGAGTCAGTCATAGTTCAGAGCCAGCCGATAACTCAGAGCCATCACGTATTCATCAGTGACACAGGACTTGGATAACTCGGGGATAACTTCAGAATTAATTGTGTTACTTATGAAGTTGCTGACATGACTTATAAATTGCCACACGGTCAATAAATCAGCGAGACACCTGAGAAATTCATCATATTTTTTTTCAGTCAGGAACTTCATATGCCTTATAAATCAGACATTGGAACGGCTTATTGTGCATCAAACCCACACTTGGAAAACAGCTTTTGGGGGAGAATATATATTTATGGAAAATCTGTCCCAAACGGCTTACCAGGGTTCAAGAAAACATAAGGGCAAGTGGAAGTGAAATGTGTGAAGGAAACGCGCACATCGCCGTCCCGTACTGCAGCGTTTGTGCTGACAGAGCCGGCGCTGCCCCGCGTCCCCCCCGTCCCGTTCTGCGCCACTGGCAGCCAGGGGCATCCCCAGCAAAGCTGGTGGCAGAACATTTACCGAGACCCGCCGTGGAAATCCAAGCGCAGTGTTCGACCAGCTGAACCGTCACAACCGTTATCTGTGTGCAAGTGATGAACTGGAGAGTCCCTGCGGCCACGGCCGAGCGGTTCGGGTGGGGGCAGGACAAGGCGCTGTGTCTGAGCCCAGGCGCGGGCCGTTCCCTCCCCAGGGACAGGCTCTCTTCCAGAGCCGGGAACATGCATGTGGAGATGGCCTTTATATTTCCCAGGGCTGCACACAAGATACATCCTTTCTCTGTTTCACGCTCGTTTATCACACGTACGACAGGGACACCAAGGGCTGAGGTCTCCCGGTGTAGGACGGAGGCGTTAGGGAATTGCCAGGGCTCAGAGGGACACGGGGACCGGCCCTGCTGCAGCCCGCGAGCCCCGTGGTGCTGGCTGCTGCCATCGGCCATCAGACCCCTGCTCGGAAAGCGTCACAAATATGCTCTTAATGATAACAATCAATACATTCGATGAAGAATCGGATTTTATTTAATGTGCAATTCACTTAGAGCCTGACACATCTATTCAGATTTATTAAAGCAATTCTTGTACATTGACTCAGTACTGACTGATTTCCTTGAAATACATTTTAGTGGGGCTTTAAAATCCCAGCAAGAGAGACATTTTCTATATCCTGCATTTAAACTACTACAAATGCAACATGTTCTTA
Source organism: Stercorarius parasiticus (assembly GCA_013396915.1). Taxonomy (NCBI): domain Eukaryota; kingdom Metazoa; phylum Chordata; class Aves; order Charadriiformes; family Stercorariidae; genus Stercorarius; species Stercorarius parasiticus. Next base: position 573,866 of record VWZL01001371.1, read on the forward strand.
TCAGTAGGTGTCCCTTTAGAATACAGAATCACCCTATTTTTGTTCTATATAAAATGCATGGAAGAGATTATTCAGGACATATTTAAAGGATGGGGGTTTTTAATGAATCTGTGGGCAATTTACCATAAATTACACATGGAAATGTAAAATCTAATCAACTAGTTGCATAAGCATAGCCATATGTGCAGGAGTTTCACTCCTGCAGAAAAAGGCAAATTAAATGAATACATCGGAGATTATTTGAATACATCAAGCAGATTTTTAAAGTATTTCCCTAAGAAACACAGCCTGCACAAAGCCCTGTCACTAATAGAATGGGAATAGTTGCCAGTAAATATTTACATTACAGCTTTTGATGGAAAAACAAAACTCCAGGCAAAACATCTAAGGTTTCCCATCCGCTGTGGTTGGGACTCGCTGTCTCCTTGCTGCTCTCCCCAGTGGAGCGGGATCCTTGGGCAGCTCTGCCTGGCTCCTTGCAGAGGGACCCCCGGGATCCCCCTGGGACCCTGGTCTCTGTGCCCCATCCCGAGGCACCCGAGGAGAGAGCTTTTCCAGAAGCGTCTTTAAACTCGCTCTCTCCTGAGGGCTCCTCCCCTGTGGTGTGCACCCAAACTGGAGGCCTTAAACTCCATTTCCCTGCAGAAAGGGCTCGGGGAGGGGAAATCGCCTCCTTTCTCCAAGGCCCTTGGAAACCTGCGGCACTGGGGAGCTGCTACTGCCGGCCACCGAGCCTGGTCCTGGCCCTGCCCCGGGATGCTCCCGGCTGCGGTGGCTTTGGAGAGGGGCCGCCCCGGCGGGCAGCAGAGAAGCTGAATTACACCAATCTCTCCTGCTCCGGGAGCAGGCGCTCAGCCCGTGCCCCGCTGCTGGCAGTCAGCCCGCGCAGCGATGGGACACGGCCATGCAGTGGTGGGACACGGCCGGGCAGCGATGGGGCATGGCCCTGCAGTGATGGGACATGGCTCTGCAGTGATGGGACACGGCCGTGCAGTGGTGGGACATGGCCATGCAGTGATGGGACACGGCCATGCGGTGATGGGACACAGCCCTGCGGTGATGGGACATGGCCATGCAGTGATGGGACACGGCCGTGCAGTGATGGGACACGGCTGCGCAGTGATGGGACATGGCTCTGCAGTGATGGGACACGGCCGTGCAGTGGTGGGACATGGCCATGCAGTGATGGGACACGGCCATGCGGTGATGGGACACAGCCCTGCGGTGATGGGACATGGCCATGCAGTGATGGGACACGGCCGTGCAGTGATGGGACACGGCTGCGCAGTGATGGGACATGGCTCTGCAGTGATGGGACACGGCCCTGCGGTGATGGGACATGGCTGCGCAGTGATGGGGCATGGCCCTGCAGTGATGGGACATGGCCATGCAGTGATGGGACATGGCTCTGCAGTGATGCGACCTGGCCCTGCAGTGATAGGACACAGCCGTGCAGTGGTGGGACATGGCCCTGCAGTGATGGGACATGGCCATGCAGTGATGGGACATGGCTCTGCAGTGATAGGACACAGCCATGCAGTGGTGGGACACGGCCGTGCAGTGATGGGACACGGCCGTGCAGCGACGGGACATGGCCCCGCAGCCCCCTGCCGCGCACAGGTACAGCCCCTGTGCAGGTGCCCACAGCCAGAGCTGGGTCTGGAGTTGCTCCATGTTTTCCATGGGAGCAGCACAGCGCTGCTTCTGCTCCTGCCCCGGAGAAGGGCCAGGGCTCGCTGCCGCAGGGAGTCTCAGCGCCAGGAAAACATCCCATTTGGGAGCACACATCAACCAGGGAAGAAATGAAAGCTTGTGGGCAGCAGATGCAAGAGACAAAGCCACAGCTGGAACAGATTCATGAGATGAAAATATTGACAGCAAACTTTCTGCAGGCTCCCAAGCTCTCCAGGTGCCAAGCATGGGAGCACTCACAGCCGAGTCCCATTTTCTGCTGGCAGCCCAGGCGGAGCAGCTGTCCCCAATTCCAGCTATCAGCATGGCTTTCTTAGGGGTAGAATAAAGGTCTGATGACAACTTAAAAAACCCCAGAAGCCATGACTTTGTAGTGATGTGCTGCTTGGTTTCTATGGGAACAGGCTGAGCCGGTTGATTAGAAAACCACGTGCAGAAGAGGCAGGAGGAGCAGCGAGTGGTGCTGCTGATGCAGAGATTAATTGGTGTGACTCAGGCTGGGCTTTCATGTAATTTGCAGCCATCCCAAAAGGCGCCTCAGCGCCCGAGTTGGGATGTAATGAGGAGATGTTCACAGGAGAACAATCTCATCACTTGTTGCGACGACTGTAGCTCCTATTAAAAAAAAAAAAAGACTGGGGTGGGTGATTTATTTTTGTCTGTTGGTTTCTAAATCACCTGTAACTTCACCTGCGAAGCTGACTGCTAAGGCACAGGGAGCATCTGCTGCCGCTGGGAAGGCAAGAGCCTGGTCCTCCCTTTGCCCTTGCCCAGCTTTGTCTCACCAGCGTTGGCCGCAGGTTAGAAGTGCAGTTCTGTTCCACGTGGGAGAGTCTTCCCAGCCGTGGAAAGAACCCAGAGAAGCCATGGGACTGCTGTGTCCCTGTCCTGGCAGCGCGTCACGCACCACAAACCCACCCGTCTCTCCTAAAAAAGATCCCTGAGCTAAAAGCCTCCCTGCTGTCAGCCTGGAGCAGGGAGAGGGGCTCTCTGCTGCAGAATGGTCTGCAGGTGGGGAGGCAGCCCTGGGGCTTTAAGTGTCTTCCTCAGGCGGGGGTGAAGGCTGAGCCGGTCAGTGTTGGCACCCCTCTGCCTACACCGACCCTTTGCCAGGTCAGTGCCTTTCCCGGCCCCTTCGGCAGGGGGGTGCTGCAGGTTCGGGTGCACTTTTTGGGATGGTGCATGGGCTGGGAGCGGGGTGGAATATTCGTCAAGTGCAGAGAATATGCTCCACTTCAGTCACTTAGAAATAATGAGTACGGCTACAGCCTCATTTGAAAAAGAAAACAGATTTGGAAACCAAAATTAGAGCCAAAGCTGAAAGATAAACTCTGTTGTAAGCACTTGTAAGAAAGAGTTTAAGAAAAGGATTAAAAGGGATTTGTTGTGTCTCTGAGACAGAGGAGCTCCATCAGTAAATCTGATTACCAGCTCTGCATAGCGCTCAGTGATTTTAAAATGCCAAAAGGCTGATGCTGGAAACAAAAGGGATTTTGAGATGCGTGGCCCTCGCCCTGCGGCGCTGGTGATGGCAGCTGGATGGGGCCGTGGCCCCGCGCACCCCTCCCGGAGGCTGCGCTCCCCGGGGAGGGGGCCCGTTCCTCCGCTCCCGCAGGACGCGTTGTGCCCCAGGTCCCGGACAAGAAGCTGAACCGGCGGCGTGTTCGTTTCCCTGCCATTAGCTGGTGGGTAGGTGGGGGTTTTCATCCTCTTCCTAATGAGCGATGCTCAGTGCAAACCGGGAGATGTTACGTGTCAGTGGCTGCTGAATTATTCATTGGAGAAAAAATCGCCGGGGACCAGCCAAAGGAAAGCGCAATAAGCAATTAACTGCCTTCATTGGTGCTGCCTGCCTCTCATTAGTCTGTATTCATGGAATCAATACTGTTTCCGAGGGATGTGCATGGCTGAGGAAGGGGGCAGAGTGTGGGAGCACAGGGTAAATCCCGCTGGGATTTCCTGGAGAGTGGAGGAAGGTTTCCTTTTGGCCCTGTGTGACTCTGGCTCTTTGAGGTTTGTTTTTTTTGGTTTTTTTGTTGGTTTGGGGTTTGTGGAGTTTTTTTTTTTAAAGAATTTCTGTCTACTACCAGTGCCGGATGGAGCCATCCCCCTCGCCTGCTTTCAGGTGCCCCCACCCCGGACAGACCCTGCGGGTGGGACACCCTCATCCCAGGGACAGCCGGGTGAGCGCGCAGAGCCCCAGCATCACATCCTTCCCCCCACCCCCGGCACGGCGTCTCCCACAGCGTCGCCCAGCCCTGGGGACCCCCTGCACCAAAAGGTGACATACAGACCCTCGGGCTCAGGCTAATCGGCAGCAGCTCGTCACACCAGTGTTTCCAATGTCTGCGTGGTGGTTTTTTTTTCCTTTTCACAAAGATGAATGCTTCCGGTGAGCTGGTTAAACCTTGGCGATCAACAGAAAACTGTTTTTAATTAAATTTACATGCAAAAAATTGGTTGCAATTACAACAAATAGCTTGCTATGGAAATTGGGTGTGTGGAGGGGATAAAAATGTTCTTGCAGAGAAAAGGACAGAAAATTCACAGTCACACTTACAGAAATAATCTCCTTAAATCTGTCACTGACTCCAACGCTGTACTTCCAGTGCGTGCCTGAGTGGTGGCACGTATGCCACATTGCAGGAGGGGGGGAAAAAAAAAAATCCAAGGTGCAGGAGCTGTTCTGAAGCCGCAGTTCGGCAGTTGTGTCTCCTGCCCTTTAACCCTCTGCCGCTCCCCTCGGTGAGTGGCACCAACGCTCGCTGGAACATTGAGACCTCTTGGAGAACTGAAATACTCCTGGGCACTTAATGACAAGAAAGTGAGGTGGTTCTTTTTATTTAAGATTAGAAAAAAAAAAAATAAAATTTAACCTAAAATGCTTTTGTTCTTGGGCAGCACAGCTCGTGTCCCAAACCAGGTTGGTTTTGACAGTGATGTTTTGCAGATAAAAAAACTAACGCTGCTGGGAATCCCCAGGATCGACACCGTCAGATCACAGGCAGAGGAGAAAACGTTCAAAATTCTGTTTGATCTCTTCACAAATTTACATATTTTATTGATCCTAATGAGGTGTGAAAGGAAGTAATGCAGGGCGGTGGAGTAAATGGGAAGAGAGGAGACAGGAGAGGGTAAATCCACGGATGTTTCTTGGCCTGTTGACGCGAGGGAGAGCCACTATCGGTTCCTTTACCAATTTATTAACAGCTGCCTTCATCATCTGCTATTAAGACTAGTAAAATTATACATCCTCTGCCTGTTCCCATCCCCTGCTTCACCTTTCTGTATGAGACCTACAATTTGAGTTCATTTTCTACGGCAAGCAGCATTTATTTGTAATTTGCTCAGCGGTCTTTGCTGGGGAGAACCGCAGCTCAGCCCTGGGCAGAGCAGGGACCCCCGAGACGCAGCAGCAGCAGGAGGCGTTTCTCTTCTCCTGGCCTCCTTTGGGTACCCTAGAATAAATCCTTTCCCCTGTTCCCAGCCCTCGGCCGCAAGCTGGTCACCCCAGTGCCATGTCCCAGCTTGCCCAGTGCCCATTAGAGCTCCAGCCTCCCTGCCATGCCTTTCCCATGGCTCTGACCGCCGGAGCTGGGCAGGAGGAACGTGGGGGACATGCCAGGGGAGGTGACGCCAGCCCCTCGCAAGGGCCGACCAGCTCCACTTCGGTCACCCCTGGAGCCTGGGGGGCTTTGCCCCCCGCAGCATCCGCACCCCAGGGCGCACGCTTCCCTCGGTAAGCCTTATCGAGCAGGGATACTGCAGTCGATTGTAAATGAAGTGGATAACAATTACGTTTATGCCTGCCATTTAATGCATTTATTTGAAGCTGTAAGCGCATCCGTCTGGTGTTTGCCGCCAGCACCAGCCCCCGCTCGCTCTCGCAGCCTGGCCCTGTGTCGCCGGCGCTTCCTGCGGGTGAGAGCCAGGTCTGCGGGACAGAGGGGGGTCATACATCCCGCAGGCGTTCTGGCAGGCGGTGCCAAATCCTGGTTTAGCTGATAAGAGGAAGCTATTTAAATAAAAATCACATTTAGAGAGGCAGAGCTGCCCGAGGGGCTGTGGGGGGCACGGGGCAGCTCCCCACTTCGGCTGGGCTTGGAGGGATGGAGGGAGGGCTGGGGGCAGTGGCTGGGTCCCCAATGGCCCAGGTGGGTCCCCGATGGCCCAGGTAGGTCCCCAATGGTTGATTTGGGTCCCTGGTGGCTGAGGTGGGTCCCTGACGCCGGCTGTGCCAGGCTCTCGCCCCCCAGGGCAGCCCAGCTGCACCCAGAGCCCCCTGCATCCACCACGTGGCCCCCGTGCGGTGAAACAGTGCTTAGAAGTTACATTTCGCTCAGAACAACTGCAGCCTGAGCAAAATGACTCTTAAAAAATGCAAACGAGCTGCAGTTTCTTTTCATTTTTTCCCCTTTAACTGCAGTTCTTCTGTCGCTGGTGGATTTATGGAGTTTGTCTACAGATTTTAATTGCTGTTTGCACACGCAGCAGTGTTACATCCGAGCACTAACTAAATGTGAATTTCCATTTTACACCCAAATCTGAACCGCTGCAGAAGAATTATCAGTATGTGTGTTTTGATACCAGCTACGTCTTAATCTGCCCTTAGAGCTGCTGAGGAGAAGGAACTATGCGTATTTGCTTTATTTCAAGTACTTTGTGAAATAGCCGGTGAAGCAGAGAGGAAGCGGATCTGGGGGCGGGGGCCAGGCGGGACGCGGAGGCTCGGTTTGACTTTGCGGCTGGAAGAAAATGCACTAAAAGCGTGTGTCAGGCAGGTGGGACGAGCCGAAGGTCCCCATGCCGGAGGGCACCGGGATGTGCTGTCCCCTGGGTCCCCCCCCCGTGCTCTGGTTTGGCCGGTGGCGATTCGAGCCCAGGGGACAGCGCGGGTGGCTCTGGGCCCCCTCCGTGTCACCCCGTCGGCGTGTCCCCAGCCCCGGCTGGCTGGCAGGGCTGGCACTGAACCCCAAACCGCGCGGTGCCTCCCTGGCGCCGCGCAGCAGCCAGGTGCCTTTCCTCCCTTCTTTTTTCTCTTTCCTTTTTTTCCCCTCTTTCTTACTCCCTGGTTGATCAATTATTTAATACATTTCATCCCAGTTCAGAGCTCCCTGAAGTGAGTTGTTTTAAATTAAATACATTTCTCTTTGAATCAACTTGAGTCCCTGGGAAATTTTTAGCTCTGCAAATGAGCTCATTTGAATTTTTGAGGTGTACCTGAAGCTTGCCTGTGTGGTTTTTCTTTATTTTTATTATTTCAAATCTCATTCCACTTTGTTCCAGGTTCAATCTTTTCCCTGCAGCAGTGCCCTGTGCACTGACTTATCTGAATAATTTCAAAAAGAGTGTATTAAAGGGCCCAACATGAAAATTCCTTAGAGAATTGATGTGGGTTAACCGTCTGTATCTTATTGTGCTGGCTTGTTTGGAAGGCTTCTAGCAACCATCCATTATAGTTATAAGGCTGAATGATGACTAGAGTTATACCAGGAAAAAAAAGGGGGGGAAAAAAAGAAAAGAAAAGCATTTTTCTATGAATAACCGGGCTGGGGTATTTAGACCACTATTGGCTGCGTGCTTTTCAGGCAGCCTGTGCTGAAAACTACATTTCTCCTCTACTAACACTTATATCTCTTGTATGATATGGGTTTTCTCTAATCCTCTAAATATGTTTGGAGGAGACAACAAAAAATACGCACATCACACTACGGATTATGGCTCCCCGTATGCGACCTGCCCCTTCATCTTCCCATGCGCGCAGACAGAAAAAGTCAGTTTTCCAGCTGCGCTGGTAGCAGGGAAGAGCCTCCCTTCGCCCCCGTCGCGGCCGGGCAGAGCCTGGGGGCCCCGGGCACGGCAGCGGTGTGGGGAGCACGGAGCCCAGCGAGGGGCAGGGGCGGGCCAGGGGCTACGGCCCCCAACACGGACACGGAGCTGTTGGAGCCGGGCCAGAGGAGGCCCCGGAGATGCTGGGAGGGCTGGAGCCCCTCTGCTGGGAGGACAGGCTGAGAGAGCTGGGGGGGTTCAGCCTGGAGAAGAGAAGGCTCCGGGGAGACCTTCCAGCCCCTGCCAGTCCCTAAAGGGGCTCCAGGAAAGCTGGGGAGGGACTCTGGAGCAGGGAGGGGAGCCATGGGACGAGGGGGAAGGGTTTTCCACTGCAAGAGGGGAGATTCAGATGAGATCTCAGGAAGAAATTCTTTCCTGGGAGGGCGGTGAGACACTGGCACGGAAGGAGCCTGCAGGATCAGAGACAAAAATCCTGCCAGGATGGAAAAACACCAAGAGGGTCTGGGGGGAGCTGCGGGCCCCGCACTTCTGACGGTGCGGGATTAGACCAGTGAGCCGAGCGGGAGCCTCTGTTCTAACATCTGCGTTTGTGTTTCGCTTCAATGGAAATTTTCCCCGGGGTGACTGCGATACCTGGCGTTGGCAGGACGCACCAGCCCACGCTCTCTGCCCGAAGCTCTGCTGCTGCCCCTCTCCCTCACCAGAAGCAAGACAAGGGTTAACAGCGGCAGAGCCAGGCAGGTTTACACTGAAGTCCCCCCTGCAGATCCCCAAACAAAAGCTGCAAAAATGCCATGAAAAAATTTCTTCCTGTTTGGCAGCGTTTCCAGTGTTAAATGGACTATTTATGTGCTTTTGCTACCCCAGCAGGGAGAGAGGTCTGGTGTGTTTGCAGAGCAGAGGGAGTTCAGTCTGCCTTCTGCTGCGGTGTTATTTCATTTTGATCGTGGCTAGTTTAAAGCCCCCGTAGTGGCAGGGAAGCCTGGCTGAGCTCTAGCTAAAGCCACCGGGCAAATGACCAGCCCGACGCTGGCCAGGGACCGGCCGGCTCAGGATCGCTCCCTCTGCTGCTTCCCACGCTCAGGAAATGCACCTTTTGATCCCCTAACAGTCACAACGGAACTGGCGAATTGAAAATCTAGAGCAGGCTCATTTCTTTCAAACAGAATAATTTGCAGTTTGTTCACAGTTTTTAAGCCAAGCCGTTTCCCTGCTTATTATCTGAATTTGCCATTTAGATAAAAGAACTGCATCCTTTGTTCGACAGCAGTTGTGGGCTTACTGCTGCAGCTTGTTCTTGACAGGGAGGAAGACCAAAAACCAGAAGAATATCCAAAATGTGGTTCTGCCTCCGAAGGGAACAGCACCGTCACACCTGCAGTTTTTGGTGGGCGTGTGACCTCCCCGTGCATACGAAGAGGAGTCTGAAGCTATTGGGACTAAATCAAAGCACCCTGGGATGTCTGGCCTCCGCCCCACACGCTGTCAAAATTAGGAGGCGATGGGCAAGAGCCCCTTCTCGGTGACACTGATGATCTGGTTGGTTTTGCGGCACCGCCAGGATCTGCCCGGGAAGGACCATCCGCCGCCGGGAGCGAGCCCCGGGGCTCCCACCCCGCTGGGGCTCCCGCTCCCTCAGGGCTTTTCCCCCGGGAACAGGGAGCCTTATTTCGGAGGCAGCTGTGGGCCCATGGCGCAGGATCGATCCTCTGGGAGAGGGATCGAAAGGGCTTTGTCATTGCAGTGGCGCATGCCGGGGTTTCCCAGTGCTCGCTGCCCGGTGGGTTTCCTCCCAAATGGCAAAATCCCCATTTCCCAAAGAATGAAACGTATGCTGCTTTCTCCACATACCTACAAAATGGAGCATAACTCATGGATGGAAAAAAATTGCCTGATGTGCCATTTTATGAACATACCTCAGGAGAAAGAAAGAGGTTACTCTCAAATAACGAGTTTCGTATTTTGATAACAGGGGCTGTTAATTAGCTCTGGGTGCCGCCGCTGCCAGACATCAGCTGTAACAAGCGTGTGAAAACTTACACTTCTGGAAGTCTTTTAATAGCCCCTTAAATGTGGCACTTGGGAGGAGGGTTTGTGCCAGGAGCCGCCGGGGTCTCAAAGAGGATGGAGCCGCAGAGAGGGAGGGGGGCGGGACGTGGGGCTCCCGCTGCCCGGGATGCTCCGACGCTGCGTCCTGCACCCGCACCCGCTCTCCGGGATGGAGTCTCCTGCACCGTGCAGGGGACAGGAATGTCGAGTATAGCAAAGGGAAAACCTTGGGAGGTGTTTCCAGGTGAGTATCTACCCCTACACGCATTTCCAGAGCATTGCTCTCCTGTGGGGCAGGGGCGGGGAGAGATCCTGCGCCACGCGCCCATCGAGCAGGGGTGGGAGCTGGCTCTTCCCTGCTCCTCATCCTCTTACTGCTGGGCTCAGAAGGAGCCAGCTGCCTCATTTATTTATTTATCAGTCAGTCATGAGCGCAGAAGATGCCTTTGAAGCTCTCTTAGTTATCTCTCTGGCTGGCAAAGAAATATTGCACATCTTGGTATTTTATTCCTTTTGATCTCCCCGCCGTGATTCTCGCTACCCCTGCCAAGCCGCTTGCTCGGGCCCCCATCTTTGATGTAGGTTGACAATACCTGCCTCAGCCCTTTGATGCTCCCTCTAATATTGCTGTTACATCGTGCAGCAGCAGCGAGCCCCGCTCCTGGTGCGGGACCCGCCGCGTCCCCCCTCGCTGCTGCCCGCGGGCAGCGCCCGGCGCAGGAGCCCCAGCTGCACCGGGGGATGCTGCGCACACCGGCCGGGGCTCTCTGTGCCTGCACGGTGTGATTTAGGAAACTTTGTTGAATCTTTAACTGAATTGCTGTGTTTGATTATAACAAATTGTTGATTATTGACCAAGCGTTGCTAGAAAATCGTATAGCCTGCTCTTGGGATTTGTTGCCGTAGTGTTAACGAGCCTCAAACTGCTGCTATTCCAAAGTCACACAAGACCCGCAATGGCGTGTCGCAGCACCACGCTGCATCTCCACTCTCGCCTTAGGCATAACTGCTGACCAAGGCTGGACCAGGAGTGGATGCAGCCGTGCAGGACTCCTCTCGGAGGAGGAGTTTAGAGATCGAGGGGGTCCTCGCCGAACCTCAGGACTCAACGGGAGGTTTTCCGTACCCCTTCATAGACAGAAACTGTTGCCTTCCACATAGTAAGTGATAGAGTGAACCGTGCCATCGAACTCTAAGTCATGCTTTTGTAAGTCTACATGAAAATCACTTTTCTAGTATCTTTGATGGTGATTCTTTGAGCAACCTAAAGTTTCCCACTCCCTCCAGGACACAAATGCAGCCCTGAAGTCCCCACCTCCCACCGCTCTGCCGGGGACGCCCCTGTCCCCCCTGCCCCGGCTCATCCTCCCTCCACCCCAGGGTTTGGCTGCTGTTGCCTGAAGGCTCTCGAGAAAATCTCCCCTCGGGTGCCGGGTCCCAGGGGAGCTGCCGCAGGTGGATAACCGATAACCCCCCTCTGGCTCCACAGAGCTGCACCCCAAAAACAGGCCCGTCATCATCCTTGAAAAACAAGCGCTCAGCTTTTTGCCCGGATGCTTAAGGGGAGTGGGACCAGGAGTCCTTATTCAATGTTAAAATCGCACGCACTGCAACTTGCTCTGTGCTAATTGTTGCCACCGCTGAGCCAGGGGTCACTTCTCCTGTACAAACAGCCATTAAATGTCACCTGAGGAGCCCATAACAACCCAGCCTCCTGCTATTTAATGCAAAGCGTGTCCTGGTGTGCCAGCTGGTGATTGATTCCACTTTCTTGCGTCAATATTTTAATTAGAACCGTGTTTTCAGGGTTAGGTAAATTTGAGAGGCGAGCAGTTATGGCTTGTCCGTACTGGGGAGCTGCCATCAGCCCGTGGGGGTCTCACCTGCGGGATTCCCAGCCCACTGCACCTGGGGCAAGGCATTAAAGGCCTCGGGGCAGGGGGGCTGGGCTCAGGGTGTCTCTGCAGCTCCTGCTGAGCCCAGCGGCGGGATCCCATGAGTACGTACGGCTGCGGGGCGAGCGGGGCGGGAGGGAGCTGGGATCCCGTGGCCGGCGCTCGGGGGGATGCTCAGGCTTCGCCGCTCACAGCCAGCATCTTGCTTAGCTGCTGCCAGTGTGTTCACGCTTTAGCCAACGCTTGATGTTTAATGGAGCTGCGCCCTGGCAGAGGCGCTGGTGCAAGGGGTGTCTGCTCACTGGGCTCCTGCAGCCCCCGCCACGCTGCCGCAGCCCCGTCCCCAGCCCCTGTGTGGCTGTTGTGGCACTGGCACCTTTGGCAGCATCCGCCAAGGTCATCAACAGCCACTCGAGACAGCAAAAAAGGCTCAAACAGACCCACAAATATGAGGGCCACAAATCTCCAAGCAGCCTGTGATGACGTAGCAAGAACAAAAGGGGCTAATTATGCAAAAGGATCCCTTGGTCCCCGACCTCCTTAGGTAACCTTGGGAAGGGCAACGTGGTGCCTGCTCTGGGGCGTCTCCTCAGACGTGCTGGTGTTGGGTCTGGGGACAGACAGAAGACCCCTGTGCGGACAATGGAACCGTGGTCACGGTTTGATTGCCAAAAGCCAGGTCGGAGGGCAGCCCCGGGAGCTGGGGGACGGAGCCCCACGCCCCCAGGCAGACCCCTGCCCTGTCCCCGGCCCTGGCCCGCGGGCAGAAGCCGGCAGCAGAAGGTGCCAGCACAGCCTGGCTCATTTGTCACCCCCTGGCAAGCTTGTCTCCCGCCCTGCGGCATGTGTGACAGCTGGTGCTGGAGCTGCTCACCAGGCTCCCCTCCTACGCCTTCGTGGAACTTCTTAGTCTCTGCAACCATGCAGTTACAGCCCGATTTTCAGTATTAATTAAGCTTCGTGCATTCATACAGGATGAAGCGTTTTGCTTATGAATAGGTAATTTATAGACTGACAAAATAAAGCCATGGACTAGTAGCATAATGTTGCAAATAAAACATAGCATGGGGTTTTTATGAGGCCCCTCCTTGGGATCCTATCACCTAAATAACAAGAAAACTCCAAGCTCACAGACAGAAAACACACAATAAAAGTTATGAAGTGTTCAGAGCAGCGTTGTGGGTTGGTGATGACTTTGGAATTGTTTCAGGACTTGATGCTGTAACGGGCTGGAGCGCAGCGTGATCTCGCGTGGCTGCACCGCAGAGGTTTCAGCCTGTCCCAAGCCCGCTCTGAAATGCGCTGGGTCCCTCTCTGGCCACCTCTGCCTTCGCTTGGAGATGTCGTGTGGACCTGTGATGGTCGCTGTGCGCGCCCAGCTGCAGCGGGGTCACTGCTTGACGCAGGAGAGCTCCTGCCTGGGGGGTGACGGGACCCAGGGGACAGGAGCCTTGGGACGAGCGTTTTGGGGGCTGCAGGGGTCTCGCTCCGTGGGGCGGCCGCGTGCCCAGGCTGGTGGCTGCTCGGCTGAGGAGCGGCCACAGGGTGCCGGGCAGGGCAGGCTCCCGCGCAGCCAGCGCGTGGGAGGCGGATCCCGGCAGCACCCGCTGCTCTGCCCCGCACACCAGCTCTCCCACAAACACCCGCCTGAACGCGCCGCAGGGCGGCTGGTCTGAGCGCGGGGGTAAATAACTAACACGGGGCGGGGAGAGGGAAGGGAGGAGCGGGGGCAAAGGATGCGAGGGGCTGGAGAGCATGGCCGGCACACACGGGATTCCAGGCTGCCTTGTGATCCGTGCTGATGCCTGATCCTTCCCAGGGTCTTACCAAGATTTTTGCAGTCTGAGGCAATGGGTTTCTTAATCTAAGATAATGTAGAGGGGGGGAAAAACCCCCACCATCATAACACAGGCTTCCCATGGGGGTGGGAAGGTGTGCCGGGGGGGCGGCAGGAGAAGCAGGGCAGGAGCTGCAGTACCCGCCCGGGACTTGCTCCAGCCTTTGGGCCCCGGCTGTTCTGGGGGCTCTGCTGCGGCCGGAGCACGGAGAAAGACCAAAGCAGAGGAGTCTGGTGTATGATATTGTACGCAATAACTTCACAAAAATCGCTTCCTCCCAGTGGGGAAATAACACTGAAGAGGGAGAAAGGCGGAGGGGGGAAGGTTATAAGTTATCAGAGAAAGCTGCTTTGAAGAAAAGTGTAAGTTTCCCCTCCAGAGGACTAAGAAGCATATTACATTATAACCTGATTAACACAGGCCTCCTTACAAATGCATCTGGAAACGGCTTTGAACTTTTGCGTGGAGCATGATCAGCATACGCTGCGCGATGGAGAGGGACAGGAGATCACGGAGCTGGCTGGCGGGGGAGCGCTTAGGCAGGAATTTAATTCCTCTGAAGGGAAGTTTAAGGCATTTCTCGGAGATGCAGGTTTGCTGTCTGGCCCTTCTCCCGCGCTCTCCAGAGCTGGCTGCTGTTGCCGGGGCGTGGGAAGGGTGTGCAAGACACGAGTCCAGGTGCCCACCGGGTGCCCCTTCTTTATTCTCTGTAACCTGCATTTTGACTCAAACGTGCTTCCAGAGAGACACCCTGCTACCAGCTCTGCACTGCTTCCCTCCCTCCTGTTCTCTTTGTTTGTTTTGAACATTTTCCCATGAAAGCTGGAGTGAGAAACTCGCATCATCACTCGACAGCAGGGGCTGGGACCCGGGAAAAAGGAAAACAACAAAACCGAGAACAGCATTTTAAAAATTGTTAACAGTGTGGCGAAGCTTGAAGAGGAGGAGTTGGAGACTTTTGCCAGTTCTCCCCTTGCCGTTCCCTGCCACCGAGGAAGCTGTGGGCAGACGCTGCACCGGGGAAGCCAAGAAGCCATTTGAGAAGGACAAGCTGTGTGCCACAGAGCGGGTTAGATGGCTCGGGGGACGGGGTGCCAGCCCCGCTGCAAACAGGCGATAGCAGCCGCTCCTCCGACTTCTGCAGCCCCAGGGAAACACTCCCTCCCGAGGGATGTCCCAGGGAGCTGGAGGGGTGAATCGCAGGCTGCTCGTGCCTAATGAAACTGCTCGGTCAGAGCAGCGTCAGCACATCAACGGTGCTGCTGACCCTCCAAGCAGGCTGTGAGCATGCCAGCGTTAGTCTTACTCTGTTATTGCTTTGCTTTCCTGCTGCTGCTCCTATTTAAAGCCCCGAATCAACACCAGACGGTCCATGCTATGCCAAGACCCTGCGCAAGTCACTGGGCTCCTGGGGCTGGGTGCCGCTGGCCTCCCCGTGGCACCCACGGCTCTGCCTGCCGCTTCTCACGCGCCCCCCCGCGGGACCGGGCAGCCCGTAATTAGCTGCTGCTTAGAAAATTGTTGTGTTTGATCAGGGAAGTTGGGCTGGAACTTTGCATCAGTGTTGTTTATGACCCAAAAAAGTCCCTGTTGCCTTCAGGCTGGAGAAGGCTGCCTGGGACTCGTTCGTGCAGGCTGGAAAATAAAGAAAAGCCTGGGCTGCGGTCTCTCGGGAGATGGGCGTTAGACGGAAGCGGTTGACGATTGCCTGTGCTGCGCTGCTCAGGAATACCACACAGCAACGCCATCGCTTACAGAGGCTGCGCTTCTTGCATGGCTCCAAAAGCAAGAAGACATTAGGGCCGTAGATTGTGTAAAATTATCAGCACGAGCCTCTGTCAGCCTGAACAGACACAGTTAATCTCGCAGAAGTGACAGATTGTTGCCTTAACAGATCAGATGGTGGCTGTAAATCTCTGCAGGAGAGGGACGGCTCCATCAGGCGCTCGGGGGTTTGCTCAAAGGCTGGGCAGGCGGCCGCGCGGGTCTGCGATGCTCAGGCTCCGTGCAGACACAGTGGGGACAGCGGGACAGTGGCTCTTCCCTTGCCCTGCTGCGCCGTCTGGCCACCGGAGTGGAACGGAGAGAGGTGGAAGCAAGAGCCCGGCGCTTTTCTGCCAGGAATGAAAGGCCCTTTGAAACGCTGAGGGGGCAGGAAGGGGCCACGCTTTCCTTTTTGTTTCAGAAGCTGCTGATGAGCTGTGGGGCGCTGCAGCCCTGGCGCTGGGCTGTTCTGCATCGCCGGGCTCCTCCAGTTATTCACAGTTTAAAAAGGAAGAAGAAAGCACCGTGGAGGTGCTGGGAGCCAAAAGTGTCAGGAACAGCCCGCCTGGGCCATGGCTGCCGTCCTGAGCAGTGTCCCTGGGCTTGGGGACAGGGGGACAGGGACTGGCACTTCCGGTGGGATTAACTGGGACAGGGTCTCGGCTCCCGAACACCCCATCCAAGCCGCTGTGTGTCCATGTGCCCTGCTCGCAGCACTCAGCATCGGAGCATCCTGGTCTCCGCAGGGCACACAGGGCTCTACAGGCACCCCTGGAATGGCCTGGAGCTCCCATTTGTCGTTTTAACCATTAAAAGTAGTGCTTTTCTTCAAATACAGTCTTACAAGTTATTAATTTTAATTTGCTACATCCTTGAAGGTGAATTTAATACCATTCGTACATTTTCATTTATAAATTTGTCAGTAATAAGAATGTTGGCACATGGGAGAAAGTAACTGCATAATTGCAACTTACACGCTTGTCTTACTGAAAAACTGCTGGCTCAGGCATCGTCCGCGCCTGTGCGTCATGCATGAAATTGCAAATAGAATTTAATTTGCCCTTGTATCCTGTAGGATCAGCTTAAAATGATTAATGCAGGAGAGAATGTTGTCAAGATTTTATTCATTACAATCTCGGAGGACTGCAGCGCAAAACCATCATGTATAACATGATAATGTCTAATATGCAGCTTTCTGAACGGCTTTCTTATAGCAAACAATCGTATTTCTCCTCTTTAGTTCCAGTGCTGAGGCAAGTGGGATTCATCCCTCGCATGTTGCCATGATCTGGACGGCTGGGAATGTAATTTGTTTAAATTTAGAACATTTAGGGCTGGTGTCTGAGCCGTGCCGGAGCAGGCGATTCCCCAGAAACCAGTGNGCCGAGGACAGACCCGGCTCGGAGAATGGGAGAGTCCAAGAATGGGAGAGTCCAAAAGTTCAGCTTTTGTATTTTGCTCGGGTAAGGCGTCAAAAACGCGCGTGGCTTTCCTTTTCCAGCGGCTGCAGACACAGTGTTTGGCCAAACCCAGGCTTGTCCTGGGCACTAGAACGCGGTAGGTGACAGGTGCGGGGCTGCAGGGCTGTCGCCATGAGGCCAACGCAGATGACACCGGCCCCTGGCCTCATGTCCCAGCCTCCCGGCACAGCCGCACAGCGTGGCACAGCCGCACAGCGTGGCACAGCGCCATGTCCCGGCCTCGCCAAGGGGCCGGCACCGCTCCGGCCGAGGGTGGGCAGGAAGGTTCCTGCAGCGACAGCTTGTCTGGTGCTGCAGAATTGCAGGGAGGTGGAGCAGGGAAAATGCTGGCAAAATCCAGAGTTCAATGGGAAAGCACAGCCGAGGCAGGACTGGAGAAGCGGGGCTGTGGAGCCGAGTCTCGGGAATGCGGCTGGGGAGCGATGAGCGGCGCCCGCAGCCCCGGCACCTCTTCTGTGCGCCGTGCGCCGGTCTGCACCTGGGTCGGTGAGATGGTGCCTAAGGGACATCGCCACTTGGGAGGGATGGGAGACGGGGACTCGGGAGATGGGAGACGGGACGGGACAAACCCCACCTTGTCACTCCGTGCCAGGGCAACTCCGTCAGTGCATCATTTCTGCTGCCCAGGGCTGATTTATCCCAGCGTGTTCGTTATTTTAAACCCTGCAAGTTTTTAAAAAAGTCCTCTGAAGAGGGACGTGTTCTTCTGCGGATACTTCCCTTTCCACTACTGACAAGTAGCTGGTAAAAAAAATATCTTTCTGCTCTGTTGCCACTGGGCTAATTGGCTTAACATGGTGAGAGCAATTATTGGATTGTTCCCTTTTAAAAATCATTTTAGTGATGGGCTTGTGAGGAGGTTATGGCTTAGAAACTGTTCTAATCAGAACAGTAATTGAGGAATGAAATATGGGGTGTGATTAAGTTATTGAAATGGATTGTCTGGTAATTATATTAATACAACAGAATTACTGTAGATCCCGTGTAAACTGCAGTCGAGAGCGTTCCTGTCTCAGAGGAGTATCCCCTCCTGCCTCAAAGTTAATCGCCGCATTATTGAAATGAGGAATGGCTTTCCCAGCCCTCGGAGTGAGGGACAAATGTCCTCTTCCCTTGGCCCCAAATCCATTTTTACCTTTTGACTTCTCGTTGGCTGATCCACCACCAGCTGTTGGAGCAAAAGCTCCAGCAAAACGGCACAAAACCTGTTGTTTCCCTCTGCCGGTGCCGCCACGTGTGGGATCCTGGGGGGGCAGGTCCGTCCCCGTCCATGGGATGGACAATTCACGCCCTGAAGCTGTGGGTTAGGGGATGCTCCTGCAGCAGGTTTTACTGATGTAATTACAGAAGCCAATTAAGGATCCATGGCGCGGTGTGGACACCTCAAGCTGAGATGTCCAGCCTGCGCTTTGCTGCTTGCGTGGGGCAGGGACGGACCCTCGCCGGTGCCGGGGCTCGCTCTGGCGGAGCAGCACCGCTGCTCACGGCCTCCCCCCGCAGCCGCCCGTCCCCACGGAGAGACTTCCCTCTAACGGCACGTTTTTGGTGGAAGCTCAAACGCTGGCAATTAGATGGCTGTGGCGTAAGCCAGCGTCCCCTCGCCCCGGCCGTGCCTGTTTGCCCGAGGGCTTCCCCACTCTGCCAGTCCCGCTGGGGCGGCCACGAGCCGCAGGGGCCCAGTGCCGGTGGGAAGGCGGACGTCGGGCAGCCTGCGCCTGCCAGCACAAACGCGCCTGAAACGCATCTCAGTTTGATGGGCTCCACTTTTGCATTCGTTTTGAAAACTGCTGCAAGTCGTTATTCTGCCTAATCCCCTTTGCAAGTCTTATGCCAGATTTTTGTAATTAATTATTAGCAAAGAGAAACACATCAGGCTCGAAGAAGCCGAGTGGACCTCCTGGAAGGAGCACGTGGACTAATGCCTTATTGGTTTAGCTGCCAGTTAGAATGAGATAAATCAATGTTAATTTCATTGTATTACAACAATATTGATTCCCTATTAAACAACAGACAAAGCAGGTTATGGCTTTAGGAAAGCTATTAGGAGTTAAAGAACGTTTTTTATTGAGAATAAATGGGAAATTAGTGTTTAATACTGCTGGGTCTGGAGAGGCAAAGGAGGAGGAAGGTATTGTGTAGGAGGTTAAGGCGAGTGACGGGGCAGAGTCACCCCAGCACTGCCACGGAACGTCCCAGCAGAAACCCGTGCGGTGAAGGGCGCTGCTGGGGCGGGGGGCGGGGAAGCCCCGGGCGGCGGGGCGGTGGGGGACGGGGTGCCAGCACCCGGACAGGGTTCGGGTGTGGGGATGCTGCGGTCCCTCCTGGCCCCGCTGCCCCTGCACGGGATCAGCGCCCGCATCCCGTCCCCGAGCCCCTCCCGTGGAGGGGCTGCTTCTCCTGCCACTTACCGTGGGTTCCTGGTGGTCTCCGGGGGGGAGCGCCTGGGCTGTCGCAGCAGGAAATCACGGGGGAATTTCACTACCCAGGAAACCTCCCCGCAGGCCGGGCGCCCGGGCGGCCGCCTGGCTCCATCATGTGCCTCCTCCCAAGGGTTAAACTGGCAGCTGCTGGGGGCCGAGGGTTAAGGTAAATAAATATCAACTGAATCAATACTGATAAAGCATCCCAAGTGAAGCTGTTGGCTTATTGACTCCCGAAGGCACTTTTAATGGTTCCTTACAAAGGGAAGGCCATGTAGTCCTCACCCGTGTGCGTGGCACAGCCCGGCAAATGCCATTATACCACGGAAATTGTTCTGCATCAGAGGACAATAGAATGAGGAATTAGAAGCAGTACTGTCTGCTCTTAATTACCAACGACAAACTAGAAATCAACTCCCTGTAAAGTGGCATGGAAAGGAAAACATTTTTTATTCCCCCAATCAAATGTTTATGTCCTATTTTCTATGAACATAGACCAACAAAATAACATTTTAGGTACTCCTCGCTGACCGAGGCCGTGGTGGGTCGAGGGCTGGGCTGTCATCACGGTGCCACCCAGCTCAGCCCAGGGACGGGGTGGTTGTCAGCGTGGAGGACAGGGTGTGAGACGCTGCAGCAGAACCACGGGTGGACCCTGACCAGCCCAGAAAGGGAAAATTCTCTTCAACCTGGTGGCATTTTCTTTGTAAGTAAGTTCCAAGTTTGGCTAAGCTCATGAGCTGGACGCGCCCCAGCTCCGCAACCCCATGGCTGGTTCAAAACTACCTGAGTGATAAGGGGAAGGAGGAGGATTCCTGGTGGATGAGCCGGGCAGAGCATCCCATACGGCATTAGCTCAATCTACTCCCTGCAAGGAGGTGGATGGATATTAACCGTAACAGGGGTCAGAGCTGAAATTTCTGCGTGTTCTGCTGAGCCACAGCACTCTGCTGCGCCAGAACAGTCTGCGGGCAGCCCAAAAGGCCTCGGATTGCAATAATAATAATTCCCAATTTAGGGAAACCAAAAGTATGAACCATAGAACACCAGCTACAGCAAAAGCATCCAGGTAGGAATGAAGGGGAGCGGCGTCGGCTGGGTGATAAAACCAGCCTGGCGGGAGCTGAAACAGGATGCTGAAAACTGACCTGTCGTCTTTCTCAATTAAAAAAAATGCAGTTATAAAAGCCAGGCTTCTAGGCAAATATAGTCAGTGTGCTTGGGAGGTAATTTGATCAGAGCCTTCCCTGCACACAGCCGCCACGTGAGGGACTCTGAGTACCCAGAGGATGGGGCTGCTCTTCTCTTTCTCTTGGTCCCTGGTCAAATTCCCCTTGGTTTCTGCGTGTTGTCCATGAGCTGTGTGCCTGGGCTTCACCCCCCGCTGCCGCAGAACACACCGGGAGTCACGGGCAGAGCGTGGCCTGGGAGACGCGGCAGCAGGCGGGTGCTGGGGCTGCGGAATTGGGAAGCCAAGGGAAACGTCCCCCTCGGTGGTGGTGGTTCCCGTGGGAGCGGCTGCTCCCCGCCCTCACGCCTCTTTCCTGGCTTCAGGCGCTGCCCCGAATCCCCTCGGGATTCCTGACTTTCTCCGAGCCGTTTGTCACCCAAGGTGTAAGGTCTGCGGCCGGTCTCCAGAGGACAGAGAGCCAGGGCCGGCTGCCTGCCCTGCCCCACAGACCGGGAGAGCGGGGTGATGCTTCCCCTCCCCGGAGTGCGTGGGGTTTGTGCGCCCTGTGAACCCCACAAGGCTCTGGTTTAACCCGGGTGCTGCTGGTCTGATGTTCCCCCTCTTTGCTTTAAAGCCTTCTCTGAGTGACGCTCCCGGACCCGCCGTCCCCCGGTGGAGCAGCTCCGTGGGGTGCACACCAGGCGCGGGGGGGCTGAGGTCTCTGTGCGACCCCCAGGGACCGCGGCCGGAGCAGGAAGGTGAGAGGGACCTGCACTGCGGATCAGTCGCGTGCACTGCCTTTGGTGGCCCGGCTGCTCGCTTGGCCAGGTCCACCAAGGCATGGGCTCTTCCCGTGGAGCTGGGATGGACGTTACGGAGGTACTTCCCTCCAGTTTGTGCCTCGCAGAAATGTCACGCACTGGGAACAGCGGCCAGGGCCCCTCTGCCCCGCCTTGGGGTGTCTGTGCTGGTGATGCCCCTCAAACCCGGGTGGTGGGGCTGGGGTTACGGTTTGTGTGGGGATGACACGACGCAGACGAGTTACCCGGAGTTTAACAGGGGATTCAAAAAAAAAATTCAAGAGAGATGAGGAGAAGACACGAAAGCTGGAAAGAGAAAGACTATAAAAGAGCAGGGAATGAAATGGGAAGACAAAAGATCTAATTGCAAATGACATTATTTGCATTCTCATCAACTTAATTCAATTTTATTTTCTTATGGCTTTAATCTTTGAGCTTAATTCAGTGGAACACAGTGCGTGAAGGAGGCGATGAGACACGCGCAGGGTTTGCTGGGGGCACGCTGCGGTGGAGGGCGCGGGCAGCCCCGGCGCTGCTTCCCTGTGGGCTGGATTTGTCTCTTGGCAGTCCTGGAGGTTTCAATTCAAAAAAAAGGTGATAAAAATTCAGCATTCCTCCCCATGCTTGTGTGAAATGGGATCTGAAACAGCTCCAGCTTTGATTGGATACTCAGTGTGACCTGACATTTAATCGAGGGTGGGAAAGCACAGGTATCTTAAAGAACAGGAGGAAAATAATTCTGACATTGTGCTTTTGATGAGAAAATAGCAGTTTGCACACTACATCGTGCGTTACATTATATTACAAGTGCTGAGGGCTACACAAGTGGTGCTCAGAGATAAACACATTTGGACTCCCAGAGGGAGCGTGTGGTGCTTGGGGGGTTCGCATGAATTTTAAATTACATTATTAAGCAAAAATCGGGCCCAAAGCTCAAGGACTATATTGCATATAAAATTTTTTAAATTCTTTGAAATTGTGCTCGCAGTAGACATGCCACCATAACGAAGTAGTAATTAGTCTGAAACAAATTAAGTGCTCTAAACAGCTAAAGCAACAAAACATGGGTAATGTTGCTCGTGGGAAATAATGAACTTGACAGCCAACCCAGTCCTTGTGTCCCTGCTTCTCTCCCGCGTAAGGAGGAACTGACCGGGGCGGGATCCAGGGGCCCTGCTGCTGCCCCCCCGCCGCGTGCTGCCGGCGAGCGATGCGTGACCTTTCCTTCCCGTGGAAGCAGGAACCTTCACATTTTAAATTACAGATATTTCAGGCAAATAGCCCATTTGTGCTCAGTCTTTATTATCATCTTACGCTGTTTTGCAAAGTAGACGCGAGTTTATTTGGGGGTATATATAACGCTGGGTACACGCAGCCAACAGATCTCCATGCATCGATTTTTGAGCCAGCTCTGAGAAAGGCAATTCAATAGACAATTAAATTAGCAGCTACATTTGTCATTTTTGGCCCAAATGAGATCCCGAGAAGAAATTGCCCAGCTATCGGCTCAGAGTTCATCACTCTGCAAGGAATATTGCGCGTTAAAGCCTGGGCTGAGCATCTTCATCAGGCTGGGAGTCTGCCTGTGGACTTCATTCTCTCTGCAGATGATCCTAGAGATAGACCCTGGAACAGAGTTACTGGCTATAACCAAAATAGAACTTGGTCCAATGTCTTCCAAGACAAAATTAGGCAAGACTTTTAATGTGAATTTCAATATTTTCCGCCTGGTTTGTGTTACGGCTCTTTCTGCACCCACTCTATGCCAGTGCAAACACTACGTGAACTCAGGGAGTCCAAGCAGAAATGGGCCCCTGTTTACAGTTCTGGGCATGACAGAAGCTAAGGGAATTCTGCACGCCTCGGCTGAGGTGTTGTGCTGCATCAGGAAGGGCCGAATTCCACCCTGCCAAGGTTGGTTTGCACAGGTGCGTCTGCATTTGCTGTGCCCAACCTTAAGCTTTCCTCTGCACATCCCCACCCAAACCTCTACCACCAAAGCCCACCTTCTCCCGCCCCTTTGGACCGGCCTCCAGCAGTGGAGGAGAAAAAGAGCCCCTGGGGCTGCCCTGCGCCTTGCACAGCCCCTGGGGCTGGGCTGAGGATGGGGGTGTCTGTGGGAGCTGCGTCCTTCTGCTGTTCCCCGCGTCCCCCCCCGGCACCGCCAGGGCCAGCTGGGTACCAACTGGCATTTGGGATGCTTTCGCCTGCGGTGATTTCTGGTGCAGGCCGTGCCAGGGGGAAAGGTTTGCCACCAGCGCAGCACTGCGTTCGTGGCGCTGGGGCACAGGCAGGATTTACATCTGCCGCTGCCAGTCAGATCTGCTGCCTGGAGCCACCCTGCCCCGAGCAAACCAGCCTCGACGGGGACGGGGACGGGGACGGGGACAGAGGAGCTGCTGAAATGTCCCCATCCCTGGGGCTCGCAGCCAGCAGGAAAAGCACGCTCTGCGGCTCAGCAGTGCTGCATCGGCTCTTGGGCCTTAAACGTTTTATACATCATTTTATTCCTCAGCATTTGTTGACTGTGTCGAGCACAACTGTGCTCAACAATAACACTCAGAGAACACAGATGAAAATAATGTTGCTGGTTAGTGCCAGAGCACCAGAAAGCAACAGCAAAATGTTTTTAGCCCTCATTAAAGCAATAAATAACCAACCAAAAAAAGGTCCAAGCCCCAAAAATCCCTTGAACGCACGAGCGATTGGAAAGCTCCTTCTCTGTGCCATTCCTTCTACTTCTGCTTTCAAAGGCAAAAGTGACCGTGAGGCTCAAAAGCAGGGCTGGCCTAGGCAGAAGGGATGTAATATTAATATTTCTGCCTTAGCTGAACATTTTTCTCCGAACTCCTTAATTACCCAGGTAAGCGTATAACCCAGCCTTTCTGGCTAATTGTACAATAATACCTGCCATCTGCTACTGTATTCCAGATTTGTGGGGGCACAGCTGCACGCAGAGAGCTTAGTGAAACAACTGCAAGCTTTTATAGATACTTATAACTTCTGCAACAATGAATCTGTTCTAATTAGCACTAGAAATAAATGTTTATGGTGTAGGAAATGACAAAATCTATTTATCACCAAGCTAATAATTCACCGTAGAGGAAACTTAAGGCCAAGCCATACAACGTGACTTGAAATGATCCTTTCTCTGTTTCAGTACGTACGTACAGTAATATTTGCAGGCGGCGTGTTAATTAAACCAAAATACACGGTGTAAGGCCTCTCTCACTAGGAACAGACGTTGGCCATGAGTGTCTCAGAGCTCTGTCTTTATCTCTGGTGGGTTTGGACACGGGCAGCAGCGGGTGAGGATGAGCGGAGCCCGCAGCTCGTCACCGGCCCTCCAGAGCTCTCCTTTCCTTTTCTCTTCTTTCCTTTGTAGCTGCTGCCCGAATCCGCTTTTGTTGTGGCCCCTAAAGGGACAACAGGCCTGGGCAGGCCGGGATTGGTGGCACCCTGGGAGCCCGCAGCCGAGCCACCCCGCAGAGCTGCCGCAGCAGCGGGTTTTCGGGGGCTGTTGGGGTGACGGAGCGGCCGGGCAGGGACCCTGCTCCCGCGGCGATGGCAGGGCGGCCGGCGCTGGCCATCGTGGGCATGGGGGGCTGGGAAGAAAGCGCCGCCCCGCTCCGCCTTCTCCATCTCAAGTAATAAACCTTTAGTTTCATAAGAAAGCGGATCAAATAATGGGTTGGTTTTTTTTACACCTCAAGAACTCATATTCTCAGTCACAAACTTGGATAAATCGTCTTTATTTCAATAAATCTAATGCAATTACTTTCCACTGCTAGGAAAATTTTCTACCGTTTCCCCTTGAAAAAGAGCCTATAACATGCCTGGATTCAATATCGCCACAAAATGGAAGGGTAACGTGATTTAGGGGAGCTGAACTATTCCTGGTAAGTGACATTTTCCAGGTCTTGATTTCTCTTCCAATATTTCCTCTGTCAATTAGCCAAAGCAATTTCCGATGACTAATAAAGCAGTTGGTTAAGCTTATTTTCCAATCAAAACTCACTTAATTTCAGCCAATAACAGTTGAAAAAAGAATTGATCAAAAGTATTTAAAATAGCCAGCCTTACCACCCCCAGAAAATCACACTGCCTGCCAGAAAATGAAGGGGCCCTTTTGGCCCAGGTCCTTCCTCCCTGCTGAGGTTTTGCGTCCGATCCGGAATCCCAGCCTGCCAAAAATAAACGGACACAGTCTTAAGTGGATTCCTCACATATTTAATGTCAGCCATTGGTATGAAATTGTGCTTTGCCTGATAGTTTTGGGGTTTTTTGGACAGTTTTGGTGCCGAGTATCCCCAGATCGCGCACCGAAATGCGGATTGCAGAGATTCGCCTTGGCCGGGTGGAGCATGGCGGCCGCTCTCCTTGTTCAGGACAGCACGTGCGGTTTCAGGGAAGAATATAAAAGATGTTTCCCACTTGAAAGCCCCATGTAATCTAAGGGGAAAACTGCTGAAGCTTGCGTTCTTTCTGTGCCTTGCATTAGCAGCAGCCCCTGGGCCGTGCTTGCTGCCGGAGCGGGGACACGGATTCCCCCGCGGTGGGGCTGGGCTGCGGCAGCGTCCCCCGGAGCACCCGCACGGGCCACACCGCAGCATCTGTGTAACCCCCAACGTGTGATCTTGCCATCGGTCAGTGAAGTGCGCTGCTACTGATTGCTGATAACACCTTCACGGAAGTGCTTGCTTGATAGAAAACGGCAGAAAGATTTTTTTTAATGGTAATTACTTAGTTTTCTTTCCCAGAGATGAATTCTAATTATTCTTTTCGTTTCACAATGTATGTCATGCACTCTGCTGGAAGAGCAGAAGGACGCTGAAATTAAGGCTTTCGTTTATTGTACATTACATACTAAGTTACCTTTCATGCATATTAACTGGATGAACAGCTATAGTTTTGAAAACAAAAGTCTGAATGATTAATTTTCCTGTTGTTCGGGACTCCGGGGTTTCATTTTTCCTCTCCATGAATGGCAGCCCCGCGGCGTCCCCGCGGAGTCTCCGCTCCGTGTCCCGGGGGCTGCGCCCGCTGCCGGGGTCCCGCACGGTGCTTCCCACCCGCTGCCTCCCCCGCGGCGCCGGGAAAGACTGCAAAGGGAACCTCAGCCCAGGAGCCGTACCTGCCGTCAGAAGTTTTAACCTTGAAGACACAGCCCCGACATGTGCCTGAATGCTAACGAGGACTGGGAGGAACAGGCGCCGCAGGGGGAGTCAGAACGGGGGAAAGGCGGGGGTTTGGGGAAGTTCTCCCAGAAACAGCGCCGGGGGCCACGTAAACTTAGCGGAGGTGGACAATGTGAGAGCTAAACCCCAGGAGAAGTCAGCACAGTGGCCCAAGCCTGAACTTGCAGCGCAGCGGAGGCTCCTCCAGACGGCAGGTTTTGATCTCGTCCCCGCTGACCGCAGCCTCTGGTTTGAAATGCGGTACCTGACCCGCACACGCGGGGGGTGGGCCGAGGCGCTGGGCCTCCGGCACTCGTTTACTCAAGATTTACAATCAAATCTTTGCTGAACTGGGCTTCTCCGTACGCCAAGTCTCCTCCAGGGCCAAGGACGGTGTGCGACGGCTCCTCCAGCCCTGTTCCTCGCGGCGGCAGAGCCCAGGGAAGGGACATCCCCGATTTTTCAGGGGTTGCAGTTTAACGCAATATTCCATTCTTAGCTGTTCGAAAGGGCAGAGCAGAAAGCCAGGCCCTGGCACTCTCCTCGACGGAGACAGTTGGAAAGGGTTTTTCTGGGAACTCCCCCCTCCCTCGGTTTTGTTGGCATTTATAGCAATGTCATTTTACCTAAAATATGTGGCAAAAATTACTCTGTCTCCCAAGGGACATCAGCAGTGCATGCCGAGGGAAATCAAATTAGAGTCTACAGCCTGTCGTCTCAGGCGAATAAATGATTTTGTGACATTTATTGGAATAAGAGAGCAATAGGGGAAAGGAAGAGACTTTAAAGAATTAGTGCTGATTATTAGCTACCAAAGAGCAACCGGCTTGACGGTACTGGGGGATGAGTGTGTTCTGAGCCCAAGCACAGTAATCCCTCTCCCAAGTACAAACTCGGGGCGTTTTCCTCGCTGAGCAAACAGGAATCGCCATTTCCAGGGCTCTCTGCTGCAATGGGTAGCACGGAGACACCTGCGTCTGCTGTCCCTGCTAACCCCAGATCACAGGAGGGAAGGAAAGACTAAAGTGAAGTGATGGGAAGTCTCAGCTGGGGTCACTTTTTCCCATTGTTAGCACGGAGCTGCTGGTCTGGCCCTTTCTGGCTCCTTTTCAGGAGCATCTGGGAGATCAGAATAGGAACCACAACTTTTGTATGAAAATCACCGAACTTGGGAGTTTGGAACTCTGCTCCGGCCTGAAAACATTCATCTAATTTAACAGGATGCTCTAATCATCCCCCCTGAACGTGTTGAGCACCATATGATATACCATTATACCAGATACACCATATACCAGTAATGCGAGTAAACACTAATATTTCCAAGGCACAGCGCGAGGTACATTTGTGTGGCCTGTGAAGCTCTGTTTTCAAATAAACCCTATTTTCTCCTCAAAAGGAGACTGAGAAATTGTAATAATTAATCTTCAGCCAGACAGCATTAGTTACCAGGAGCAACCACACTGAATTACACTTTCCAGCGAGCAGCAGCACTAGCGGGAAGCTGGGGCTGGGGGCTGCAGGGTGGGCAGCGCAGCATTAACGCCGTCTGTGCCACGAGACGTAGCCCGGGCAGCATGGCTTATCCTCCTTCCCTCCTTGCTGGTGATTTTTTACGCTCCACAGCACATTTGCTGTTAAGCAATTTGGTCTTTTGGCTTTGCCGAGGCTGGGCAGGCACGGTACGTGTGTGCCAAGGCTCTGCCTGCGCTGGAAGAATCACTGGAAATCTTCTGGGTTCCCAGATCTTGTCTCTTCATCTTCCGCGTGATCCCCGCCATGGCCCAGGCTGGTGGGAACATTCTCCCCTCCTGCAGACCACGACCCGGAGGCAGCTCGAACAGCAGCAGCACGGCAATCAGGGGAAACTCTTTTCTTCGTGTTTATTCCCCAACACGCCACCCCCAAAATCCAGAACTGCGGTCCATACCGCAGGCATCCCGACACCACCCACGAGTGTTTGTGTTAAATGAGCTCCGCTCGGCTGAGCGCTAATGAGCATCCATCCCTTCAGAAGGTTTTGCAGGAGCTGTCACTAGCAGGAGACACCTTGGTCATTAAAGCAGTTACTTCTTAATGGGGTCTGAGGAAACGTTTAATGGTTAAAACGCGTATCAGCAGTCTCCAACACCAAGACATGGAAACAAACTCCGCGCACTGCTGCCGCTGGACCAGCGCCCAGGGCTTGTCTACGGAGCAGACAGCTCTCCCTGCTGCTGGCCCAGGGCTCACAGAGGATTTTACCACATGTCCTAATATATCTGCGGGGCTGTGCCACATTGCGTCCTTACAAATGTGCTTAATTACACTGTATGCTCTGGCTTTTGCTGGGCTCCGCTAGCCAGAGCTGAAGAGGGCTGTTGAGCAGCAGCATCTCAGCATCCCACCCCTTGCCAAGGTCACTGCAGCTCCAGCAGAGCCTCTGAAAGCACTCCCCTGCTCTGGGACAGCATTGCTTTGGGAAGAGGGTACAGGCAGCTGTGCTCGGGTAATTTAAGGCAATGGCTGTGAGTAGCCTTGAGCAGTGCCAGAAGTGTCTACCTTAAGGGTGGGGTGGAGCAGAGTCCTGCAATTAGGGGCAGGTGGGAGTGGGAGCCTCGTTACTGCAGAGTATAAATGCTGTGGGGAAAGGCTCCCTTCCCCTCTTGGGAGCGTGGTCTGGTGTGCTGGTGTTCCTCGAGGTGCTTCGTGTGCTGCTGGACTCAAATGGAGGATGTTCAGAATTTACAGTACTAATGTAAGTGACTTACTTGTAAATGCTTGTGTGAGCTGTAAAGTCGCCGATATTTCTTCTTGAGGATTCAAGATGATGGGTTTGTTTCCCAAGACCTTTCTCTGATTAAGTTGTTTGTCCCTCTATTATAGTGTGGAAAAAAAGAGAGATTCTCATTGCACCTGCCGTTCAGATTAATTGTCTAATTGCCCATTTAACGCTGACTTGTCACCTAAACTTGCTATGAGCAACTTCTATAGATGATACAGAGTTGGTTATGCCAAGTATCTCTTTCTTTTCAAGGAAGGCCTTAAAAAATATTCATGCCTGTGCTAAAAGCTTGCTCTTTGGGTGTTCTTGTGAATCCCGAACAAGAGAAGATTTCAGAGCAGCCCTTTTATTGCTCTGTTAGTGCTCAATCACTGAAAGAGAAACGCATGAGAGATAAATGAGATCTCATCGTCTTCTCATGTTTCTCAATTTATTTCGTGGAGCATATTTCCTCACTCTTCTCTCCAGACAGCACTTTATCTCTGCTTTTCTTCCATTACATCTCTCCCATTTTTCATTTCTTTTTTTCTCCAGTTCTCTTTAGCTTTATCCAGCACCTTCTCAAGACCATCTGATTAGAAACATAATAGACAAACTTCTTTTTCTGGAATACTTTCTGGTGATATCTTAGGTTTCAGGCAACTGCTGCGGTGCCTAGGGACCCAACTCTAAATCATTAAACAATTACAAGCGTGACTGAAAGAATATCAGAACTTGAGATGAATTTCCCCAGCACCGCTGTGCCGTGCAGTGCCTCCAGCCCAGCTCCCTGCTCGCCCGCAGCATCCCCCCAGGCAGTGCCCCGGGACTGGGAGTCTCTGGGGGTGGAGGGCGCCTGGTGGCTTCCCTGGCAGCTGTCTGGCTTCAGAAAGGGCTGGTTCAAAACTTATTTTCTGTGAAAAGTGGTGTATGATGTGACTTTATTACACTTGAAACTTATGGTTAGGTAACTTTGGAGTGAAGTGGGAGCCGCGCTGGCGTGTGTGATTCTGGCGGAGCAGTAGCGTCGTGGGACGGGACAGTGAAATGGGCAGTTTGTGCCAAGAGCAGACTGGGGGTGTGTAACCATCTCCGTAAACTTAATATCTTCAAATCTATCTGTGGGTTTTGCATTGTTTTTTTCTGGCTTATGGTGTATAAATGTGGTCTCTCTGGTCTGTTGCTTGGTGGCTTCCATGGCGTAGGAAGGCCACCCTGGGGGACGGGCGGGCGTTGCTCCCTGGGTGCTGGCGGCACCCTCACACCCTCGCTGCCGCTGTGCTGGAGGCTCGGTCTGTGATGGGGGCCTTGCTGCATCTCAATATTCAATTTCTCGCAATGCCCCGTTGAAGTGCTCTGGTCTGGCCGTGCAGCTCTGCACCGGGGCATGGCCAGGGTCCTGGTGCCACCTCCGTGCTCCTGCGCTTCCCAAACCAGAATCCCTGACTCCCTCGAGTGGCAGCTCCCCGTTGTGTTTCAGACACGTTAAAAAACCAGCCTGAGCCCCTGACAAAGGACACCACGTGTTTTGTTGCTAAAGAAGATAACAGAACCTCTGTGAAATTATCTCTCGCTTCTCATCTTATTACAATGCAGTTGCACAAATAACTTCAGATTAAATAAACACATCTGCATACAAATTGCTCCAAGTATCTTTTGATGATCCGCATGACCTGAAATAGAGGTTCAGTTTGAAGCAAATGAATAGTTTCCACTGAAGTTTATTGTGCTCGGGAGCCGGTGCTCAGATGGCGCTTCCCTGGGAACAGCAAGGCTGGCGTGGAGCGTCCGCGCGGCATTGTAAGCAGCCTCCAGGAAGCACCACCCGGAGCAGCAGGAGCACGTAATCAATAATAAATATTCCACACCACCTCACTCCACAGATAATTTCAACGTGAGCATTTGAAATAGCATGCTAGGAACTAGATAGAACATTTCCAGACTTTTAGTCCCTTTCGGTTCTCATTTTCCTTCCCTGCTATCACAGGACATATCACAGTGCAAGCTGTGAGCATCTTCTCCAGTGAGACTCGGAATGCTTGGGTTATAACTTTATGTCCTCAGGATATTGTCTAATTTTACTTCTTCCAGATACTTGCTCCATGACTCTTTATTCCATGTAGCAATCCTTTTGTCACTAAATACTGGAGTTAGTTTCATGAGGATAAACTCGATCAAATTCTTATGGTGATGTCTCATACATGAACTATTTAAAATGGGGGGAAAGCTTCAAGAATCACTGCAAAAGCATGTGGTTGTGACTGTGGGGACACATGCTCATGCAAATCTGAGATGTGCCCAGCTAGGAATGTGAAATTATGAAGCATTTGAAACAGCAGTGGGCTTTCCGGAGCCACGTTCTAGTGATGTAGACAATGACTCAAGAATAGGTTTTTAGACGCCATAAACTAATGGAGCTATATCGGAGCCTGCTGCTAATGAATGTTTTTATCTTCATGTAGAGCTGTGTCTGCCTTTGCTTAATTTAAACCACCAAGAAGTCAGCCCGGGCTTGGGAGAGGTGGGGAGGGGGAAAGCGCCATTGCACGGACAGCTGTTACCTGCTGGAGACCGTCCTGCGTCTCAGAACGGACCCTGTGTTCAGCCCTGATTATGGTCTTCCCAAATACGCCCACTTCCCATAGAGATTAGTATTTTAATTATATGTGCTGTTGCAGAGCCATGGTTTATGCCTCGGGGGCAGAGCTCAGCAGCCGTAGATCACGGCAGCTCCAGCGCCTTCGGTGCCCGCTGCATGCCAGCGCCGCTCTTCCTTTGCTGTTTGTCTCGCTGGCTGTCAGCAGGAACCTCTCGCCTGAGACGCTTGTGTATCTTCTTTAGCACTCATCCTCATCTGGGGAGGAAGAGCCTGCTGCTGTAGGACCAACACTCGCTCTTGTGGGCGCCGTTCCCCTGGCAGAGAGGAGAACTGCTGCGGGCAGCGCGGGGCGGCTGCTGGGGGGGGAATCTGTGGTCTTTGGGCTACCAGCGTCTTGCGGAGTCCTTGGGGTGGTTTGGGGTCTTTTGCTAAACAGAAATCTGTAAATGAAGCTTCCTTTGACAGTAAATATTGTCGTTCCTCTCAGGACAGGCAAGCCCTAAGCTGCAGGAATAAGCTGGAGGGAAAGCTCAGCTCCGTGCGGGCCCCCTTCCTGGGGAAAAGCTGCGTTGTTTTTTTGAACCACGCTCCTCTGCTGCTTTAACACATTGTGTTTGTCACGTTTGTTTAATGTCTGCCTCTTATTTACTCAGCAAAGATGTGAATTGTGACAGTTTTATAGCAGGGATTACCCAGCCTGTCTTGCTTGCTGGGCTGCAGGCAGCGACTGCAGCGTCTCTGCGGGTCCCGCTGCCCGTCACCGCTGGCATCGCTCATCTGCTGCAGCTTGTGCTGACCACAGCTCCAGCCATCCCTCCCCATCCCGCTTCACGGCTGCAGCTTGGGGTGCAAACGCGTTACCAGACGGGGTGGGAGCCCCGCACATGCCACAGCACACCCCGAGACCCACGGCCTCAGCCCCACACCGTGCTTAAACTGCTGCTGCTCTCACATCGCCTGAGCCCTGGGTCGCCGTCTGCACCCCTCGCGGGAGGGCAGGGGCTGCAGGGTGGTCGGCGCCCAGGGTTTGAGCTCCTGGGGGTCTCCTGGCTGTGCCCAGGCCTGGATCCAGCACCAAAAAGGGCACTAATGAGTATCTCATTTTGATATTCCTGGCAAAAACAACTGTTCTCTCGTGGTCCGAGGGTGTTTACCCGATGGCGTGCTGCTGGGCTGCGTTACCTACAAGTCAGAGGCGAACAGGGTCCAGCCCCGTGCGAGGTGCGAAAGACGGGCTGGGGCGCACCCTCTCCATTAACGCAGGAGTGCAGCTCCAGTCACACTTGATATATCAATATTAATAAGAAGAAATTCCTATCAGAGTTGATAATGATCTCCCACTAATCACAGGGAAATGTTAGTCTGTGGATTCTGAAGATAATTGTCTCTGTAATTAATGGTAGATCAGATACTGGTATTACTCTCCTTGTCCGATCGATTAGAGGAGGGATGTTACTTCCATGTAGATAGTGTGACAGGGAATTTATCCAAATTCCGCAAAGAAGAGAAAAACCTGCATAAGCCTTTCCTAGAGAGGGGCTCGTGTCTCACAAGGGGCTCGTGTGAAGCGCTGTGGAACTGTGGACCCCGGGGTGTTGTGGCCCCCGGGAGGATGCGGGTGCCACTGGTGTGGCCGGGGGACAGACCCCCATCAGCCGTGTGGGCTCGGATCAGCGGGATCCCTCCTGTGGGGCAGAGCATCACGGCACAGCCGGAATTTAGTTACTTTTCTCCTCCAAGAAATACAGCATTGCTGACAGCAATCTTAACTTCCTGCACAGAGAAATGAAAAGAAAATGTTAATTGCACTAGTTGGGTTTCAGAATCATTTGTGTCTTCCTTCCACTGGCGAAGGGGCTCTGACTGCCTTATTATTTATCTAGCTATTGATTAGGAAATATTAAAAGTGAAGCTGACAGAACCAAAAATTGTTTTGTGGCACTAATTATCATGAAAATAGCGCTCAGCGTATTTCTGCAAAAATGTTCAAGCCAACGTATTAAAACCTTAACGGTTGCAAATAAACCTGAAATTACAAATGGCCTGGGTTTAAATTAGGAAACACTGAGTCAGTGTAAATAGAGCTGGGGTTCCACTAAATCAGGAGAAATTAATGCAATTCGCTTTCATCTGGAAGAGAAAAAGCTTAAAAGAGAAGGAAGGAACTACCTAAGCCCCCACGCCCAGCACCAGCCAGGCCGTGTCTCCATCCCCTGCTCCGCGCTGGGCGGCAGAGTCGGTCCCCACAGGCTCTGTGCGCTGGCAGCCTTTGAGGGACGATCCTGTGTCTGTGTCCCTTTGAAATGCAGCAAAACACTTTGCTAAACACCTTCGTTTGCACTTAATTATTTGTTGTCCATGCGTCCAAAGCAGTTCTTGCTTTCATGGGATAGAGCGGTTTTTATCAAAAAAATCCAAGTATCGTTGGGGAAGCAACTTTTGCTTTGGTTTAGGCTCTGTGGAGTGACTTCCCATGAAATTACCATGGCCTCATAGGATGGTTTGTGCTGCTTTTTCCCGTGTCAGCCCAGCTGGGGGCTGCAGTCTGGAACAGCAGAACTTCTGGCTGGTTCGTCCCTGTTCAACAGAAGCTTTAATGACCCGCAGCAGGCAGAAATTATTTTCTGCTGCAGCATCTAGGGCTAAGTGAGACGAAATCCCTGCCTGGCGAGCTCTGCCCTGGTTCGGGCACTGGTGAGCGAGTGCTGGTGCCTCCGGCCCGCACCCAGAGCGAGAGTGGTCTTGGAGGCGACGTGGCTGCCAGAAAGCCCCGACGGTGGGTGCTCGGCTCTGCCCGTCCTGCGGCAGGTTGGTGGCATCTCTGCTGCGTTGCCACGTGCGTGAGAAGTGGCGAGGTACCAGGGTACCTGCTCGTGCCGAGCACTGCGATGCTCTGGGTCGGTGTGTTCTGTGGGGCTGGCTCCCGAGACCGGTACAGATGGAAGTGAAGGTTACAAATGCAAAGAGTTCAGTGAAGGTGGGAAAGAGGGTGACAGCGTGGCTCTCAGCTTCACTGCTTGTCCCTGAGCCCGCGTGGCTGTTGGTCGCACCTCGCCAGCCCCCGCTGTCGGCGCTTCATGCCCAGACACACCCCCCGCGAATGCAGTATTGGGGAACTCGGCTTGGATTTCACCTGCCAGCCGCTGGCTGAATGCGGCAGAATAAGGATTCACAAACCGTGTTTTCCCGTGACTTTACAGAGTTGAGCAGAGCTGCCCAGCTTCACGCAGCTCCTCAGAAGCGTACGCGGGGGCTCAGGGCCGCTCGCCCCGGCCGGGAGCGGAGCTGGAGGATGCTCAGCAGCGCTGGGCTCCCTCCTGCTTGAGGGCTTGTCTCCACCGACAGCTCCAGAGCTGGCAAAGCTCCTTCTCGGGTAAAGCATTTCTCACTCTGTTTACTTCTCCTGGTGTAATCTGTTACCAAATTCTGCCCCTTCCCCTCAGGCTGCAGACAGTCGTTTTACATATGGTACGTGGCAACGCACAGGGATACTGTAAATGAACACAGTGACATTCTGGTGTAGATTAAAGTGAAAAATTGAAGTTACGTTCCTAGCTTCATTTCACTGCGGTACAATTCATTGGTGCCATCTGTCTTAGTCTTTTTTTAAATGGCAGCTCTTCTGGATTGATTGGCAAGTGAATAGATTTCCTGCCACAAAGTTTTGAGGTCAATCAATCACTTATGTGTATTAATTACGAAGATCTTGAAGTTGCAGTGTGCATTTTTTTTTTTTACTTCAATGAGCTACACATACAGAGTTGCTTGGGCTTTTTAAACAGCTTATTTTTTTACCGCTGGTCAGAAGTCCGGGCTGACAGACACACAAAGGGGTTGGCATCTGCAGAGAGCACAACGCGGGATTTCAGCAGAGCCCGCTGTCGGTGTGGGAGCGACGGCACAGAAAGACAGGTGCCTTTCTCCAGAGGAGGAGGGGACCCGGGTCTTCAGGCAATCAAAGGATTATAACCCCTTTTGCAAGAGTGGGGTATGTGCTGTGGAAGCGAGGAAGCCGTGCTCAGTCCCTGCCCCAAAGCCGCTGTTTCCCGCGTGGTGCCGTCCCTGCTGGATGCTGCCCAGGCTCCCCAGGAAATGGCAGTGCAATAAAGTGGCCTAATGTTCTGTACGGATTTGTAGTGTTGCTACGCACAGTTAAACAGATAATGTTTTTCACCCAGAGAAACCTGCATTTTTACAGTCAGAGCGATGATTCTTTATACACACAGTATTTTTCTATACGGAGTTGCTGACACATGAAATAGAAAACAGGAGATAAGCCAGACTTTGCGTATATATGTATACATACATAAACTTTAGTTTGCATATCAGTTCAACTTTGTAAAGTGGTTGGACCTTCTGTGCGCCAAAAGGGACAACTTAAGCAGGGACACGTTTGCGAGCACTTCCCTGGGTGTCGAATGTTTCCTGGGTTTTATACAGCACAAGCTGGTCAGTCATCGAAGTGTATCTCATGCAGCCTGGTCCTGCTGCCTG
Source organism: Stercorarius parasiticus (assembly GCA_013396915.1). Taxonomy (NCBI): domain Eukaryota; kingdom Metazoa; phylum Chordata; class Aves; order Charadriiformes; family Stercorariidae; genus Stercorarius; species Stercorarius parasiticus. The sequence continues at coordinate 609,776 of VWZL01001371.1, forward strand.
TCCTAGCGCTTGTTGGAGCCCCTCCTGCCTTTCCTCTGGGCTGCTGCTGGGCTTCTTCTGGGCTGCTGCTGGGCTTCAAGCACCCAACGTGCCATGCCGGAGCCTCCGCGTGGCAGTCGTGTCGCTGCCCTGGCGCAGGTTTCCAATAGCAGTTACTGTCGCTCACCCACCAGGGGAATCCGAGCGTAAGGTGCCTTTGGAGGGCTGGACACCCCCTTTCTGGGCTCTGTGAGCCAACACAGAGGCAGAAGGCTGCGGGTGCCCGCGGAGATGTGCCAGGGGAAGGGGGGGGAAGCGGGGGCTTTGCAGGGCTAAAGCCTGGGTGGGATGCTCCCTCGGCCGGGCCTGTGACAAAAGACGCTTTCACATCATTTCTGGCTAGTTCAGATCCCGGTGGGTGGAGGGAAGGAAGCTTTTTGTAAGAGAAGGGTTAAAAAGAAACCGTTTTTAAATTGTCTGTTATAGGAATGGAATCTAACGACAATCTGATGGTGAGAAAATGTCTAACAACCTCTGCAGTGTTATAACAAGCATCAGAAAAGAAAGGATCTGGTTATTTTGGGAGATACAGCACTGGCTTAGCTAATCGCAACTTCTGCAAATGCTGAATGGCGTGAAATTTTTAAGCGCATTTTGGGTGATGTTTAAAATGCTTTATTTTCCCCAGAATGGGGTATTAATGCTTTTGTAAATTCCCCCAGCTCCAGCTGCAGCAGGAAAGGTATTGTAATATCCGCCCTGGAAATGAGCATGGGCTAATTAACACTTCTACTTAGCCTCAGACACAGTGGAGGCTTCCAAGATGAACTGCACATAGAAGAAAGCTAAATGCCTTCATACAGCAATTAGTGCTTTACTCATGCGCGGCTCCCGGCCGGTTCCGGCGCAGGAGGGCTCTGCAGGGTCCCAGTTCCGCACTGGGGGGACACCCCCATCCCCCATGGGAAACAGGGGGAATCTCCCTGGGGATGGACCCCGGCCGTGCCCTGAGCGGCTCCTCCATCTCTGCCGCTTCTGCGTGAATATTGGCAGAACTTCGGCTCTGGTGGGGCACAGAGGGAACATCTCCCGTCCCGCAGGAGCTGCCGAGTGCCGATGCTGCTTCTAAGCACCCGCCTCAACCCGCCAGCAAAGGGGAACCTCGCAGCGCGAGCCCTGCACTGGCAGAGGGTGTGCCGTCTTCGCTGCGCGAGAGGGGGTTGTAAACGATGAAATTGCAATAATTTGTATGTGAAACAGCTCTTCCTTCGTCTATAAATTTGGTCGAGCCGATTGAAATTCCCAGTCTCTTCTTGGGGGAATAGCTTGAAAGAAAACCCGAGGCTGCAGAGCCGCCTCTGCTTGTAGGTTTCTATTTATCGCAAAATAATTTCCCACCGCTGTTTTCTAAACTGCTTTGACAGAAACAAAGCGGCAGGTCGGAGTGCTGGTTTCACTCGGCAGCAGCCGCGTGGAATTGCAGGTTTGACCTCATTTTATCCTCCGAGTATTTAGAGATTGCTTTCATGCCCAGGAACCATATGAGAAGAATATAGATTCCTTCCAGAGCACGTTGAACTTGGAAACAATAAGTGACCTCTAAAGTTGAATTCTATAGCCACAAGAATAAAGGACTTCATTCTTTAGAAATGAAAGAAGCAGGTTTTATATCAACACAAGAAGAACAGCTGCTCAACTAAAAATAACCAATAAAGTGGAAATAGAAAAGCTGTTTCCAAATTATATCCTTTTGAAGAAATCATTATGCCATTTCTGTGATTCCCTTATGCTTTCCGTATCTGCGTCGCTATCTAACAGCAGAGGCTACAGAAGTTAGGGGACGTGATAGTCTGTCGTGTTCTTCCTTTGCAAGCGCGTACGGGCGGGGGGAAGCTGTGCCAGATCTGTTACTCGATTCAATACCAGGAAAAATGGGTAAATTTCCACTTAAATAATGTGCTGCCCAAAGGGCGTTTTCACAGAAGAGGAGGGAAAGAACTAACCCAGTCGCTTCGGGCTGGTTATCTGCTGGAGCAGCTTTCCATGAGGGATGGCAATGAAAGCGCAGCCAAGTTGCTGAATCCCCCAGGTCTTTGCCCTCCCGTGCCTCTGGGATGTTGCCCCCGCTCCTGCCCGTGTCCCCTTTCCCCTGGCCCACGGGGGCTGCGGGCAGCGGGTGGTTGCCGACGTCCCTCTGCTCGGCGCTGCCAGCGGTGCAGCAGTACCGAGGTTTGTCCCTGCTGCCACTGGCGTGTCCTGCGTGCGGCTGGGGACCTGCTGCTGGCTCCCGGTGGCCCCCAGAGCAAACCAGCCTGTCCAAACAGACACCCATCGCTGCCGTGCCAAGCGGGGCTGCTCTGCGCGTGGGTGCTGCGTGGCTCCCACCGGGGGCAAAGGCGGCCCAGCACCCCGTCCGGCTGGATCCTGACAGTGCCCGACGGTGGGGAATCCACCGCTTCCCCGGGGAGATTATTCCAGTGGCCAGTTGTTCTCATTGTGAAAATTTTTACTCTTGTGTCCAATCGGAATCTCCCCTGGAGTAACTTGTACCCATTACCCCTCGTCCGTTCCATGGGATGCCTTGTAAAAAGGGAGTCTCCATCTCCGTTGCAGCCACCCTTTAAATACTGGAACGTGGTGACGAGGTCTCCCCTAAGCTTTCTTTTTCTCAGGGCTGAACAAACCCAATTCTCTCAGCCTTTCCTCATGTGGCAGGTTTTCCTGTCCTTGGATCATCTTGGTGGCCCTTCTCTGGACCCTCTCCAGGCTGGCCACAGCTTTTTTTTGTGTAGTGGGGACCAGTATCAAAAAGAAAGAGCAAAACCATCAACTTTAAAAACTTGAAAGCTCTTTTTTCTTGGCTCTCTACATAATACAGGCAAGAAACCCCAGAATAACCCAGCTGAAAGGCTTGCACCTGGAAAAAAAACATCTTTAGAGGCTTTGGGGAGTTTGAAGGCAGAATGGCTGGTGGGGTCCCAGGGCAGTGGGGTCCCCTCACCCCAGCAGCTCCGCGCCGGTGATGGTGTGTGTTAAAGCATTCCCTGCACAGAGAGGGAACGGTGCTTCAGCTCCCTTACTCTGTCAGAAACTTTAATCAGGTGTCCCCAGACATCCTAATTAATTTGTTCTGAGTGGAAATAAATGTCTCTAGACTTCCTTTGTCATTTTCAATCTCTTTTCAACTCCCATCTGTTTCCTTCATGGTCTGTGAACTAAAAAAGAAAGGGGGGGAAAAATGGAAGGGAGTTGATTTGAATTTTCCTTATCGAATGCAGTTACCGTAGTTAGGCTCTGGGGATCTTGGAGAAAGGTTGCACACGCCTCTGCTGAAATATAAACAGCTGTGGGAAATGCCCTTTAACTGTAAATGTTGCATGGAAGCCATTAATAATCTGGAGTTTCATTAGATACTGCCAGATGTTAACTCCAACGCTCGGTGAGAGTAGCTGGAGGTCACCACCCGGCTGCGTGCCCAGCGGTGCTGGGGCCGGCTCCTCTCCCGGCAGTGCCTGGCGTGGGCGAGGGGACTGTCACTGTGCCCGGGTCCCCTTCCTCCCGCAGCCAGGAGGGGTGAGGGGGACAGCCTGTCCCTGGCTGTCACCCGGGGCACCAGCGCTCGCCTTCTGCCTTGGAGCCGTGCCCTGGCTGCTGCTCTGCCTGGTGCCAGGACATGGCACGAACGGGGTGCCTGCGAGGGCTGGGGATGCTCTCTTCCTCCTCCTCCTCCCGTGGAGAGCGCCGGTGTCCTGCGTTGTTCCAGGAGCAGCCGCTGCCCTCAACCCTGTCTCCGGGCAAGGCGGGGAGCAGGGGGCGAGGGGCGGCTGCGGAGCCATCCCTGCCACCTCTCGCTGCCGGTGACATCTGGAGCGGGGTCCCCGCTGCTTGCAGGGTGGTAGAACAACTCTTTTGGAACCGCTGTGGGACAGTGATTGTTATTTTGAAGACCTTGTTACAGAAAGATTAATTTCTGTTACTGATCTCTGTTTCAAGCTGAGCAGTTAAACGCACCGGCAGGAGCTGGGCAGTGATTAATTGTCCCGGAGCTTTGATTCGAAGAAAGCAAAAACTCACCAAAGCTAATTTTAAAGAGTAGAAATCCTTTTCTAGCGCGAGACAGGTGATTATTCAGCTGAAACCAGACACTTAGAGCCAGCTGGGAGGAGGTCTCAGGAGAAACCTTTCCTGGTGCCCAGAGCAAGGAGAGCTGCAAGTGAGGTCCTGGGTTTTGTGCCCAGCTCCCCTCATGCCAGTGCCACCCAGGACACCCCACTCGGTGCCCCCACCCGGCCCCAGGACCCTGCCGGGGTGAACTGTTCCCTGGCTGGGGATCGTCTGAGACAACTGGCACCAGTGATGGGTGATGGATGGCAGGTTGGTGGGTACCGGGGAGCTGCAAACGCCGCTGCCCCGTGCTGCCTCTCCTTGAAAGCCTCCCCCAAGGCGTTGGAGCTGTGGGAAGTGCCAGCTCTTGCAATCGGGATCTGGGGAAAGGCAGCCCAGTGCTGCAAGGCACTGGAAAAGCCAATTACACGCCTTTCCCTGGGAGACTCTGTTAATACCCAGGAAAAATTAAATCTGTTCAGGTCCTGGAAGCTCAAGTTCACCTCTGATGCCATCGCCACCAGCGTTTTCTGCTCTGGAGATCACACATTAGAGGAGCTCCTCTGGTGACGGGCACCGGCCGCCTCCGCTCCCCAGCCCGTCCCTCCCAGCAGCCCAGTGGGTGACAATCCGTTGTCACCCCCCGGCAGCAGCCACATGTGGGCCTCGGAGGTGGGCGCAGGGCACGAGGCAGGGTGGGGGCAACATCCCGGCTCTGCGGCATGGAGGTCTTTTTCCTCCTCTGCTGAGAACAGTCAGGTATCGTACGGACAAGACACTTCAGTTGGGGAATGCGCAGGACGTTATACCTAGCAGCTGATTTTCATAGCTTTTTCTATATGGTGCATTAGTGGAGTAACAAACCCTATTACAGTTTAATAAACCTTATTTCAGACTGAACAGCCTTGTTTCAGGGCTGGCTCATGTTCAAACAAGTGGCACAGCCGGCTCAGCTGCTCGCTCAAGAAGCTGGAAAGTGACCTGAAAGCAAAAAAGAGAACCATAAACAGAGCAAAAAGCTCTTGCAAAGCAGGACTGCCAAGGCTTGGGCTTTCTGGAGCCTTCCTCTTCCCCCTGGGCAGGAGCACGACCCCACAGACGGAGCTGGGGCCAGCCCAGCAGGGACCTCAGGGCTGTGGGGACGGGCACCGCAGGATCGGGGCACCAGCCCCGGGGCTGCTCCTGGAGCCTGGCAGGTCCCAGCTGGACCGTGTGGTGCCAGCACCCTCGGTAGCGGCGGGACGAGCTGCTCCCCTTGGAGCCAGGGAGATGCCATGACACCGGGGAGCTCCATCCCCGTGCCCACGCCTGCAGGGGTTTGGGCAGCACGCACCAGGGGGTGACGGCTGCGGGGGCGGCTGGGGATGGAGTGAGAGGGGCAGCCTGGCCACCCGGCTGCTTCTGCTCACCGTGACCTTCTGTGTTGCTTTTATTCCTGGCAAAATGAATTTACTCTCCATGTAATTATAGAAAGAAAACAGTTTTGACCTCGGCTTCATACTTTTCAGCTTAATGTGTATAATTGCTTTGCCAGCCATTTATTACTGTCAACATTTCCAGTCAGGGGCAGTGGGGAGCAGCAGAGGGAGGGCATGGGGGACGGAGAGGTTGGAGGTGTGCAATAATAAAAAGCTGTTTACAATTGCATATTAATAATGGATACGGGCCCGGACTGAAGAGACACCCTGCTGTCCTCAGGCCCCAAAGGCTCGCGGTGGGGCAGGGGAGATAAACGCGGGCAGTCACAGGGTGCGGAGGGGCTGCTGGTGGCCGTGGCAGTGTTCCTGCAAGCCCTGCCCTGGCTCCCTGGCCACTGTCCCCAAATCCCCAGACTCCGAGAGGCACCGCCTGTGCCGACAGGTTGGGCAAACCTGCGACTGGCCTGAAACCACCCCCGTTTAGCAGCCGGCGGCAGCGTGCGAGACGTTGGCCGTGCTGGCAGGGACATGGGGCTGAACAGCGATTGCCCGGCAGTGTCCTCCCGTGCAGACGTCCCGGGGGGAGATACGCAGCGGAGTCAAGGCTGCGTTTGCGCTCGCGGCTGGTGGTGGGATGCTGCGTAACGAAGCCCTTTAAGAGACGAGATGCAATTGCCCTTGGCTCCAAAAAAATATTGTCCTGTGGAAGAGGGGGTTGTGTCCTGGCTGGTGCAAAGCCAGCGCCCGCGAGAGCCGCCCATGCCCTGGGCAGCCGGGAGCTCCACAGCACCGGGGACCAACGTGGGGCTGCAGCCCCCGCCCTTGGGCTGCCTGCTGTAAGCTCCTCTCCGTACAGAGGTGCTGTGAGGCCAGTATGTCCAAGGCTAATGAGTTATCGATCAGCAGATAATAGCAGTAGCTTTATTTCTAATGACTGGATTGCTTATTGATCATGTTGACATGCAGGGGGTGGGAGGACCAAACGTACCCTTGTATAATTAACACTGTCTGGGCATCGCAGCGCTCGCATCTGCAAAGGTGTGCGATGGGAGAGGAGCCTGTGCCCAGGTAAATCCATCTGGGTTTAGGCGCCGTTAACAATGAAAGAAAAACCAACTGCTTAAGGTAATCCCGGTAACCGGGGAGAGGGCAGAGAGGAAAGGGGGAACTCCCTGCAACAAACAGGTGAAGCCTGGAAATTCCCCAGTCCTGCAGCGCTCGGCACCGCTGCGAGCCCCCAAGGGCCGAGGTGGGAACCAGACGCTGCTCAGCGCTCCCTGCTCTTGCCAGGGGTTGCAAAGTACAACAGAGCTTTGCTCCTGGTCCTGCTGCACCAGGGGATGGATGAAAATTGGCCGGGTAGAAGAAACAAGGGCTAAATACTGCCTGATAGTACAAAGCGTTATAGGGAAATAGATTTTTTTCAAGTTATTACCTACCCTTTGTCCTTTAACCCTGAGAGGCACACAGACATCTAAGCTGTCGTTAGAATTTGCATTTCAAAGTAATATATGCAAAAATAGTCACACAATTCGGCCTTTGCAATATTAGCAGATTAAAACAAATCGACTCTGGGTCCTTAGCATTTTTATCAAATTTATTCCACCTTCCAACTCCCCAGCGCGGGAGGGAGGGGAAGAATATCCTGAGCTGAGCCCTGCTTGGGGACAACCGGGACACGTGCCCTTTGGGACAGTGTCTTCGTGCGGGACGGGTGACGGTGAAAGGGAGCAGCACTGGAGATGGCAGCGGCTGCTGTGGGCAGGGGTTCCTCCCTCCCGCGTTGCTCTGCAGAGTCCGGCACATCGCAGGGCCCACAGTCACTGGTGCAGCCCTGACACCCCGGTCCTGCCCCGGGCCCACGCTCGCCCTCCCACCCCGCGCTGTCCCCAGCCCCGCAGCTCCCCTCCGCCGCTGTTTTGGCGCATGGCGCTGAGCTGTCTCCCTGCCACCGGCGCTGCGCGTAGGACGTGTCGCTTCCTTATCTGCAGCACCCGAGAGCAGCTGCTGAGCCCTTCCTAATGGCAGCTGCATTCAGAGGAGGATATTCCCTATTTGTCTGTGGATAAGCCTTGAAGCGTGGAGGGGAATGGCAAGTGGCAATCGCTCAGGACTGTCAGTTCAGCTCTTCCAGCACTGCGGCGCGTTGCCTTACCGACAGCCACCTGCTCTGGGCATGGCCAGTCCATCCCCGCGGCTCGGACCCGCACGGCAGGCTCCTTCCATGGCTTCTGCAGCCACCGGCTCTTCTAAGCCTGGCCCCCAAAGCTGCTGCCAGCCTGAACACCCCAACACGGCCCTGCCTGCTCGAGCACCAGGGCTTAGCAAGGACGGCCGTTAGTGTACGGGCCGCAGCCCTCTGGTACAAGCCAAATTGAAAATACACAGAGCAGTTTGCAGCAGAGTTACCCTTTATACCGTCTGCCTTATTTCTTGCTTCCACCTTGCCTTCTCCATCACAGCAGGGCTGAAAATCAGCTTCTAAGCAGGGTCGTGCATCCCAGTCTGCATACAAATCCTCAGGCTGGGCTACGTGAGGCATTTCCCAGCCTACGTGATCACATCCCCTCCAATTAATGCCTGCCCTTAGCCTAACCCGCAGTGCAGAGCAGCCTGCCTGCAAGTTTCAGCCGAGCGGTGCTGCGTGGTCAGACCCTCGCGCGGGGAGGAAGAGGAGGGAGCGCTGAACGAGCCCTTCCCTGGGCAGTGCTGCCGCAGGGAGCCTTGTGCCAAGCGAACGAAGCGCCCAGCGCTGTCGGGTGTGTGCATCTGAACGCACTGCTTGGGTTGTGCTAATCCCAGCTGGAACCAAGCCCCAGGAACTGAGGAAGAAGCTCTGGCATCTGCAGGGCTGCACGCTGCCGGTGGCCCAAGAGCTCTGACGCAGACCAGACACAAGCTGCGCAGGACGCGTCTCTGGCAATCCTTATCAGCACCGAGTTCATTCAGAAAAAATACAGTTCAGTTGCTCACGATCACTGCAGAGTAAACCACACACCCAGTGTTTAATAATTCAAGAGCTGAGAAAAATAACCATAAATATTTAAAGCCTCTGGAGCTGTGATGCTTTTGGAATGGTGGTAGCACTTCACCCCTTTGCTTCGCCATCGCTCCCTTTCTCTCCTCCAACCTGCTCTCTGACCGCGGCTTTTACCTCACGCAGCAAGAGGAGGCACCGCTGTGCCCAGCCCTGTGCACCGGAGAGCATTTCTCTTTTGCATTAAGAAACTGAATTACATCTGAAATGGTTTGAGACCTAAGGTTTCAGCAAGGATAATGGGTTTTCATTCTGCAGGGATGCAGGCTGTACGTAAATGGTCTTTCCTGTGTTGTAACGCAGGGCCAGCACTAGGGCAGGGCTCTGCTGTTCCCTCTCCCGTGGATCTGGTGCACAATGTGCTACACTGGATCTGCCCGGTCTGCCGCGAGTGGGCATTCCCAGGCACCTGTGAAGGTCCCGCGGCCTCCCTCCCTCCATCCCTGCCTCCAGGCTTTGCCCATCAGCCTGTGGGTCCACCCCCCAGCCAGGGTAAACCTCAGTACAGTCTTTTTTTTGTCACTGTCTTAACAGTGACATGCAGTGGCAGCACCATGCAATGGTGGTTTGGGAGAACAATACCATGGCAAACAAGGACAGCATGAGTTATTGTCACGAAGATACCAAGATGGCAAAAAGAATATTCAGTTTTTTTACATTGTAAAACAGACAAAATGGCCGTTAGCCTGCAAGGGACACTGGGCTACTCCTACACTGCCCTTTCCAGCAGGGCCCGGGGGAACAATGCCGTGGAAAACCCCTCTGCTCTGGGGGAAGTTCAACGTGTGGGTGCAGGCCTGTGTTTCCCGGTTCTCAAAAATGGTTGTATCAAATGTACATAAGGTTTGGGAAAACAGCAGCTTTGGTACAAAGGGTCGCCAGCCCTTGGCTGCAGCGGGAGATGGGAATCTCCTGTCCCTGTCCCTCAGGCTCCAGCCTGAGCCAGCGTCAGCGTGGCTGCCGACACTCACGCTTGCCCTGCTGCCGTCCCCATGGCCAGTGGCACGGCCAGGCCCTGATGTGCACCCCCAGGGACCGGCGAATACCGCTGGGAACAGGAACGGAGCTGGGCAGGGCTGTGGAAGGTTGAGGAGAAAGACCCGGGAAGTGGAACAGCAGCGCTGCTCGGGATCTCGGCGGTGAGGTGACCTTCATCACTGTGACTCCGTCAGTCAGCTTGACAGGCCGGACTGATTGGGTTTGCGGGTGAAGCAGGAACTCCCAGGCTGACATTTCTAAGGGACTCGCAGCTGAACAAGTGCTGGCAGCTGCGAAGAGCAACCCCGGTCTCGGCAGCAGTGCCCGGCGCCGCAGGATCTCCCACCGCGGGCAGCTCTGGTGCCACAGGATCTCCCACCGCGGGCACAGCTGGGCAGCACCGGGGCACAAGGAGGAGCACGGGCAAGAGAGATTAATTCTCTTCTGCGGTGTGGGCTGTGCGAGGATAAATGGGGACAAACTTGCTTCTCAGTCAGAATTCCCCCTGCGTGTACACAGAAAGTGTCTCATGTCCTCACTTCGCGGGTGAATACGGTCCCGTCAGTGCAAACCTTGAAATGTCAGTGGTTTCTGAAATCTTTGCCGTCCCCTGGTGAAAGAGAAGCCTGAGCTACTGACTGGAAAGCACACAGGAGACGACCCGAGATGTGTTTGGAAACAGAGGAAATTAATTGGCTTTAAGATGGGGAAATAAGTCTGCTAAAAGGGTACAGCACAAAGCGAAACCGTGGGGCACAAAACCTCTGCTCAAGCAACAACAACTCACTGTTCAGTGAGAAGTTTCTTCCTCTCATCAGGTCTGATTGCGTAATCCAATTAAAAGAAGTGTATTTTCTCCTTTGTGATTAGCACTAGCCAGCCAGCATGCAAATGCCACCAGCCCCACACTTCATCATTTCCCAGTCTAATTACTGGTGAAGAAGGCTGGGGATGAGCAACAAAATTGAGTGCGTTATTGACTGCCGCACTCTCCGCCTGCTCCACACACAGGACAAAGATTAGTCATTAATCCTCCGGGTACTGGAGGTCTCCTTCAGCTTGTCACCAAATCAAACGCTGTTCATATAACTGATTTAACTTGGCATTTGGTTACAGCAGCAGTGGAAAAGTATCCAGCTAACCAAGGGTTTGGCTTGCAAAATGAGCTTTCCATGGACAAATGGATCGGGGAGCCAAGAGCCAGGCGGAGCAGGACTCAGGAGGGTGCAAAGGGGGAAAATGCCCCCCAAGCCACAGCATCTCAGGTCACCGCTGACCGGTGTGTCCTGGGGTGCCCCTGCAGCCCCACCAGCACGCGCGGTCCAGGCTCGCGCCCTGCGCCCAGCCCTCGCCGGTGCGACGCTCGGCCTCGGGCTGCCTCCAGCCCCTTCCGAGCCAGGAGCTCTCTGCGCCTGCATCCCTCCCGCCTGCTCCTCCCGGGGCTCAGCGGGGATTAGCAGGGATCTTCCCTGTTGCTTGGGAGGATTAAACATGTTATCCCCCTGCAGTCATTATGGATTCAGCTTATACTTTTCATTGTAAAAAGCGGCTTTCATTTTTGAAACATCTCTTTCTCAGGCCTTCAGAGAAGGGTTCAGTGCATGCCCCATGGGAAGCCAGAACTTCTGGAAACCGTCTTCTCTCTGCCCCAATGCCAGCAAGGTTTTGGGTCAGGATGGGCTGATCCTGCCGGTCGGGCCACGTCCTGCACGGCGTCTCTCTGCTGCTGGGCTGTGCCCTGGCCACAGCCCCACGTGTGGCTCGTAGGCACCAGCCGGGCTGAGGAGCAGCCATAGCATCCCCTTCCCTCCTTCGCAAAGCCTTTGGAGGAGGCAGGTTGTGGACGGCAGCCCCGAGGTGGTGGGACTCCCTGTCCGCACAAGGCCGTGTGCTGGGGGGACGCGGACGGGATACCTGGCGGTACCGAAGGCGTTGGTTTGACTCCCCTGGACCAGGCCGGGAGCCGAGCATTAGCTGCAGGAAAGCATCTATAAATGGAGGGAGAGCGGTTTTCCCTGCGGGTCCTGCTCTGCAGCCCAGCGGGCAGCACGCGGGACCACCCCTGCCCAGGACGGGCATCGGGGCAGAGGGAGCACCGTCGCGGGCAGGGGAGGAGGGGGGAGGCGGTGACGGAGCTTGGCAGGCGTATTCCTGACTGCACAATTAGCAATGAACAACTCCCTAATGATTGTTATAAAGTTTTAAACCAGCTAATGGGTCCTGGGAAGAAGAAGTTCATTGAAAGTACAAAGCATAAAAGAGCAAACACAAGCTGTGACATTTTAAATGAGAAGGCAGGAACCAGTCTCTCTGCAAGTGATTATGGAATTATAGTGCTGCCGCAGTTATCCGTTAGCCAGGGATGTGCCGGGAATGCAAAGCCAGGGCAGCGTGTGCCGGGGACCACAGAGCAGACAAGGAGGGCTGCCCACGGAGCGGGGGGGTCCCTGCTGGGACCCACGGGGTGCCCTGGGCGATGCTGGGGGTGCGGGGGGGCTGGCTGTGTTGCTGCCCATCCGTGTGCCCTCTTTTCCCAGCCAGCACTAGGGAGCCAGCGACTGCCCGAGCTGTCGGTGCCCCCACCGTTCTCTGTGCCCGCGTATCGATCCTCTCACCTCCCCGGCACCCGCAGCTTTGAAGCCATGACTGGGGATGGTGACGAGGGGACACTGTCCCCATGGGGTGGGCGCTCGCCTCCCGTTGGGGCACTGCCCGCCCAGCTCCCCAGCACGGACATGGGAGCTCCCTCCTCAGCCCAGCACACACTTTGTGTCATTTTGGCCCACGAATGTTCTCTGGAGTCTGCGATTTCTGCCGCTGCCATCACAAGCCACCGCCTCATGCGCTGCCAAATCGCATCGTGCCGTGCCGTGTCCGTATGAGTGGATCCTTGACCTTTCCTTCCTTCTCAGGCTTCGGGCGTGCGTGTTGCCTGCGGACAGGCACCCGTGTGCTCCTGCGAGGCTGCAGCCCTGATCCAGAGAGGAAACGCGGCAAAAGCCTGGGCTCTGGCAGCCTCGGGGATGGGGGCTGCAGGCTGGAGCAGGACCCCACCTGGCCACCGCTCGCGGGAGGTGAGAAACACTCGGTGGTCCCCACAGAAGCCTCCAGACCCTGCCCCGTCCCGTGCCCGCGGCAGCAGGGGGATCTAGTGCCCGCCAGCCCCACGCAGGGCCAGGGACGTTCCAGGGGGACAAAGGAGACACGGCGACAACCCCACGTGTGCCAAAGCTGCTGCCGGGACGAGGCAGGGAAGAAGGTTTAAATGTTTTCATTAGATTAATGTGCTGTGGCATTTTAAATTAGGAAATATTAATGTGGAAATAATGGGGATGTGCATGGGCTATTTTTCATTCCCCTCAGCAGCCTGTAGGACAAGAGAGGCCCCGGGCAGAGCTGCCGTCGCAGGAGTTGCCACTGCCCCAGGTTGATCCTCCCTCGGGATGTGCAGAGGGGGAGGCATACGCTGGCTCCAGGAGGCTCTGGATGGGACACAGCTTTGGGGGCCCGTGCCTACGCTGTCACTCCGGGAGATCTGAGCCCTTCCGACGGCCCCCCTGCCCACGGGGCATCCCCTGCCCTCGGGGTCCCTGCCTGCCCCGACCCCCGGCAGCCCCCAACACCCTGCCCACCCACGGGCAAGTAAACCAAGCTTACACCTTCCTCTTTTATTTATGACTTTCATTCCACTTTCTGCTGACTCTCTGATGGCACCGCTCCAATTTAATTAAGTAAATAAATACAGTGATTAATTTAGATGCCGTGGACTCTTCTGCGTGAGCCCTGACAGCGCTCACGGCTGCAGGCTGGGCAGGAGATGCCCTGGTCCAACCTGCCCCACGGTCCCCCCCAGTGTCACTCTGTGTCTCCCGCAGGCTCAGCGCGGTGCTGGACCCACGGAGCCCCACGTGCTCCCACGGTGTGGCCAGAACTGTGGGTAACAGAGAGGGGGCTCAGGACGCTCCTCACGCGAGTGGACACCCAGCGCCCCAGGCTCCAACAGGCAGAGAAGCTGGGCCCTGAGGGCAGGAGCAAGTAACGCCAGTTTGTGGCTTTCTGGGTTAAAAAAAAAAAAAGACTAAGTGGCATTCTTCCACTGAGTTTTGATGCAGAGCACTTCTTTAATACAATTCAGAGGACATAACTCTGGAATAACTCTGTTAGTATCTAATTATCTTTGCTATTGACCCAGCACTCCCCAATAGTCTGGCACAGCATGGGATTTTTCCCTTAATGTGTTATTTCCAAGTAGCCATGAAATTGCACAGGATTACAAACTTCCCCGCTTTGATGGAAACTCTTCCTACTCGGAAGGTTTCTGCAGGGAATAGAGACAAAACGCTTTAGTGTGTCGGTGAATTAAGAAGAATATTCCTTAGTCCAAAGGGTAAATTCATTTATTGCCCGCTTCTCGTGGGGCTGAAGAGGGTGGTCTTTGCACGCACAGCCCAGGAGTACGGCACGGGTCTCTGAGGGGCGGGAAAAGAGAGCAGGGATATGGAGATAAAGCTAATTAAATTGAGATTCATGGATTCAAAGACTAAAGAAGGTGCCTTATCTGGTGAGGAGGGCAGAGGGGAGGGACTGAGGACACCTGGCTTCTAATCTCAAACCTCCCCTTAATGTGTTCTGTAGCCTGGGGCAAGTCACTGCCTTCCCTTTTCATTGCCCTGCACCAAGATAAAGCATCCGGCTGTTCACACGCTCTGCAGCATTTCTGAAGCTTGGAAATGTCTGGAAACGCTTTGAGACCCCGCGTCATTGTACAGGCTCTGGGTGCCCACCACCCCTGAGCCCCACTGTAGGCACGTCCCGGCAGCCACGCGCTCGTCCCCTCCTCCCCTCGTCCCCTCGTCCCCAGCGCTGGGTGCAAAGAGCAGCCTCCAGCTCCCATCTCTCTGCGGTGACAGGATTTGGATGTGACTGCTGAGACATCTTGCATTTCTGCACCTCCTCTGCCCTTTTGGCAGCAGAACCCACAGCAGCAGCTGCGATTTCGCCCTGGGGATGGAGAGGGGAATGTCCCTTACGGCCGAGCTGAGCCCAACGACGCTCGGTGCGGGCACAGGCTCGGCAGCAGGACTTCAGGGGGAGACGCAATAATATTTATGATATTAAACAAACCCGAGGCCCACAGCTAGTGGTGAAGGTAGCAAAAAGAAGATCAATATGATGGCTAATGGATACAGAAGGGCAATTTAATTGGGTGTTGTGTTTGATAAATTATTTGTAAAGTTAAACACACAATGAAAGTATTGCAGGCCTGCCTGCTCAGGAGGTAAATGAGTCAGCTGGCACAAATTGAGCCCAGATGATTAATGGTTATAAGCACCATTGTTTGCTAAACTGACAAGTCACCAAGAGTGAAAACAAAGCTGGAATATTTTTAATTGGGTTTTATGTGTGTCTCCCTGTTTGGGAGCAGGTCTTTATTTGAGCGGGGGACCCAGCGGGGCTGTGATCACAGACATCCCTGCGGCAGGTCGCGCAGTGCCCAGCTCGCCCGGGGAAGCTGCCTCTCCGGCGGGATGCGGTGGAGCAGGAGCAGCATCCCTCCGGCCCGCAGCACCCCTGTGCTCCAGCGCCTTCCTCCTGCCGGGCCCGAGGGAGGAACAGGGGTCGCTGCCCCCGCGAAGCCCAAAGCGAGAGCATTAGAGCAGATTAAGCGAACCTCTGCTGCTGTGAGCTTTATGCTCATAGAGTTGGATTAGTGCATAACGAACAACTATGTGGATTTACATTTCAAATTAACTTTGGAAAAAGTATAGTAGTCTGTCGATTGCCTAAAATACGTAACAGTTCTTTGGTCTCACATTTAAGCCCATAAAAATGCTGCTGTTACTAAAAAATGGCTATTTTGGGAATCTGAGCCCCACATAAGCCAATTAAATTTAAATACTGACACCATTTCCTCGCAACTTTTCCTATTATTTAAAAATTACTCCCATTCGGTTCGCCTGACTGGCGCTGGAACAGCGGCCGCAGATGGGCCGGGGATGGGCAGTGTGTGATGGCCGGCCTCCTGCTCCCGCACACGGGCACAAGTGGGGATGAAAGTGACGTTGATTTAGCAAATGATTTTTAAAAAATGCAAAAGAGTCTTTCTCAGTAAGGACTAGGCAGAAGACAAGCGATGGCAACTTTCTCCACCCTGCTCCGCTTATGTCCTGAGCCGGGACAGGAGTCCCTGGACGTGCTCCTCAGCCGGTTATTCTAAGCCTGATTTATGTAAATCTGTGATGAAAGCACGTGTGATGTCGGTGCAGAACTTGCATCATAAGCAATGCAGCCGCCTTTTCTTTCCTCCGCTGTCCCTGCTGCAGCCGTGCCTCCGCACCCATCACCTGGAGTTGTCTCCCCATCACATCGGCTGCTCTTCCTCCTCCTCCATCCTCCTCCATCCCCCTCCGTTCCTCCCCACCAGCGGCTCACCCTCGTCCACGCCAGCTGGGTGCTGGTCAGCCAGACTGCGCCTCACCACCCCCGGGCGCAGGGTCCCGGCCGTCGTGGTTCCGAGCAAATCAAGTTGGGCAGAAAAGCAGTTTTACGTGAGCACCTTCTGCGGGTACCAGAAGGTCAGCTGCCACCCGCCTGCGACCCGGTATTGACAGCCCAAGAGTTTGGAACTAACGAAAGAAGTGACGAGGTCTCACAATGACCAAGTCTGAATGGAGTGGTTTCTGGCACCCTTTCAAATTGATTTTAAATATGAACTCCCTTTAATCCTCCTCCCTATCTCATTCCCTACATCGCTGATTCCTCATCAAACAGTTTAAATTAATTTGAGCCCGCCGTCCTCTGCCCTGTTATCTTTTCCCCCCTCATTTATGAATTTTAAATCAACTTGTTAACAACCTACTTAGTTGCATAATTTTGCTGTAATAATCCCTGCCGCTGGCCGATTGCATATTAATTCTGGAGATAACATGCTCTGCAACCGACGGCGCGGCAGGCTCACGGCGGTGCTCTCGCTGCCAGCAGTGACCGCCGCACCAGGAAAATGCCTTTGGACAGACCAGTAGCCCAGTGGCCACCGGGACTTGGGTTACTGGTGCTTTGCCTCCCGCCCGCTGCTCCCCAGCCCAGACCTTTCCCCACCACACTGGGGCCGCAGCCCCTGCACGGCTGGCGCGGGGGGGCCGTGGCTTGGTGCTGTGCGGGGACACCGCGGCACGGGGTGTCTTCACCATCCCTTCCCTCCGAGCCGGCACACGTCGTCTCTATTCGTCCTCACAGCCCAGAGGCTCCAGAGCAAGCTGCGATGCAGACAAGTTTCCAAGATGGAAATGGAAGATACAATCTATAAATCATTTCCTAAGGGTTATGATAATGGCTTATTGATTAATAGGAGAGGGTAGAGAAAACATGGGAAGCGCTGGAGGTCATAAATCCTGTAAATTAGGTAACCCTGCGTGTGCCAAGCGATGCGAGCTCTGCGCTCGGGTCCCCGCCTGGCAGCGGCTGCGTTCCTTGCCTTGGTGAAGTTTTAACGCTCCCCACCAGCAGCAGGGCCGGGCTCAGCAGGGCCAGCCCCATTCTGTGGCTGCAGGAACGGTGGTTATGAATCCCACGGGTTTTCCCCTCGGCTCCGCAGGTGAAGATCACTTCAATGAGATGCTCAGGGAGCCCCCGCTCAGCTCCTCTGCTCTCCGTCCCGGTGAGGTTTAATTCCCCTCCCACACTCCGCTTTCATCCCTCCTCTCTTGTCCCTCTTAAGTCATTGAAAGCAGCGCTTCTTTATTTGACCATGCTGTGCATTAATCCGGCTTGTTCTACTTCCATGGAGACACGCTGGGAGTGCTGGTCCTTATTTTTCCTGCTTTTTGTTGTTTTTGTATAAATTTCATGGCTAAAGAAAAGCTGTCCATTACCTCTAACAACAACAGATCAGCCAGAGGACTGCAATGAGCAGTCTGTTCCAGCAGGCAAGTGCTTTACCTTAATTATAGAACGTACCTGCTCTTTCCTAAGAGCTGGTGACTGGCGGCTCTGCCAGTATGTGACCAGGGACCGCCAGCACCGCTGGCCCCCGCCCAGGAGCTGCCGCTCGGCGCCGCCGCTGGCGGGGACCGGCTCCGGGGCACCCGGGGCCACTAGCCCCTGGAGCCGCGGCCTCACGGTGCCCTCTGGCGACTCGGCGGGGAAGGGCCACGGGACGGGAGCTCGGGTCGCCGTGGCCTCCCCCTGCTGCCGGGGGCTGCCCCTGCCCGGCCCCCCCCGCGGAAAAGGGGGGGCTGAGAGAGGAGCTGAAGGACAGCGGGGGCGGGGGCTGAGCCCTCCCCGGCCGGACCCTGCAGCCAGCACCCGCCCCAGCACCCAACGCCGCGAGAGAGACCTCCTGCTTCCCCCCCAGCTGAAAAGGGACTGTTCACTCTGCCAGTGATGTGGTGATGTCATTAAGGAGCAATTTCTGGGGGTCTTGTGTCCTTGTTCCCCTTACCTCTTACCCCGGCGTCGGGGAGATGCTCCTCTGCGTGTCGGGGGGCATCGGCCCCCAGCGCCGTCCTGGGACCCCCTCGATAATTAGCACTAACCAGGCTCCCCGGGGTGCAGGATGATGGGTGCCAGGCCGGAGGAGAGCAATGAGGGCTGCAGCCGCCCGCGGCGACTCTCGGTGCCCTGTCCAGGAGATGATAATATGCATTCAGAAATCATTATAAATAATTAGTAAGCTGGTATTCCAGGGTGATATCCCATAATCAAACATAATGATTTCGTAGTGTTTGAGCGAGAACCAGACATTTCAAGATAATGGCTTGCTTTGCCTTTTATTTGGTGTGTATTAGATCCCCATATGGTCTCAAAAGCAGTCATTAGCACAACTGTAGTTTATAATTAGGTCTGTTCTGACTTGTATGCTATTCATTACATGCTTAAAGTCAGACCTGAGAAGATCTCGTTTTTAGGACAGGACAAAACTGTAGCTTCAACTAATGGGAGATCTTACCGCTTTTGAGACAAGATGCATCGCGGAGCAGTGACGGTCCCACCGGGACCCCGTTTCCCGGCGCGGCACCGCTCCCACCCGCCCAGGCCGGCACCAGCTCTGGGTCCCGGCTGCTGCTGAGCAAATTGCCCCATTTTACTGGTCTTTCCCTTTGCGCAGGAAGAAACCTGGATGACAAGCTCCTAAATTGTTGTATAGACATTTGCAAGTGTTCCCTTAGCTCCGGCGCGTGACCCGTCCAGCACCGGCTGTTCAGAGCTGCTGGCCACAGAGCCCTGGAGCTGGGGTTTGGTGAGGATGCACGTTGAAGGCTCTGGTGCACCATCGATGTGTCTGCACGTCCTGGCTGGGCCCGGCGCTGGGGCTGCCTGCGCGCCTTTGCTGCGGGCTGGGACTGCGTCCGCGTGTGGCTTTTCCCCCTTTAGCTTTGCCGAGGGACAGCGGCGGTTTGGGATGACACCCAGCGCCGGGCCAGGGGTCGTGCTGGGACGTGATGCCCTGACTGGCTCCTCAGCCATTTCCTAGGCTTGGGGACAACCTGATGTCCTAGCAGAAATTGTTCTGGGTGAGATCGAGTGTTTTATTTTAAAATGTTACTAACAAGTTAGTCCCTCACTGCCCTGCTCTCACCCCAACCCAAAGCCCCATCCCCAGCTGCGATGTCCTGCCCAGCCCCACCAGGGCCCCCCCGGCCTCGCTGGGAGCCCAGCGCCACTCTCGGCTCTGCCCGGGCCATGCTCCCGCTGCAGACAGCCCCAGGAACCCGCTGGGTGCCCCGTGGGCTGCTCCGGCCGCTCTGCCACGGGCACCAGTGCCGACTGCACGTAGGTGCGGGGCAGGGCCGGGTCCCACGGCTGAGGACAGCTGGGGATGACGCTCCCGCAGCGCCCGCTGACAGCGTGGGACCCAGCTCTCTGTCAGCAGCTTCCCCTCCTGCCCCGGTGCGCTGGGGCGGATCCAGGGATTAACCTCCAGGGTGTCTCTGGGAAGGGGATAATCGCCAGCCCGTTTGCTGCAGTCTCAGTTGAAAACCAGGCAAATCTGCTCCCTCCATGCAGATAAAAGTGATGAAGATATCAGAGATGTGACACACCGCAGTGTGGGACTTGACTCTTCATTACTGACTCATCTGACTGCAGAATTGATTCCATTTCCACACGGTTTATTGCAGTTCAAAGCCTGGTTAGCTTTACCGTCCCTTTGCCCGTGGGCCGCGGGCGCTGCAGGGACAGACATCAGAGGAAGGGGAGCGCAGAGGGGTCAGCGGGGGGCGCGGGCTCCGCACCCGCCGTGACACCGCTGGGGTCCCTTGCAGCAGGGACGGGGCGGTGGGAGCGCAGCACGGCTGGAGGAGGGATGCAGCGCATCGCCTGACGGGGAGGAGACGAAAACGAGACGCTGATCTGTAATTGCAAACAATGAAATCCACGAAAACAGGCTCATTCTTATGCACAACATGTGGCCTCTAATTAAATTTTAAACATGTTTCATTTTCTGTCTTTTCCCCCCTAATTTTCCATAGAAGGTAATTAGCTTTTTTTTTTTATTTCTGTGGGTACGTAATTAATTAATACTTTGTTAACCGTGGCCAGGATCAGACTGTTTTGATTTACTCCCCGTTAACCCTTCCCCGGTGCCGTTACTCTCAGCCCGCAGCCGCAGGTACAGGCAAGGGGCAACCCGCCGCAGCCCTGCCCGCACCCCCCGGCTCCCCCCGCA
>VWZL01001371.1:629983-650589 GCA_013396915.1 Stercorarius parasiticus
CCTGCCTGCGAGCTGCCAGCTCCTGCCCACTCCTGCCAGCTCCCGCCCTCTCCTGCCTGCGAGCTGCCAGCTCCTGCCAGCTCCTGCCTGCAAGCTGTTCCTGCCCACTCCTGCCTGCTCCTGCCTGTGATCCCCTGCGGCCTGGCGGCTGTTCCTGCCCGCTCCTGCCAGCTCCTGCCAGCTCCTGCCTGCAAGCTGTTCCTGCCCACTCCTGCCTGCTCCTGCCTGCAAGTTGCCAGCTCCCACCCGCTCCTGCCTGCACGCCTGGCAGCAGCCCGCAGCCCCCCAAAGGCCACCTCCCTGCAGCAATTTGGGCGGTGGGTTTGCCCCGTCCTTGGGCTGGCTCCCGCCCGGGGGAACACTGCAGCGCGGTGCCGGAGCCCGGCTGGGCACTGCCCGGAGCACCAGCTGCCCCATGGGCTCCCGATACCGCACCGGCCCCTGCCCCGCAGCCCCATCCCTCCGTTCTGTGCCGATGGACCCACCCTGGCCCCTACCCCAAACCACCACCACACGTGGGGACGATTCCTGCTCACTGCAGCGCTGACACTTCACCAGGTCCCGCACAAGAAGCGTTTCTCCTGGTCTCCAGGGCCGTGTCCTGAAATGGGCACATCTTGGCACCATCCATCACACGGGACACGGGGCTGGCAGCAGCCCTGGCTCGGAGCTGCTGGAGGAGCAGGGGTTTGTGCTGCGCCGCGCTGCGACCAAGCCTTTGCCCGTGCTGTGGCAGACGATGGTCCTGTGGCAGCTGAGCTCGGAGACGTCCCTGGTGCGGGTCACCGACGCGCTGCCCCAGCCCTAATTCTACCAGCGACCAGCTGCTCCGGCTGTAAATCTTGGTGTCTGGCTCTGCAAGCCACCAGCACAGCCCCTTCTCATGATTAATAGTAATAATTAAATTCATATCAAGCCACAGAACAACGTCACGGGGCAGCCCGGCAGTAGGAGCCACTGTTGGGACACTGACAGGCCAAGAGGGACGAGCGGGCGATGCCCTGCGGTCCCAGGAGGCTCCGCTGATTTACAGCGGGGTGCATCAGCTCGACCCCATGTGCCCGGGGAAGCCGGCCTCGCTGCTCCCTCCCACCGGGCCCAGACGCGTCCAGGGTGGCCACGAGCATCTCCTTCTGCCCCCACCGCAGTGACAGCACACAGCGCAGAGAGGCCCTGCCCTGGGGAGACCTTGGAGCCCCTTCCAGTCCCCAGAGGGGCTCCAGGAAAGCTGGGGAGGGACTCTGGAGCAGGGAGGGGAGCCATGGGACGAGGGGGGGCGGTTCTAAACTGAAAGAGAGGAGATTTAGATGAGATCTCAGGAAGGAATTCTTTGCTGTGAGGGGGGTGAGCCCCTGGCCCAGGTTGCCCAGAGAAGCTGTGGCTGCCCCATCCCTGGGGGGGTTCAAGGCCAGGTTGGACGGGGCTTGGAGCAACCTGGGCTGGTGGGAGGTGTCCCTGCCCAGGGCAGGGGGTGGCACTGGGTGGGCTTTAAGGTCCCTCCCAACCCAAGCCATCCTGTGACTCTGTGACCAGCCTGCCTGCTGTGTGCCTCCAGACAGCTTTTTGCACAAACACCTCCTGCCCCTCGTTGGCCCAGAGCCACCCCGCGCACGCTGCGGGTCCCCGGCTGCAGCGTCCCAGCCCTGTGCGGGCAGCACCGCGTGGCTCCGCACCCCAGGGCTGTCCTCCGGGGCTGCACCTGAGCAACACGAGGACGCCACAACTTCGTGAAGCAGAGCAAAGGTCTCGGGTCCACCCAGGGAAAAAGCCCGGGCAAAGTGCAGTAGAGATGTCCTTGGCGGTGTTTGCAGTGAACACAGCCCATCTGTCCCGCGGGAGCCACCCCGGGGCGTGCGCTGCGCCTGCAGCCACCTCTCCCTGCCACGCAGAGCCGAGCATCGCTCACCTCCCCTGTAATGGCTCCGTGACACCGGCAAAGGACTCTCATTAACAGAATATAACGTGCAGTGAAAATAATTGATGATCATCTTGTAGGAATTGATTATCTGTCTCCCGTAATGCTGCGTTGCTCATACGTTAAGGGACTGTCGCTCTTCCCCGCGCAGCAGCGCAGGCTGAGCACCCAGCCGTGCCCGTGGCCATGGCCCCGCTCCTGCCTGTCCCCCCGCTGCAGGCAGGGCTGGGGGGGCCGCGCCAACCTGGGCTGAGCCGGGCGCTCTCTGCGCGAGGGTGCAGTGCTGGGGCACGAGCCCGGAGCCAGCCCTTCCCGCAGCCCGAGGAGGAAGAGGAGGAGGAGGAAGGCTCCTCGAGTGCCATGAACTCCTGCCACTCCCCAGCTGCGAGCCGGGGGGGGGATTGGGTGATGCCTGAGGAAGCGTCTCTGCAGCCACGGCTCATCTCAAAGCCTCTGTGTGAGCGAAGGTGGGGGCTGTGGTTATTCCCACGCACCCACCCGCAGCGGCCATGTGGATGGCACTGGCCACCTCATCGCTTCTCCTTGCCCCCGTCCCAGCCAGCCAGGGCACTCGCTGCCTCCCGCTACGGCCAAGCCCAGGCTCCGCACACCCACCGTGGGACAGACCGGCCTCTCGCCGTGGCTGCCCGTCCCCGTCCCGGCACGCACCTCGGCATCGCCCAGGCCATTGCCTTGGCGGGCAGCTGGGAACGGCAGCGGTTGTTTGCAGAGCCACAGCCCCGAGCACTCGGCGGGAGCTGCACACTCAGCAGAACCCAAATCTCCCGAAAAACCTGAATAAACTCGCCAGGCGGAGCGGGAGCTGGGCAGGGACCCAGATCCCCTCCTCATGCTTGTCACATGAATGAGCTCTGGGGCCGGGCTCCCCCTGACCCACAAGGGGATTGTGCGCATTGTGGGGAGGATTAGGCCGTTTCAGGAGGCCGGGAGCGTCTGTGTGTGCAGGGCTGCCCTCTCCCTGCCTGCCGTGGTCCCTGGGGGTACCGCGGGCATCACGGCAGGAGCTTCCTGCCCCACGGAAAGGGGGAACGGGCCCAGGGCACCCGCGGGGCTGGGGGGCCCTTGGGCAGCCCCCAGGGAGGCGGTGGGTGGGTGGGGGATGCCCCAACACCAGGGCAGACGCGGCAGCAGCTCCTCAGCCTACAGGCCCTGCATCAGCAGGGGGTCACCCAGTGACCCCCACCCCACCCCCCCCAAAACAGGGAAGGNCAATTCTGCCCGCTATGAAGAGAATTTTATTTTGCTACCCCCGGGAGGAAGGAAGGCCGCCTGGCGGAGCGTGCAGAGGAAATCTCTGCAATAACTCACGGCCTCACAGCGCTGCGATCAACAGGGGCTGGCCGGCAATGCCCACACTGCTCCCCCGCTGCCGCCACGACCTCTTGGCCTGGGGAGTGGGGAAGCACCGCATGCCCACGGGCTTTCTGTGGCCCTTGGCAGAGGCATGGGCTCAGCAGCTCCCAGCCTGCCGGGATTAAGCAGTCACCTGGGTTCAGCACACAGAATAGCCCTGTGACACCAGCTCTCGCAGAGAAGCAGCCCCCTGAAGGCACCAAGGGGTGGTTTGAGCATCCACCACCTGCTCATTCATCACCATGGCAAAAGGCAGGGTTCCCAGCAGTTACACCATACCCCATGGCTTATTTTAGCTCCCATTTTATGGGTAGGTAGTGGTGAGGGGCTCTGGAAGCTGAGCACCACTCTTGTATTTCCCAGTGGTTGCATACCTTTGCTCACAGAAATGACATGACTAAATATAGCCCCGTTCCTAGTGGCGGGGGAGGAACGGGCACAGAGACAGCCCCGGCCCAGCTGCCGCGGGAGGGGAGGTTTGCTGCAGGGCAGAGTCCGTGCGCTGCTGTGGTGCCAGCCCTGCCATGGCACGCAGAGAGGGCCCCATGCCCTGCCCTTACAGGCAGGGCAATTATATGACTTCTAGTCTGAGTCACGTTATAGCCTGATACGGGGCAAGAACCCCTGCTCCTGAACCCACACACCCCGCTTCCTCCTTCACCCGGGCTTCCACAGCAGTGGGTCCACGGAGCAGTCCCACAGGAGGTCCCGGAGCCAAGTGGGGGGGTGTCATGGGGCCAGGCTGACACCCAGCTTTAGGCCACCCCTGGAAAACATCTGAGGATTTACTACCAAAGTGTTCCCAGCCAGCCAAGTCCAAGCAGCAGGAAATTATTTAAACACTTTTTCCTTAGAAGAAGGGTTGGCTCCCTGCCCCGGCTGCGCAAGCCTCTCCGGGGCAGCGCTGGTTAGGGTAACGCCTGCGTCAGCTGCAGCGCTGCCGGAGCCTGGGGCAGACGGGAGACCCCTGCAGCAGAGGCTGGGGCTGGGCAGAGCCCTGGCTGCAGAGGACAGAAGCTGCTCTCACAGGCACGGTCAGTGCTCGGCAGCCCCCACACACCCAGAGCCCGGCAGCAGAGCCCAGGCTACATCCAAACCCCCCTCCCCGCTGTCCCCACCACAGTGACCCACCTGATAGGGAAACTCGGCCCCAGTGGGGACCATCCCACATGGGGAGGGGAGCAGATGGGGGGCAGCTTGCCCATACCTACAAAGACAGGGATGACAGGAGCAGCTCCTCAGGGTTGGTTTATTGCGACGTGAACCCGTTACTGCAGCTACAGCAGACACACCAGTTATGAAAATACAATTACTTGGCTTTACAGTATCACAGCTCAGCACTGTACAAAGTCCTTTTGTACAAAATACTCTGTTGGCTTTATGAAGTTACTCTACAGTATGAAAAAACCCTGTGAGATTTAGCCCGAAAGAAAGCCCAAAGTGGCCCTGCAGCAGAAGGAGCCTGAAGAGAGCAGCCGCAGCGTAGGGCTGGACCCTGCCAGGGGCTCCGGGGAGCTCGGCACAGCTCCCGCAGGAAGACCTTCCTTTACCCCGCACGGGGTTTCAGCCGAGCTCGCAGGCAGGAGGGCCCTGCTCAGCTCGGAGAGTGACAGCATGGACAGACAGCAGGACAGTCCGCCCACCACTCATGAAAACAGATGTTGAAGTGTGTGTCCATCCCGCTCGCAATAAAGAGGGAGCTCAAGGCTTTCACAGGCATCCTGCCAAGATGGGCACGGGAACAGAAGTGTCTCTCAAACCAGAGTACATGGGGACACTTGGCTGTGTCCCAAACCCCAACCAGAGCCTCCTCTTGCGGCTGAGGTGGGAAAGGGGCATCTCGCCCTCACTGGGTGGGGACCGGCTTCCACAGCCAGCAGGACCCGCACAGTGGGAGCCTTGGGGTGATGGAGCAGCAGGTGGAGACCCAGGCTCTGCCACAGCCCCACTCACCTCTCCTCAAAACTGACCCTAAATACACATCGTCTGGCACATATAGAAGTGTGATTCTAGGAAAGAAGTTCAACATTTGATGGGTAAATTGTAAAAAAAACAAGTTTATTTGAAAAAAAACTCAGCCTCTTACAAGATTTCTGATCAACATTTACTAGAACTTGAGAGCCATTAACCTGCTCCACGTACGTTGAGATATTTTCCAACGCTAAAAAATAAAAAATAAATACATACAAATTCTTTCCTCCCCCTTACGTGTCCTAGATGTGAGTGGTTAGGCATCCACTGCCTTAAGATCTCAGTTGAACAGAAGCAAGTAAAAGAGGTTTCTCTAAGAGATAAAAGGAGCGAAAGCAGAAGGCCTGTCTCAGGGATGTACCATCTCCACCCACCCACCCCGGCTCTGCCCAGGGGCCGGCACCCGAAACACCCGCCTGGCTGGGATGATCAGTGCAGGGATGCTCCAGTGGAAACCCACCCCATGGGGGGCCGGGGCAGCACAGCCCTGTGGTGGGACCGAGGCCGGCAACCCGACCCGGCACCCCAGCCGGGCCTCCACGATGGCACCCGTTTCACATCACCCAGCGCTGGGCAGAGGAGGCACAGCCAGGGCAGAGTTGGGGGGCCGGGGGACCCCAGCCCTCCCCATGGAGGGCTCAGCTGCAGGGGCCACCACGGCCCCGGAGGGGGTGACACTGCCCAATGCGAACCACAGCCGACCTTCCCCAACCCAAATATCCCGTGAGAGCACAGCTACGAAAGAGGGATTTTGAAGAACTACAGTAGCTAAAGTGTTTTCAAAACATACCTAAAGACCACCTACAGAGCCAGGAGGCACCGGGCACAGGAGCCAAAGACCACCCTGCCCCATGCCCAGATCTCCCCCTCCGCGGAGGGCCTGCAGTAAGAAGCGTGTGAAGCAGTATTCATCCGGGGCTGGCCCTGAAGCCCATCATGCTTCAACAAATCCAGTATCCTGCTTTTTATGGCTTTTTAACAACAAAACTCCCCAACACACACGCATACACACACACACCCCCACCCACCCCGAGCAGAATACAGAGCTAAAGCACAGTTTAGGGTTAAGGCTCATCCAGATTCAGCTAGATATGAAGACTGTAAGGCACATATTAGTACATTCATGTTACTGTTAAAAAGCCAGACTATAAAAAGCCCCCCTGCCCCCCAAAGCACGAGGATACCGTGTGTGTAGCCCTGTTACCTTTGTTGAACACAGATGGACAGAGAATTCAGAGCCTGGTTAAAAATGAACACCTGGTTTAAACACTTCTCACAGCGGCCCAGCGCCAGCGGAGCACTGCCCCAGCCACCGCGCCAGGGCAGAAGCACTTCCCCGACACTCCGGGATTGAGACCGGTCCCTCACATGTGGCTCTCCTCCTCTTTGACACCATCCTCCGCGCTCTTCTGAGGTGAGGGGGCCACATCGTTGTTCGCCTCTTTCTGCTTCTCAGCCTCGTCGACGTTGGTCTCCTCCTCCTTCCCTTCCTTCCGCGCCTTCTCCTCTGCCTTCTGCTCCTTTGCCACCAGGCGATAGTTGATGCCCATCCCGATGAAGAGGTAGATCCCAGAGATGATGAGGATGACTCCACAGGCCCAGTACGTGTACTTGTAGTCACCGTACATGTCATTGAGCTTCCCTGAGGGACAGAGAGGGGACAGCTTAGCCAGACACTCCCAGCACCAACAAAACAGCTCCAGGCTGTGGAGATGTTCTCAAGAGCAGCCCAAGCCCATCATCCTCAGCTTCAGGCCTTTATTCCTCCATCCCCTGCTCCCCCACCCTGTGGCAGGGGCTCGGCCCCCACCTCCTCAGCCACACTCCAGATGCCAGGGCAGCCTTAGGGCCACTGCTCCCCCCCTTGCCATTGCCCCAGTGCTGAGGGCCCACAGCTTGGGGGGACCCACCACCCCTCCAGCGAGGCTGGGCAGGACAGGCAGAGCACCCTGGGCACAGCACACCCTACCTAGCACAGGGGGTCCCAGAAGCACGGGGCAGCACTCCACGATGGTCACCAGCCCAACAGCACTGGAGAACCGCTGGGCTCCCACCAGGTCCATCAGGGTCTCAAACAGGACTGAGCTCAGCCAGCCGAAGGCAAAGCCGAAGAAGCCAGCATAAATGCAGAAGCCAGCGTAGGTGGTGGACATAGGGGCCAAGAGATGGCACACCCCATTGTAAATCACAGAGATGGCGAAGAAATACTGGATTCTGGGTCTGATCCACTTGGTGTTTGCCACCAGTCCCATGGAAGGTCTGGCCACCATGTCTACGAAGGCCAGGATGGACAGCAGGAAGGCTGCAGACTCATTAGCGATCTTCTTGCTCTTTGCATAATTGCTGAGGAAGACCAAGGGAGTGAACAGCCCAAAGAACATGATCACATTGCCTGACAGATAGAGCAGGAAGCCCCTGTGTGTGAACAGGGACAGGTCCAAGAACTTGTTGATCGTCTGGAAAAATGTGCTCTTCTGTTTCTTGGTCTTCCCACCGATGAGGTCTGTGCTGGTGTCACCATCGTCCTTTTTCACTGCCTTCCCAGCTTCCTGCAGCACCTCCTTAGTGGCCTCTTTCTTCATCTGATCCGGCTTAGGGCCTATGGGCCGCATCAGGGATCCGGCAACGCAGCAGTTCAGCAGGAGACCACCAAGGATGAGGAAGCTACCACGCCAGCCAAATATGCCAAAGAAGAGCTGGTTCACAGGCGCGAGGGTGGAGAGGAACACAGGGCTGCCCGCCATCGCCAGCCCGTTAGCCAGAGGACGCCTCTTGAAGAAGTACTTGCCGATCATGGTCAAGGCTGGGTTCAGGTTAAACGCGAGTCCAAGGCCTGGAGAAGAGGAGAGATGAGGGGCTCAGAGCCTGACCAGCAGCACTGGCAGAGGGGCTGGTGGAACAAGCCGGGTTTCAGGTCTGGGGGCTTCACCACTCTGTTCCGCCTGTGTTAACTTCCCGACTGCATGAGCAGCACCGGGCCCCCACTGCCTACTTGGGAGGAGGCGCCAGGGCAGCAGCGAAGCCACACGCAGGAATTCGGGAGCCAAAAGGGGAGAAGCACCCTGGCTCATAACAAACCTTGCCTCAACTGGCGGGGCACAACTCTAACCTGGGGCAAGAACAAAGGATGCTCTCTGTTCTCAGTACCAAATCCTAAACCCGTGTAGTGTCACTAGTACGGTCTCCCCACCTTATGTCACTGGGGCCATCTCTTATTAGAACTAGAATGTGTAACAGGAATCTAGGATTTACACAAATTCACTGTTGATATTCCCTAAAAATTACTGGGTTTAAGTTGCTGCTCTTGCTGCCTCAGGAGAGCCCTCACCTCCGTTGCAGCCCCCTTAGGGCAGAGCTGTCACTTACCCCCCACGACCCCAACGCAGAAGTAGAGCTCCTCCACCGTGTTGCAGAAAGATGCTGCGATCAACCCACACCCCGAGAGGCAGCCGCCAACGATCATGATGGGCCGGCTGCCATATTTGTTCACCAGGATGCTGCTGATGGGACCTAGAGAGTCAAAGCAGATATGCCCAGAGATGAGTTATCTTTACACAAGAGACAAGACAGACGCACGCAAGCACCCAGCAGGTTTATTGCCACAGGCTTCCAGCTTTCGCCCAGAGACACTTCACCCAGCGAGGGAGCCGGGGTAAGGGGAAAGGACAGGAGGTCCAGAGACAGCTGGAGGTGAGAGCGACATCTGGTCAGAGCACAGAAAGCTGAGACTTCTCCGAGCAAGATGCCTTCTGTGTGCTAAACCAGCCGCCCCCCGGGGACAGAGGTTTGGGACAGTGCTCTGGGACGGGGGCTGCGCCATGCCCACAGCCACATGCCTGCCCACCCTGGGCTGGGCATCAGCAGCAAAGCAAGTGTAGAACAACTGTCCCATCTCCAGCGAGTGGTTTTTGATGGAGACCAGACAAAGCTGTGAAGAAACAGCTTTGATGGGCGCAGACAAAGCTCCCCAAGGGCCCACAAGACGAGCAGCACCGTGCCCCCTGGGGAGACAGGGGGCTTCTGTTTTCACTGCTACCCCAATGGTAGGAAGAGCCCAATTGCTCTGCGCCACCGCCTTTTAAGTGCCTCATTATCAGGAGCTTTAATCCAAAGCAAACAGTGATTAGATACTGCAAAGCATGCTCTACAGATACTAAAATGTATTTAAATAAACTGAATGAACATCCATTGAATATTAACAGGCCTAGTTTTGCCATTAACAGATCGCAAGGTTGTCAACATGTTATTCATGGGTCCTCAGACGCTACTTGACCTTTTTGCCCAGTTTAAACAAAGCCTGGAGAAGGTTACAGAAGCCCCACAGCATCCTGCTCCCCACAGCCAGCTCAGTGCCTACGTGCCAGCCAGAGCAGCCTGTGCCAGCAGCTCTGACCCGATGCCACTGGCAGTGGGGAAGGGGACATGGCCCCATTCCCACGAGAGGCGGCAACAGGTCCCAGGGGCTGTCACATCACACCAAGCCCCGCACGCTTCCCCGCAGAGTGCTCAGCACTTTGCAAAACTTGTACCTTGAACTCAGCAAACGTGATGCCCCTGGCCAGAGTCTAAAGGCAGCAGCAGCCTTTCCTCCAGGAAATCCAGCCTGGAGCAGCAGGCTCCAAGGGCAGCCAGCAGGAAGCTGCCCACCTGGGCAGCACCGTGTACCCTGGTGGAAATCCCCCCCCCCTTTTTTTTTTTTCCTTTCTTCATTAAAAGAAAAGAAAACAATTTACTCCCACTCCTATTTTCTAGATTCACATGAAGCATTTCTGACCAAATGTTAACTGATCTATTCTGATTATTCGTGCTGTGAAAGAAAGTGTAAGTAATGGAGTCCTCCCTGATCCTAGCGTGGAGCTGAGAAAGGGGCCTTTGAGATCATTACAATCACGTACCCCGATGGTGACTGCACGGGGCAGCTGCGTGGGGCTGCAGGCCGCGCTGCTCCACCACCCCGGCTCTGCCCAGGACAGGCGCTACCCCAGCTCTGCGTGATACCATCAGCCCAGGATGTTTTGAGAGAACATGAGCTAATTTTTGCCTCCAAGCAAGCATGCAGCTCCTGCAGAAAAGTGCCCAGGGGGACAGGGGGAATAGGATGCACACTGTGACCACTCCAGCGCAACGCAGACCCCGCAAAGGGTCTGGGCTCAGGCTGCAGGAGCCCTGGAACGAGCGAGCAGGGCAGCAGCACATTCCTGCACTCTGGTAGCCAGGGGATGCACTGGGGAGCTCTGGGGTACCTTCAGCATCCCTGCCGCCGTCTCACAGGCAAACGGCTCAAGATCGGCAAACTGCTGTGATTTAATGGCAACAGTTCTAGGGGAGCAGGAGAGACAGTGTCAGTGTGGAGGGAAGGGGACAGCCCCAGGACTGGAGAGGAAGCTCTCACCCCAACTGCTGTGCAGCACCAGGCAGTGCCACCCCCAGGGCGCCCAGAGGAACCAGCTCTGAGCTATTAGGAGAGGAATGGCCCAGACCGAGTCTCATTAAGGCAGTTACACGGTTTACAAGCTTGTTATAACATCGGAGCAGGGAAATGTGCCGGTCGCTTCGCTAGCTGAGCGAGGACAAAGCAGAGCCTGTTCCCCTAAAGGAAAAGCCTCGTGCTTAGCCTGGCGCTGACGTCAGCTCCTTTCGATGCACAAATGCAACGAGGACGCGGGCAGTTTGCCAGCTGGGGACAGCAGCACTACAAGCTCCGATTTGCCTCTGAAGTGGACACAACAGCAGGCTACCAATAAGAGTTCCTTTCAGCCAAGCGACCCAGTGCAAAGCTGCGTCTGCAGGCGGGTATAAGACACTGGGGTTTAGACAGGCGAGGCGAGGGCTGGGAGCGCATCGCCCTGCGGGGAGCGCTCTGCCTGCTCCTCGCCGGTTAAAAACAAGAATAAAGCACAGAGCCCAGGGATCAAAAGACTCCAAGAAGCAGTTCTGAAGGATGGGGGAGGGGAGCTGCTTCAGTTTAAGTAGTTTTGCTTTATTCTGCTCATGTCTCCACACTTGCAGTGTACCCTGCCACCTCAAACAGCACAAGCTGCCCACGGCACTGCTCAGCACCAGAGAGTAACAGGCAGCACCAGGTTCCAGTGCTGAGCCGTCAGAGCTGATCAGAAACTGGGAACAGATCACTAGATACAGCCACTGTTTGCTGGATTAAAAAAAAAAATATTAAAAATCAGTATCTTATCTAAAAGAAAGAGACCCCGTGAGCAGGGCTCCTGTGCGTGGCAGAGCGGCTCCCCTGGCCTTCAGGCGGGCACTGGCAGCAGACACAGCGTCCGCAGCACACTGTAACAAGGACAAGGGCAGAATTACACAAGTTGTAATTCCCCGGAAAGATTTTACTTACAGCTTTGCAGAGGAGGACAGATTAACCCGGTTTTTGCATTCTGGGCATTAAATGGAACTTTCTGAACAACCTCCTTCAAGCAAACTCGCTATGGAAAGTTTTGCTCTCATCTGAGGAGAGAATTCCAACTTTTTGCAAAGTTTGGGCTCTCATCACTACAGCAAGGTGTGAATCATAAGAGCCAGCAGAAGAGCCACATCCTGCACTGCAACACACGAGCACACGTACTGCTGTCGCCAGGCCACTTACCTCCTGCATACATAACAGCCAGCATGATGGAGGAGATCCACGAGACTTTGCTGCTGGATGCATTGAAGATGACCTCAATCTCTTTGAAGAACACGGTGATGGATTTGGGGAAGGCATAGGAAAACCCAATGGAGATGAAGGCTCCGATGACAACGGCCCATCCCCATCCTCCTTCAGGAGGAGTGTATCCCACAGGGCCTCCAATGGCCGGTGGCATCTTGAACTAAGTTGGCGATGACTCAGTTGGGGTTCAAAGATCTGCAAAAGGACAAAGTATTGTCTCAGCTGAAAGCAGAGGGCTGCATCCCCACTCCCAGGCATGCAACAGCTACAGCCCCACTTGCCAAGCTGGCATGGCACCAGTGCCCCGGACCACCTCTGTGAGAGCTGAGCCCAGAGGCGAGCACTCCGGGCTCACCACACACTGGCCTCATAAGGCCATCCAAAAACACATGCTCAGATTGCAGCTGGCCTTTAATAGCCCTGGTCTGCAGGTATTTATAAGCAGCAAATTTAAGATATGATACCCTGTCCTAGGCTGAAAAGGGCAGGCAGTGTCCTTGCCAGCAGCAGCCGGGGCACAGCAGCAAAGCGGGCAGGGCTACCGGCAGCACGGGGCTGGACCCGCAGAGGGCTGGGCAGGGCAGCACCAGGGCACAGCCCCTGCAGCTCCTCCAGGACCGCAATCCCAACACCGCCCCAGCACACCACGACATCTCGGGAAGCCCTAAGCCAGCTGGAGCAAGAGCAGCATACCCAGGCTATTAAACACAGACACACTAGGGGAAATAAGTCGACACGTATGAGCCGGGACACCTCCATTTCTGCAAGGAAAGAGTAGGCAGGTGTCACAGCACAGCCACCAGCCCGGCCAGCCCTGAAGGTCAAGGGCTGGGGATAAACTTAGCCTGAGCAGTGACTGGGGAAGGCTCCCTCGCTGCCAGCACTGCCTGCGGAGGGGAGGTGGGTCTGCCCGGAGCAGCCCTGGCAGAGTCTGGCTCCAGCAGGGCACCCCCGACCCAGCTGCAGCCAACCCCTGCTCCCCTACTGAAAAGGCTACAGCGGGTTCCACAAAAGCACCCAAGCGTAAAAACAATTCACCTTAAAAGCTCAAAAACAGAAGGGATTAGAAAACAAAATAAATGGGGAAACGTCATCCAGGCTTGCTGAAGTGTTCAATCCCCTTTGAGAGGCCGAGCAGGGAGAGGCTGATTCAGAGCGGTGTGGAGACCGGCAGTGCTGGGCTGCTCACGCCTTCCCTGTGCTGCAGCTGCTGCACAGCTGGATCAGGACCAGGAGCACCCCCCGGAGCTGTGGCTACTTGAAAAATAAGGCTGCTTCAGGCAGAGAGCAGCACAAGCTGTCCCAGGGAGGAAACGCAACCAGAGCAGCTGCTCGCAAACGTGGTTTACAATATGCAAAGCAACAGGAATCACTCCAGTACCCAGAACTCCTGTGAGCCCCTGCAGATTTTAGAAAACACTTTGAGACCCCATGTCCCTCTCCAGCCTCAAAGCCGGAAACCCTCCTGTCCATATTAAGCACCATCAGCCAAGGTCAGGGGGGACATCAGCCTCCTTTGCCAGAGCCCATCCCTCGCTCTGCAGTTCTCCGCTTGGATTTCCACTTGAAGGAAAAGCCACCTTTGAGCAGGAGAGCCTTCTCCAGAGCTCCCCTGGGTCACAGCAGGCACAGCGACAGCTTCAAAGCAGTGTGCTGGCTCAGAGGTGCGGCCTCCTATTTATAGCACGCATCCGTTCGGGCTCACAGCGATTACCATCTCATCCACGGCTGCTGACATGCCAGCATCTACCTGGCACGTCCCATTGTGCCCTCAGCACACCACATCGCACTGTGGGCACGCACCTTGCTTTCGCGGGTGCCACTCCGTGTCACTTCGGCACACATCCGAGCCTGGGATCCGGGCATCCTGACTGAAGCACAGCTGACGGCCCCGAGTCACAGGGAGCCCCTGCTCCCACCTGGCACTGGAGGCACAGATGGCAAAGTTACCTGATACAGCACGGGGTTTGCCAGAGCCACCCGACACCCAGACGCACTCAGGTGATGCCTGGGACCCACATGGAGCAGGAGGAAGCCCAGCCCAGGAGGCCAGTTTCTGTAAGCCACTAAGACAGGTTTAGCCCGACCCAGACACCGATTTTTTGTTGGCAGGGTATTTTCCTGCGTCCTGGCCAGTGCGACACATGACCATCACGAGCAGATCCCAGCCACCCTGCGCTCCAACAAAGGAATCATTTACAAGACGCTGCCCCAGGCACGTCCACAGCTGAACTATGCCCAGGAGCCAGAGGAGCCAATTCCCCCTTCTCAGACCCCCGGGGACTGCAGCCATGCTGAGCAGCCCCTTCGAGACCAGATGGGCCCACGCCGGCAGGGTCTGGCTGCAGGTGGGCTCCCACAGCAGAGCCTGGAGCCAGCACACCCCCTCGGGCACCAGCCTGGCACCGGCAGTCGGGGAGGCAAGCACCGGGCTCTGCAGAGGCTTGCCACATTCCTTTGGCTCTCGGTCTGGGGAGCCAGGCTCCCATCAGGCTCTTTCTGAAAAGCCGCTATGAACACTGGGGTTTGCTCGCCACCACTTTCCCGCACGGGCTGCGCACTGGAGTTTCCAGCAACCTCTTGCTTTGAGTCATTCTGAGCTTTCACAGTGCTCAATGAACTTTAAAGCATCATCTAACTACACTGATTTGTCTGAAACGTTTTTTAAAAATGAGACTACCAGGTGTTGGCAATAAAAACCACCAGCAAGGAATATAATCTACTTGTTAGCACTAATTAAAACTACTTGCAATAAAAGCTATCCAAAGCAAAAGCCAGGGTTGCTGATGAGGTGTTGGGGATTTTTCACTTATGCTCCCGAGACACACACACAGGTTTAATTCTTCCACCACTCCCAATGAGCTCGACGGCACTGCAATTACTGCGGCTTGGTTCATCTATTGGTTCTCTCCCTGCGAGCAGCATTCCTCCTCCTGCGGGCACTCAGGTGGCATCTCTATAAAATAAGACTTTGGGCAGGTTAGGCATGACCTCTCTTGCATTGCTGAGGCACACTGAAAAACCTTGAACTGAACAAGGCTCAAGCACATGAAGCAAGACTCCCAAAGCCTGATGCCAGAGGGTTTACATGATGAGTTCTGCATGCCACAACATTTTTCCCTGACTCATTGAAAATCCTTATTAAGAAATACCAGTTTTAGAAAGCTCTTCCTTCAATCGCATTAAGGCTTCTCGCCGATTTCCTCCTTACCCCCGCACAGAAGTAGTTTCAAACAAGAGAGGAAAAAAAAAAGCACATGTGAGGCAGCCAGTTCAGTTGTAAAGCTTCCCTCCCCTTCGCAAAAAGGAAAAAAAAAACCACCCAGAACATAGTTATGACATTTACAGCTCTGTTTTGGAAGAGCAACGTGTAAGACGTGTTTGGAAATCAAATTCACAGCTGCCAGGCAGCCAGCTACAGTTTGCCCTATTAGGGAATAAAATAACCATATTTGCAGTAATTAAGACTGATGAGACCAAGTAATGACTGCAAGTATCACATCTGCTCCCCGTAAACGTCTTGACTAATCCGCAGGAATGGGTAGCCTACAGCAACCCTCCTCTGCACAGCAATGGCGAGAGCAGGAATTGAGGCTTCTTAGGCAACAAGGACTGTATCATCTCGAAACAGATCCCACAGAAGACTAAAAAGCTCTCCATCGCCTAGGTCCCACGCACAAGCACTGCTATCCCTTCCCCAGAGGGGCCGGGAACAGGAAGATTTCAAGACTTTTGGTTACATAATGCGGAAAATTGCTGTGCTTTTAAAAGCCCCAAATTGGCAGGACTCCAGGGCAGAAAGACAGAGGCTCACATTTATAAAGCACTGCAAATGCCGCAAAATATTTCTGGGGCAAACCCTTTATGAAAGTGTCCTCACACCAATCCTTTCCGGGCTCAGAGGAAGAGGGACGTCCTTCACCCACGCAGGGGCCGTGCCCCCCTCGCACACCCCTCCAGCTCAAGGCTTTCCCACTCCAGGCATGTCTCACCTGGCATTTGCTGCCCTGGCAGCTTGCAAAACCTCTCCCAGGGCACTGGGGCGGCTGGCAGGGCTGGGGCTGGAGAAGGGCAGGCAGCAGAGCCTAGCTTCTGCCCTGTAGCCCATCGCCGCCCCAGGGCCGCCCTGTGCCGCTGCAGGCAGAGGCTCACTTGGCACCTCGGCACCCTCCTCCTCAGCGGGCATGAAGTCCCACTTCCCCAGTCTGCTGCGGGCACACTGCCTCCACTCCCGCCCATCTGCTCCTCCTGTGCTCTCCCGGCTCCGGAGAGGGACCCAGCGGGTCCTGGAGAAGGATCTCAGCAGCAACAAGATCCCTACGGACATCCCTGCCATACAGCACTCACACCTTCCGTCAGCTGGACCCGGCCTTCAGCCAGCAAATGCCAAGACACCAAAATGCCCAGGCCATGCAGGACAGGCACAGAGCTGCCCCCTGAGCAGGGGGTCCTACCCCAAGCCCCCAGCAGAGGGACACGGGAGGGGGACGCTGCTCCCCAGGAGCCTGGAGAGCGCCTGTTCCCACCAGCTCCATCCCAAAGCATAATCCAAATGAGAGCCTGACATACATCTACCTCTCCATCCTCCCAAACTTCACCGCAACTCAGTGCTCAGCATGCGGTGGGACAGCATGGGGCCACACACCTCCGGGGGCCAGCAGACCCCGAGCATCCCTTCTGGCCCTGAAACTAAACTGAGATCTCGTACTTGCTGCTGGGGAAACGGAGGTGCTGGCAATCACGAGCTGTTTACAGCCAATAACGCTTTATAGCTTCAAATTTGGCCTTTTTCTGGCCAGAAGCAAGATGAAATAGAGATTGTTATGAGCTAATGAGACACCACTTTCACCAGTTTTAAGCGGGTTTATAGCATTAAACGTGGAGCTGTAATTCCAGCAAGCGCCCATAGCTGGGGTTTAACCCGGCGGCACATGGCCTACGTGACTCCCCAGCGCTCACAAGGGCTCTGCACCAAGACAATAGTCGATTGAGGTCCTGCTCAGCCGCTGCGTTTGCTCGCAGGGTGAGGTGAGGTCAGCAGCAGGGGCAGGGTTTGCTCGAGGCCGGCAGCCCGCACAGCCGAGCTCGAGGCTTTTGCCAGAAGCGGCCTGTCCCGCTCAGCGCCTCTCCCCACCGGGGATGGCCAGCGCACCCACAGACGTGCCCCAGTCTGCCAGCCCGGTGAGCCAAGCAAGGCAGGCAGACAGGCAGACGCCACGGCGGCATCAGCAGCTGCCCTCCTCCAGCTGCACCCGCCGCCGGTGCGAGCCCCAGCCTGCAGAGGCACGGAGTGGCCCACTCGCCCTGCCAGTGGCCAGCACTCCCCAGGCCTTCCCTGGACACCGGCCACAGGTCTCTCCAGCAGACAGAGCCCCCCAGCCACCCAAGGATGGCTCCCATCGCAGCAGCCGCAGTGCATGGGCTGTGAAAGGCCGTGAGCCGCCCTGAGAAGCGGAACTTTGGGATGGTTTGTCAGGAACTTCGGGGGGGAACAACCAACCCAACAGAAAGACAGGCAGCTATTTCTGCCTACCAGATACCAGATGAGCTCCCATCCCGGCCTGCCATGCCTGGTTATTAGCACCAGTGATGTTCAGCCTCTCTGAGCAAGGACTGAGCATCACTGGTACGAGAAAGCAGGAAGTCAAGCTTAAGCAAGCTCTCAACAAGACGAGGGCAGAAAGCCTGGCTTATTTCTATACCAGAGCCCTCCGACTCAGAACCCTGCCGGCAGACCCGGGCGGGGGTTTGCATGCAGGTTACAAGAACATTATGTGAAGCAGCTCTTACAAGCATCCTCTGGGCTCACATGGGCTTCGACCCCAGGTGCAGCACCCAGAGCCCCCTCTCCAACCAGCCCCGCAAGGGGACGGCTCATCCCTGGGCAGCAGGGGCTGGCAGCTGCCCACTCTACGTTCACAGACCATCTCACTGCTGGTGCTTCACCCCAGGAGCTGCAGGGCTGTGGAAAGGCTCAGCCCGGCTGGGGCATTTCGCAGGCAGGTTTAAAGGGACTCACCCAAAAGGCACATGCTTCAGCAGCACAGCCCTTGCAGCACAAGGTACTGACCCTCCAGCTCAGCAGTACTGGGGAGGGAGCAAGGGTTATACAGCCCCAGACACCCCTCAAGCCCCCATCCCTGGGGGAAGGGCTTCCCACCAGCCGAGCCCTCCAGCCTCAGGAGGGGACGGGGGGGCTCAAC
This sequence comes from Stercorarius parasiticus, assembly GCA_013396915.1. NCBI lineage: Eukaryota > Metazoa > Chordata > Aves > Charadriiformes > Stercorariidae > Stercorarius > Stercorarius parasiticus. Next base: position 648,111 of record VWZL01001371.1, read on the forward strand.
TCCTCTGCAGGGTTTCACAGTCCCTCCTCAAGCACAAGCCGTGCTCTGCCAGAGAGCAGAGCTGATCCCGCCCCACGCCAACAGTCTCAGGAACACTCCCGGGACACCCCGTGCCCGCCAGGAAATCCTCAGAATGAGAAAAATGTGGTACCGAATAGCATCGGCATTCTTTCATGAGACACCCGCACCACCAGCCGCCAGGGACGCGCCACAGGGCTTCACAGCAGAGCAGGGTAGCAGGAGGCTGCAAAACCCCAGAAAGTCACAGCCATCACAGTCAAAATGTAACTGCCGCTCTCGTCCCCAAGAGCAAGGTCTGAGCCGCCTTTGCTCCCAGCCACCACCGCATTATCACTGTGTCAAAGCCCCAAACCAGGGCCGAGGGAGTGCAGGGATGGAGGTGGGAGACTCCCCAACGACCCAGCAGCACTCAGGTCACTGTGGTTTCAGGAATTAACTACAGCCCCACATGGATTTTCTTTGGCTGCAGCACAACTACACTGCAGCGGCTTTAAGGGCCCATTTGAAAGTGAGTCATACAGACATCACTGGTGAGAGGCTCCCACTTTCTTAACATCACTGTTATAGGCTGATTCCACAGAAGGAAATAGGAAAAGCCATAAAAGTGCAACAATGAGATTAGCACTATAGTGCTTAATGAGATGCAAACTCCCTTAGCCTACGTGCAGCTTTTCAACTCCTCATAAAGGATATATAATGTAATAGCGTGCAACTCACTGGGTATTTTCCACCTTAGCTGCCAGATAAATCAGGCCAATTGTGTGAGACAGGAGCCAGCAGAAAGCACACGCAGCCATTCGCACCTTTTCCAGGAAGCCCCTCCTGGAAGGGCAGGGTGCTTCACACCTTCCCCGGGGCCAGGACTAGGCACCCTGTGACGTTGGGGCAGGGAGGTTTGTGGTACGCCAGCAAAACACTTGTTTGTAATTGAGAGATCCACCACCCCAGTGATTAACCCAAGACTGAGAAAGCCCCTTCTCACGAAGCCACCCAACAGGAGCTCTGGGGGTTTCTCCATGCCCCCCACCCCCAACACAAACCAGCTATTCCATGAACTGGCCCATTTTTCAGCCCTGCTCCTTCCCCTCTTGACACAGCCAAGAAAATCTCAGAGCAAAGACACCCAGGAGGATCAGCCAGCACTAAATTACCTCACTTAGCATGAAAATAGGATGCTTGTGCACCACAAAAAGGCTTAAGGCTCACAGAAAAGCACAAAACCAGTATCATTAGATTTCAGGTTTCTTGTGATGCAACTAAAAAAAAAATCCCATCTTTTTCCTTAGAAGAAACTTAAAGCCCAAGACCACGAGTGACCATGCAAAGTGCCCGACAGAAACACCTGGGCAATTCGCTCTCACAGGGAAGGACAAAACTCCCGCCTCTCTCAGTGCTGCTAGAAGTTGTTCACCATTTCCTTGTGGTCCTCCAGTTCACACCCCTCCCCATTCCTCAGGGCAGCTTACAATTCCAGCAGCATTGCTCACCCTTTTGTGATGTGTTCATACACCCCTTGCCCACGGCACCCCCGCTGGAGCCAGGACACCCACCATGTCTGCTGGGGCCCACCCTCCCGCCTCAGGAGCCAGCCGCCACCCAGCCCCACTCGGCTCCCCGAACACCTCACCCCACCAGGCTCTGCCCTGCGCGGCTGCCAGGATGTCAGCCCTTGCCAGGACTCTGGGACGCCAGGCCGCGGCGCAGCCGCAGGGACGCGCTTCGCGGGAGCCATCAGCTCCAGGAGCGTTTCAACAGCCCCTCACCGCCGAGATCCAGAGCGCACCGACTGCCAGAGGCGCCAACGGTCCCAGCTTCCCGCTGCCGATCACCGGGAGGCCCGGCCGGCCGGGTGACAGCCCCCCTACACACCTGCGGGCACCTGGGCACACGTGCACGGCTGCCGGGGACCTCGGTGCGCGCAGCCTCCTCCCTGAGCGATGCGAAAACACACATTAAAGGTCGAGCACGGTCCGACGGGCTCCCCCCGCGCAGCCTCCTCCCTCCAAACGCCGTCGCCAGCCGCACATCGCGGCGCTGCAAGGACCCGGGCCACTCACCCACCGAGCGGCTTCGAGCGGCCGAGGCCGGGCTGCCGAGCGCCTGCTGAGGGGAAACACGGCAGGGCCGGGGGGGTGCCCGAGCGGAGAGCGGCGTCCGGTGCTGCCCCCGGGCAGTCGCAGGGGGCTCCACAGGAACGCTGTCGCTGGGGAAAGGGGGGAGACCCTCCACCCCCCGCACCGCAGGACACGCTCCACACGCGGCCGCCGGGGCCGGCGCAGCCCCCCCGCAGCTGCCCTGCTCTTATCGGGCGCCAGAGGCCGGGGTTAATCATCTCTTGCCCCCGCATCCCGCCGCTATCGGGCGCCCACAACACGCTGCAAACGGACCCCCCCGGCGCAGCCCCTGGAAACAGCCCGGACGGCCCTTGGGGGGGGCGGCCGGGGCCCGGCCCCGCCGG
>VWZL01001371.1:651131-670533 GCA_013396915.1 Stercorarius parasiticus
CTTCGCGCCGGTTCCGCCGGCAGCGGGCGGGGGCCGCGGCGGATGCGGCCGGCGCAGCATCAGCTCGGGGACTTCTCTGAACTTGTCCCGCAAGAGCGACACCCTGTCCCCCCCCCGGCCCCGCGGGTGGGAGACCCACGGGGGATCAGGGTGTCCCCTCGCTCCCTTTGGGTGGAGGACGCCGCAAAGCACCTTTGTTAAAAACCATCAGCCCCTCTCTTGCCTGACTTTTACATGTTCTGAACTTTACATATTCACCACAAAATTCTGACTGTGGCTCGCCCGCGCTGGCGGCCTCCCCACGGAGGCAGTGACGTGCGCTGCCCGGGGGGGGGACGTTTCTGGCGTGTGTGCCATCATTTCCGAGGGCGCAAGCCCCGTGCAGCCCCTGCTCCTGCGGCCGCTGCTCGGTGTCCTCAGCAGCCGGGGAGGAGAGCTGGGGATGGGCCGGATGCCGGGCCATGCCCTCGCGATTCGGTTTTGCAGGAGAAAACAGGCCTGGGCTCAGCGTGCCCAGCGCCACAGTGTGCGGGAGAGGCCCTGCTGGCAGCGTGTCCCCATCCCGAGCAGAGCTCCTCACCCTCTGGATGCAAAAACTGGCCGTGGCACCCGCGCATCGGGTCCTTGTCGCTGCCCACGTGTACCAAACACTGCACAAAAGGACGGTTACCTGCAAATGTTCTTCTTGAGCTGCTGTCTCCCGCTGCCTAATGACGCTAATTGTCTTCTGGGTCGCGTGTCTAATGCTCTAATTTGTTTCAGAGCCAAAAGAAGTGTGGTGTAGTTCATCTGGGAGCCAAGGGAGGGAAAGACGGGGAGAAGCAGTGACACTCCACAGATGGAGCTGGAGCCGCTGCCGGAGAGGCGCGAGCGCTCTCATATCAAAGGAAACCACTGCTCCTCGCCGTCGCAGCGAGCGCCTCTCTGGGTGTGCTCTCTGCATGTCAAGGCACTTAATGGGCCAGGTGCACTCGATAAAAGAAGAGCAGGGACTACAACAAACTCATTCACCCACTTCTAAGGCAAGACGCCGTAAACCAAAGAGCGAGTGGGTGGGAGGTTTTCTTGATACATCTTCTTCTGTGTGACTTAGCAGGGAGAGGTCTGCGCTCTGTTTTGCTTAGACAAGATGAATAATAATTCAAAAGGGCGACTTTGGATCAAAGTGCCACTGAGCTTTGCCACTCTTTCACATCCTCTCTAGGATCGAGCGCCCGGCGCTGCCCGGGCCCCGTGCCGCCCGCTGTAGGTGGGAGGTGCTGCAGGGGGATCCCAGTCGGGACACGGGCTCCCAGTTTGCTTTGAGGAGACCCGGCACCACTGGGACGAACGAAGCCGTGTGAGAGCCAGAGAGCGTGTCCTTTCTCTGGCGCTGCTGTGTGGTGCCGCGAGCACGGCCGTGTTTCAGAAAAATGCAGAAACGGAGAGGCCAGGACCGGCAGAGCCCGGGTGAGCGGGGAGCTGCCGGAGCAGCCGTGGGCTGGAACGGCAGCCGTAGGACAGAGCTACTGCTGCTGTTTCTTTATCTCGTGGAAGGTGGAAAGGAGTCCTTCCTGTTCTGTGCCACCACAGTTTTGTCTCCGTTAAAAGACGGATTTAATATTAATCCCATTAGAAATTTTTTCCTTGTGAGGAAAACAGGATATTGTTTCAGGATATTGGGCAACAAAGCTGTCCTTGAAAAGCAACTCTAAGCAGCCTTGCAGTCCTGCTACTGGCCGCATTAATTGCGGACACTAATCAAGTTCAAAGTCGGGTACAGCCAAACCATTTCACTTCCACGAGAGAGGCCACGGCTGAGCAATGCAAGTTCAGGTTTTCTGTGTCCTGTTGTAGACACTAAGAACCTGTAGTAATCTTAAATATAACCATTAGCTCTGGTTTCTCTTGGAATTAATGTCCCTAGCAGGTGTAAAAGTCTAACGCTCTCATCTGTCATGAGTACGCATGTCCTGCTTGATAAGAGAGGTAACAACATGAGTGCAAATCCAGGAATTATTGGAGATCTCTTGGGAAAATCTGTTCTTTTGAGATATCTATCCTAGTTTCCTGACTAGGCTTTGGAAAAAGGTTTTCTGAACTTTCGGATTCACATTTCACTTGAACTGAGCTTCCAGGCTTTGAGTTTACCGATCATAGCAACCCTGTGACAATGGATGGGGAAGAGAAGGCGTCGGAGCGCTGTCCTCGGGGAATGCGCAGGTTCTGCCTCCGTCGGACGATAAAGGCCCGACATTGTTCAGGGCTGTGTTGCTGTAATGGCCTCTGTCATTGTTTGGAAAATTATCTGTCTTAGGAAGAGTGTCTGCTGATAAGATGTTCAAAATGGCCGCTAACATGCCATAGAAAACCTCTGCAGTTGTGGTCGTCTTGACACTCATTAGGTCAACGCTTCTCACCCGTCTGGGCTCCTCTCGCTGCTCTGTCCTCCTGCCGCCAGGCTCATGCATGCGCCCCCGGGACGCAGACCATCCCTTCGCAGGGCCGTGCCTCTGCAAAGTGGTCCAGACACTAGTGACCGCCTCAGACAGGCCTGCCTCTGCCGGCATAAAGAGGAGGTGAGGTTTTTCTCACACTAATTGCACCCAATACATGTCACCCAATGGTAGTGGAGCTAATTCCTTCTCAAAATCAGTTGTAGGGGCACGGTGTGACCAGTGAGTGGTGAGACACACACAGTGATTTGGGGCGTGAGATGGTGTGGGGCCAGCAGAAAGAGGACGGTCTCAGGTAGTCTCTGGCGGGGCCCTGGCCAAAGGGTGATGCCACCTCCCTGCGAGCACCGGGGGAAGCGGGAGCCGGGGAGGATGGCGGGGGGCAGCGGCGGTCAGAGGCGCGTGGTGGCAGGTGAGCTCACCCCACTGCTGCTCGATGGGAAGAGAACTGTGCTCTGTGCAGAGCTTTGCCTGCTGCCTTCGCTTTGGCCCGGCTTTTCTGCATCCTGCCTGGGAAAGACGAGGCTGCGCCGTGCCGCATCCCGGCAGGTGACACACCTGACCTTCACTGCCAGCAGGAGGATGCTCTCCTTGGCCAGCTTGCCTAGCAATAAGGGGTCCTTGACTGCAGGGAGACCACACAGCAGATGTTGAGAGACGTCACACGTACGCTGTGCTCCTCCCTTGACCCTTGCGCTGTGCCCCTTCCTCATCCTCGGGGGTGAGCACTCTCTGGCTGCTTTTTGTGGGCCCCTCGTGCTGCCGCCTACATCAGCGCCTCACCTTTTGCCAAGGAGCTTATCTGGCACAGGAAATAGTATCTCTCCTCCTCCTCCCTTGCCATCCCTGCAGCCAGAGGAAAGTGATGCTGTTGGATGTACTTTCCAATGCTAATTTGCTGCTCCGCAGGGACTCGGGAGGGTCTCTGCTCGCTCTTCAGGGAGTGTGGGGGCTGCTGTCCTTCCCTGCAGATTGCCATCCCATATGTTCCCAGCACAGTGACTCGTTCCTTCCACGCTCTCCTTCCTCATTTCCCGAGTGCTGGCTGCCTGACAAGCACATCTTGGCAGCTCTGGTCCTCGCTCCAGTCAGCAGCCCATCCTGCAGGGTCCATAGCGGGGGCTGGCAGCGCCGCGGCGCACGCAGGGGCCGGGGCCGAGGTTTCTCCTGTCAGAAGGGGCTCCGTCCTCTGCCCGGAGCCCAGTTTCACCCCCGGGAGCGGCTGTGCCTTTGCCAGTGTACAGACTGCTGGGATGGGGCATCGCCATGTGCTGTGGGTGACAGAGAGGCACCGTCCAGGGTGATGCTGGTGGATGAACACCCAACTGCAGCCCATGGGCACTGCTGTCCCCTTCCCGATGGGGTCAGCGCCCTCGGGGACACCCAAACCAGTCCGACCAGCCACAAGATCCTGTTCTGCTACACACACCAGATGCTGGGATCATCTTCCTCAAAAGGCTTTCTGGCAGACCTGTGGACCCCTGGGGAAAGAGGCAGGGACCCCAAGGTCAGGCCATGGCAGCGGGCGTACTCCTCACGGTGTCCAGCTCTCCCACGGGATCACTGCTGTCCCAGAACATGCTGTTTTAATGACTCTATTCCTGTTCTTGAGGAACAGGAGGGGAGGAAAAGGTGGGGGCTTTGCCAAAAATTTAACTATATCCTGCACGAAATAACTTCGTATGCCGATAACATTGCCTCACCTGCATTCCACTCTCCCTTGGATCCCTGCCCAGAGAGCTTGTTCCCCTCTTGGTTCACAGCCTGCCTTGCGTGATCCCCGCCATCGGAGGCTGGCAGCATTCATGGCCACGTCTCTTGATCTTCAAACAGGCTGCGGCACCTCTCCCTCCCCACCCGATGCATCTTTAGGATCGGTTTCCACTGCCGGTGGCTTTGGTGACTGTGCTGCTCCTGGGAGGACGGCACTTTCGATGATCTCAGGGTAGCATCACCATGGGGATAAGCTGGAGCTCCAGGCTGCTCTCCAGCTCTGGTTCTGCTTTGCAGCGCCTGTAGCAGCTGTTTCCTTGGGATGTTGCTCAAAGCCCGGCTCCTCTCTGTCGTACTTGAGATTGTTGGTTCTGCGTCATCGTGGGGAGCCTAGGTCACTCGCAGAGGTCTGAAACGGAAGGGAGAGGACTGCAGGCAGCCTGGGAGCCAAGAGGATTGCGGGCGGCCTGCCTTCCTCCAGGCACGGGGCTTGCCCAGCTGGCTCTGACACCCGCGGAGATGCCTCTTGGGTGCTCTGCACCCACCGCCCAGTTGTGCAGGGTTCCCCCAGCACTGGGGCAGCCATTCCTGCTGCCTCTGTGACCCCCAGTCCTTGGCCCTCCCCGGCTGAGGGGTCACTGGGGGGCCCAGTGGACGCGGTGCTTCGGCACATGAGTGTGCAGGGAGCCGCGGGGCAGGGCCAGCGGGCTGCGGGGCTCTGCTGGGCGCCGCTTATAGAGGAGGAGGCTGAGGCAGAGGGCGAGCGCTGGCCGGGGCGAGCGCCACAGACCTGGGCGTGAGACAGGGCGCTCCCAAACCCCCTGGCCAGCCTCAGCCGCCTTCGAGCCACTCCTGGCTGATAAGCGGGGCTGAGCGCTCCCGCCCGCGGCACGCAGCTGATGTCTTGCCTGGAGCGGTCCCCTCCCGAGCTGCGCCGTGGCCAAGCACCGCCGCCGAGACGTCACGGCTGCGCCAGTCCCCGGGGAGGCAGCGAGCGCCAAGCCAAGCGCCTGCCGAGAACAGACAAAACACAACCCCCAGTGTTTGTTCTGAAACCTGCCCAGAATTGCTTTGGCCTCGATGAGACTGGAGGATTATTTTCCTTAAGTATTTTTAAACCTGGAGCCTGGCAAGTACCAGAGGGCCGGGATTTCCTGGCTTGAGCGCACAGGTCGCGGACGGCAAGGAGCCTGCTCCTGCCACTCCACCTGGGAAGCTCTGAGTGCCCGGTTCAGCGCAGCCGAATCAGGACAACCAAACTGGCAGGCACTCGGGAAGGAAGCCACCTGCGGAGCCAGCCATGCGTGCTGCCCCGGGGCTCCGTGTGTGCAGCCCCCTGGGGGCTGAGCACCCATCCATCCTCCCCAAAGGCACCCAGCCCTCTCCCTCGGCCAGGCTGGTGCGGGTGCAGAGCCCCGTGCCCAGGCACTGCCCAGGCTGGGCTGCTCTGTGTCTGGGCCACTGTCAGGGAGCAGAGGCAGGAGATGCAGGGAGGAGGTCAGGGACATGCTCGCTCTCTCCTGCACCAGTGAGGGGGATGCAGAGCCCTCAGGTGAGCTCCTGGTGGTTCAGACTGGGTGCCTAAGCGGGAGTGAACGTGACCCAGATCGTGAGGCTGGCACAGCTGCCACACAGGCTGCGGGGAGGCAGTGGGGACATTGGTCAGTGTGTCTGCCCCCTGGTGCCCTGCCCAGGTGCCCCCACCCATAGGGATGACAGCAGCATGGAACCATCCAGCTCCGCTCTCCCTCTCCGGGCTGGCAGGGGCTGGAGAAAAGGGCTGGCTCAATACCTGAAAGTTCCCCCGAAATAACCCCCCAGAGCCCTTTGGGTGGCGAAAAGGGAGAGGAGGGCGGCAGCCGCAGCAGGCAGAGCCAGCACTGCTGGAGTGGCTGCCTGCCCTGCTCGGCAGGCCCAGCTCCCCTGGCCACGTCCCAGGCACCGCTGCACCGAGAGGTGCCCAGGGCACGCTGGCGCTGGGTGCTGCTGTGCCCTGTGTCCCCGAGATTGCCGGGCACGGTGGATGTCAGGGCACAGCTCAGAGGAGCAGTGGGGCTGCTCCAACGCAGGTGAGTTTTCTGAACACCCTGCCACTCACCCACAGCCCCCGCAGGCTGCGTGAGGGCGAGCACAGGTGGAAGGAAAGCGAATGCGGAGCTCTGCACGCTGGCAGTTTCTTCATGGCTGAGTTTGCGGGTGCTGCTGTCTCAGTCTTCCCTCCCCGGCAGCAGGATGGCTGCAGTTTGCCCCCATTCAGTGCTGGTGAGCACACGACCTGTTGTGTGCACGTGTAAATACACATTTGTGCTGCTTGTTCCAAAACCCGGCTTGTTCCGTTCCCAACGAGCCAGCACTGACAATGTCAGGAAAGCCTCCATCCCCCGGCTTTGTTCGACCGTGCCTGTTTGGAGGAAAGATCCCCGGAGAGGAGCTTGCAGCCGCTGCACACCCCAACGCAGGCTTGCTGTTGACAAGGAGCAGCCCCCGGTCGTGGGCAGAGGCGGGGACCCCTGGGCTCTGCTTCCTCCCAGGGCCTGTCTCAGCGCCATTCCTGGCCCTGGGAAGGAGGGATCAGGGAGCAGCACCCGTGGCCAGCGGAGCGGGGAGAGAGGGTGTCCGGGCCCCAGCGCTGGCTGGAGCCTGTCCCAAAAGCTCGCTTGGAGCCGGCTCCTTCTGAAGTGGGTCAAGTCCCTTCCCTGCACAAACACGGGCCTAAGTCCGGCACCACCAAAGTACACTGAAAGCTGGAGGCAGTCCTGGCCCCGGTACAGGCTCTTGGGACTTTGCCTTTTGCAGCCGCGGAGGCCACAGTTTCATGCCCTGTCAGCGCGAGGGTAGGGGGCTGGATGTGGGATGCGGGAGGCTCTTCCCTGGGAAGCGGCTGCTGCTTCATCAGGGCCCTGCCTGCGGTGGCATCCGCACCTTCCTCCCGCCCCTGCCCCGCCGGGATGCCCTGCCTGCCCTGCCCGCTTTGCTGTTCCTGTTCCTCTGCCGCCTCCTCACCCGCAGCCCCCACAAAACGCCCTGACGTTCCTGATGCCTCGCGGCCGCCTGCGCAGCCGGGCTGCGGGAGATAGTGCTGTCGGTAGCGGTGAGCAGCAGGGAGACTTGCGGGGAAGAAAACACACTCACAGACCCAAGTCCTCCTTCCAAGTCCACGTTACCAGGGATAAAGTTTGTGTAGATACTGCAAAGTGTCCATCAAAACTAGCTGCAGCTGGCAAATTCAGTTCTGCTTTCTTCATGTGCTTTTTGTGTTTGGTTTACACAGACTCTGGTGGCTGAGCTGTACAGGCAGGAGAAGTTGCTTAAAGCAATTTAATGAGTCTTATGTGCAAGCCAGAACTGCTTCCTCACCCGGGCAGGTGCCCTGTGAAATGTCTTTTGACCTACCTACCCGCCGCGGCGGCACAACAGCCCCCGGCAGCAACGCTGGCGTGGGGCGCGGGCACCCTCCGTCGCCAAAGAGCCTCCAAAGAAAATCCTTGCAACAACCACAAGTACCAGCTAAACAAATCCCAGATCTTCCATAAACAGAGAATGGGGTTAAATGTGCCTAATAAGCTGCTCGTTCTGAATTATCATCTCTGCTCTAATAATAGCTGATAAGTTGGTCTTTTGTGGGACAACAAACATTTCTGTTATTCCCCAGCCCAACTTCGGGATAAATAAAGCCAGCCCTTGTTTCTAAGCAGGAGGTCATGCTCCGTTTTAGGATAAAGATGCTGCTACCCCTTCCCTGCTTTACAGGCTTAAAAGAACAAAACGTATCGAGTGATACAAAAAGTCAGAGAAAATTAAAGTAGGAGCAGCTAAAGACAAGCCAAACTGCTGGCATTAAGCTCCCTTCACATGTGTGTTTAGCAGATAATTTGTTATCATCCCAGTCCAAAGTTAACCTGGAAAGCTGCTGGGGGAGAGATGGCTGCATCTGCAATGTTTCAGATTTCAGTGTTTCAGCTGGGCGCAAACAAACCAAAAAATGCTATAAAAGCTTGTTTTTGATTAAACCTGTTGCTGCTGGGTACAAATACTTATTTTCTGGGTGGAAGTTCATTGGGGCACAGGCACCAAAGATCATTAATCCCCGGTAAAACACAGACTTTGTGCCCAGTGCCGCGGCTCGGCCACAGCAGCCATCGCGGGGCCGGGGGAAGGTTCCGCTTCCCCATCCCAAAGCAGAGGGACGAGGGAGGAGGAGGAGGACGCCGGGGTTCCCCACTGCCCTCCAGCAGCCCCGGGGCTCTGGGCAGTGGTCCCTGCGGGCCGGGGTCTCCACGCCGGCTGGGCAGCCACCTCCCCTCCCGGCATCGCTGCCGAGCCCCCCGTGCGGCTCCGGGTGCCCCAGCGCAGGGGCGGTCTCCATCACCGCCCTCTCCTCGGGCAGGAAGCTGCGGTCACGGCTGTTTGTCTGCCCTCGCTCATCTGCTATTCTTACACACCTCGGGGGAGTGAGCTGTATTTTCACGGCCTCAGAGGCAGGATTCGGCTCTGGTACGCCTCAGAAAAGCAGGCACTGTGTTGCAGGGAGCCGAGGGGGCGAAGGGGAGGGCGCATGGTTTGGGCTCGCAGGAGATGTTTGTCACAGGGCCAGCGGGAACCACAGACCCTGCTCCCGTCCCCCGCAGCATCCCAGCCGCCAGCCCCCTCTGCCTCCGCGGGACGCCCTGACCGAGCTCCCCTGGGACACCTGGGGCTCAGCACTGCCGCGATGGGCACTTTGTCTGCGGGCCTGGGCTCTGCCGAAACCAGCTCTCACGGGAGCCCGGCCCCGGGGGCACGCGGTGGTCAGGCAGCTCCCTGCGTGCCAGCCGGGTGATGCTGTATCAGGCTGTGCAGCCGCCGCTCCCCTCTGCCCGGGAGACCATCCCTGGGGCGAGACCCCAGCCCCACTGCCCTGAGGGGCAGGAATGGCCACGCTGCCGCCTGCCAAGGCCCCTCACGCCTCCCGGGGGGCTCTGCGCCCTGACGCAAAGCCCAGGCACCACATCCCAGCCTCTTGCGTGCCTGGATAGCCCCAGCTCCCAAATGGCACCAGCCACCCTTGGGTGATCCACCTGTCCTCTGCCGCCTGGTCTCTGACCAAGGTTTAGCAAAGGGGCGTCCCAGGCAGGTCCTCATGTGTCACCAGCCATGGGCGCGCCGGGGCTGCGCGTGCACGTGGCTGTGTAATGCCATAACAAGATTACCCTGCGACATGATGACTGTGAAATAATCCACAGTATCATTCAGCAAATCCCGGGATCCAATTACCCTTCCACATGACACCCCTTCCCGGGCACGGGGAGGCCGGGGGGACGCAGCCCAGCGCCCTGCCCCTCTGGCGCCCGCCCGCTCGGCCCCTCCACCCCCCTGCACCTCGCTGTCATTTAGGATTAGCAAAGTTTGTGTTGCCCTGCAGGAGCCCCGACCCTCTGCCAGGCTCTGTTGTGCTTTCTCGCCCAGCTGCGCGCTCCCCAGCTCCACGCCGACCCCCCTGCCCAGCCAGCCTCGCGCCTCCCTCCCTGCCCCAGCAGCACCGCACCTGGTTGGGCCAGTGTTCAGGTGGCGATGCCAGCCTCCTGGGACAGGGAGGGAGTCGGCCGGGACGGCCAGGAGTCCCGCGGGATGCGGGAGAGGGGTGCCATGCCGCCCTGTTGAACCCAGCTGCATGGCGGGCCCAGCACGCACCGTGCCTGCCTCCGCAGCACAGTTGTTTGCAAACAGTTTTCCAGGGCATTTTCCTTGTCCCAGCAGCTGCTCCCTGCAGCCAGCGTGTCCCTTTCTGTGAGAGTAAAGCCCAGGGCACGGGTACACCAGCACTCCCGGCCCTGGCAGCAATGCCAGGGCATACGCGGTGCCCCGCGGCTGGTTCAGCGCGCTCTGCTGCCAGCACCGCGGTCGCTCCTGGCCCTGGCAGGTGTTGAGACACCAGCGCTGCTCCCAAACCAGGCAGGGAGTGTGGCCAGCTGCAAATTTCGGCTTCGGTTTTGGCGCCTTTGAATCGCTGGCCAGGCGCCAGGTTTGTTATTTGTTAGTCCAAGTGGTTTTTTCCCAAGTGAATTTCAAGCTGGCGAGAGGAGCCGGGTAGAGGGAACTTGGTGGGGGGCCCTCGGCATCCTCAGCGCCAGGGGAGCGGGGCGTGGGCAGGATGCTGCGGTGTGGTCCACCCTGCCCGGAGACCCCAGGCAGCAGCGCAGCGGGATGCGGCCGTGCCGAGGGGCCCCCACACCAGGAAACCGTGAATTTCACCTCAGCTGCCGAGGGAATACAGCTGAAACTCCCACGCACGGTGTTCATGGACCAGCCTCTCTGGAGCAGAGTCTGCACCGCTGCAGACCCCTAACGCTGTGCAGGACTCCATGAGGTGCCAGAGACTTGTGACCCCAGGCTCGGAGCCCCAGGGTGAGCAGGGGATTCGTAACACCCCTTTCTGTCTGAAAAGCCCCAGGGCCCCACCTGAGCCAGGGCCGAGGCCATGCCGAGCCTGAGGTCCATGTCCCGGCCGGGTGGGCTCAGCTGGTGCTGGAGCCCACAAATGCACACCCCGACCCCGCACTCGGATGCTGCTGCCCGGCCGCCCTCCAGCACGGGGGGCTGCTCTGAGCCGCAGCTCTGTGCTCTGGCAGTCTGCACTTGCCCAGTGCGGGGTGCAGGCAGCCCCCCCGGGCACGCACCCGGCTCCCGCAGCCACAGGGGCGCGGGCAGAGCTCACGGGGGACTCGCGCTCGCCGGGGTGGCCCTGGGAGCCGTCCGGGAGCCACCGTGGTGCCCACAATCTGCCCCGGCCTCCCAGCCTGTGCGAGCGGAGTCAGCGGGGATCGGGAAACGAAGCAAAACAGGGGGAAGAAGTTGCTTTTCCACCTTGGAAACCTGAGCCTCAGATCCATTTCCCTCCAGAGAGGGAAACAAAAGCTTTGGGAGGGAAGGGCCAGGCGGCTGACTTGGAGGGCAGGAGTTGTGGGGCAGGGAGCCGTGGGGCAGGCAGACGTAACCGCGGTTGGGAGGCGAGTGCCAGCGGGAGGGAGTCTGCTGGGCTCTGACAGGAGCGGGACGCAGGTGACTGGAGCGTGTCCTGTCGTCCCCCCCGCACTTCCCAGCTTCCCGCTGCCTTCCCTGCCATTGTTCAGCAACCCCGGGGGTGAGGCATGGCGTGGAGGCCGGCTGCCTTCCTCCCTGCTGCCCGCCTGCCCTTCCGCCCCAGTTCCCGACACACCACCTTGCAGGCGATGCCCGTGCCCCGCTGCCAGGGCACGTGCCGCTGGCTCCCAGGGACATGGGGCCATGGCACCCTCCCGCCTGCCAACCCCACAGCCCAGCCACTGCGGGGAGCAGCAGCCAGTGCATCCCAGCACCTCCCCAGGAGCCAGCCCAAAGCCAGGAATGGGGCCAGGATCCAGCCTCACACAGCCCGGGATGCTGACGGCAGTCGGAGCCAAGGGACTTCGGCGATCCCCTGGTGCCTCATTGGCCTCTCCATTTAGGCGGATAAAGCCTCCATGATCCCATCCGCAGGCAGAGCCATTTCTGTCACATTGCTTCATCTCCCTGACATTAACATGGTGGATTTTGTAAGGAGACCTTTCCACAGAGCTGTCTGAGTGTTATTCCTGTGGCTCGGCAGCTGCCGCTCGCTGGCCACCGCAGCGGCATCACTGCGTCTCTCAGAAAGGCAAACGAAAGCCACTCAATGGCTGTGTCTCTGCAGGTTGCGAGGCTGCTCCTGCCTATGGAGCGGGAAAGACGTCGGTACCCCAGCGCACAGTGCAGCGGCCTGCAGCTCTTCTGGGGGGACGGTGCGGACCCCTGGCGATGAGTCCCTGTGCAGGAACCCCAGCGGCACCCCCGCAGGGCCGGCAGCTCGCACACAGCCCGGGGACCAGGCAGAGGGAGCCCCCAGCGCCACGGCTCCCAGCCCCAGCTCAGCCTGAAAGAGATGGGAATTAGTGACCTTATTTCGGTGTTTGCTTTAGGCAGAGCCGTCACCGCAAACCAGAGGCTCATGCTCCAGGGCTTCATGCAGATAACAGTCTCGGTATGAGAATGAGCTCCCCTGGTGAGGTGCAATTTGGAGAACTTGAATGGGGGCTCCAAAATTGGTTGCAAAGAAAGAGATAAAGATCAGTATTTGTCCTTTTTTTTCCTTTTTCCTTCCTACTGGAGCAAAAATATTCCTGTTTATTGCTATAAACCCTTCGGGGGGCTGTATGGTAAACTCCCAGCGGGAATTACTGTCTCAAGAGATCAGAGATCCCGAGAACATCCCCTTGCCAAATTTACAGTTTCTGTTAGCTCTAATCAGCCTTGTTTATCTCTCCCTGCAGGGGTATTTGGGAAACTAGTACAGGTCAAATGTGGGACAGTTCCCTCATTGTTATCAGATATCCGAAATCTTCAGGCCACACCGAATGCCTCACGGCGTGGCACCTTCCTCGCGCCTTCTGCGGGCGCTGGCTCTGGGCTCCTGCACGTCTGGCTCCTGCACGAGCCCGTGGGCTGCTGCTGCTGCTGGGAAGGTGCTGCCGGGAAAGGGACAGGCGAGGAACAGCCCGGGCCGCTCCCGACGCAGGGGGGCTGCGCTCTGCCCCGACGCCCCAACCACGGCGCAGCTCCTGCAGCCACCGGTGACCCTGGCCCAGACCCACTTGGCAGAGCCGCAGGAGCCTGCAGCCCGGCCGCCCCAGCCGCTCAGCCCTGCCCGCTGCCGGGCGTGGGGACGGCTGCAACGCCTGTGCGCTCACATCCTCCCCACTGTATATTCTTCCTAGGAAAATAAAGCATCACTGTCCTATTAATTGTGTGAGTTATGGAGCAATATTTTTCCCAGAGTCACCTACTGGTTCACATATTCGTTTTGCAGGCAGCTTAGCCAGTAGCCTGGCAACACGGTGACCTTATGCTCTGCTCAGCTTTGAGCATTTTATTAGCCACACTGGACTCTCTCCACTGCTCCATATTGCCAAGCCCCTCATTAGTACAATTAATAAGCCGCTTCTGTCAATTCAATCAAATGCCAGGCTCGACAGCAGGAGAAAGCTTTGGCAGATCAAGTAGGGGAGATTCTGGGTAGCACTGGGAAATTGCAGGAAACCTTTCATCTCCCCCAAGGAGCTGAACAAGAATGGAATTGTGGGATTGGGATTCTCTCAGGTCATGTTTATTTATCGCTGGCTCGTTAGTATAATAAATCAGGTCCCCTGTCACTTTGAATGAAGTCATAGGTTTGCTGGAAGGAACTTGGCAGAACACCTTGATATTATTAGTGATGGTGTGGACAAAGCCTCATGAAAGGCGATGCCCTGGCCGGGGTGCGCAGGCACCCTCACACGCACCCGCTCATCC
This sequence comes from Stercorarius parasiticus, assembly GCA_013396915.1. NCBI lineage: Eukaryota > Metazoa > Chordata > Aves > Charadriiformes > Stercorariidae > Stercorarius > Stercorarius parasiticus. The sequence goes on from VWZL01001371.1 coordinate 664,601, forward strand.
CTGCGCCCCGCCGGCAGAAGGCCACCACCAGCCCGGGCTGGCGCGGTCATCCCAGGGCAGCGCCCGGGGACTGGGATGGTGTCAGGACACACGGTGCAGCGCAGCTGAGAGGCGCCAGCAGCGCGGCCTCAGTGAGGTACGTCCCAGGTACCCAGCAGCCGCGGGAAGGGACGCTTCTCCCTGCTCCTACTGCCAGCTCCAGGAGACTGCATGGTGGGGGACACCCCTGTCCCGGCCCTGCTCTCCTCCGCCTGCGCGAGTTGTCAGGATGCATCTGGTCTGGAGCAAAGCAGCAGGCAGGCAGTGCGGACGCTGGTCCTCCACCAGCCGTCACGTGTAACAGGCGCATGTCATGGCGCTTTGCCTTTCACACCTCCTGCGTCCTGCCAGACTTTGCCCTGGCTCTGACGTCCGCGTGCTCTTTGGATCCCGCGCCAGCTCTGGGAGCTCCCGCGGCAGTGGTGCCCAGAGGTGCTGGGCAGGACATGGCTGCTGCTGCGGGGCGGCCGGCGAAGGCCCGGTGCTCACATGGCTGCATGGCTGTGGCTCCTGAACATCCCTGCATCCTCTGAGCAGGACCTGCAGCAGCAAGGGACCAGGAGGTGGCTTTGCAGAGCCTTCAGCGTGTCACCTCCCCCTGGACCAGGCCGGGCTGAGCGTGGCACAGTCGTCTGCTGGAGGTGCTAGGGATGTCATGGTCTCCTTGCCTGGATCCGGCACTTTTCCACATCAGAGAGCAGATCTGTGGGGCGATTCCTATCCTGTTGCTGGAAGTAATGCTGGGTGGCAACAAGGAAGAGCTGTGACTGGTCTGTTGCAGTCTGAGTACCCCAAATAAAGCAACATCACAAGTGTATGTCCCAAAAACATTCCTAAAATAAACTTCACCAGCAAATCCTTTGATCTGGTCTGGTGATGAAAACATAAATCTGAATAAAGTCAGTTTTTTTAAAAGATTAATTTCCATTTAGTTTAAATATACCGTAAAGGCTATAAAATAACAGCTCTATTTTATTGTTCAATTTATCACAGTATTCGGTCTCCATGCTGGGATAGATATTCAACTGTTCCTAATTTATTGCTCATAGACCCACTTCAGGGAGACAGTTAATTCTCGTTCCACAGTCTCTGAGCTGGGCCTACACACTGAAATGCAGGATTGCCCGACTCAGCTGCAGGAGCCTTCCCGAGGCCAGCCTGTCCCTGTCCCCATCCCTGCCCTCGTCCCCATCCCTGTCCCTGTGCAGCAATCCATGGGTGAGGGCCTGGGAAGCGCCCGGGGCCATGCTCCCACTCATCAGCTCTCTTGACTCCAGCTGACCCATAGATGTCGAAGGAAACAAACAAACCGCCGGGAGGGGAGGGAGAGGAAGGGCTGTAGGTGTTGTCCACATGTCTGCAGAGCCAAGACGGGCTCCAGATGAAGATGCTATTGTATTGCAGTGATTTCCCAGGAAAAACAGGCCTGGAGATCTCCTTACTGTTCCTGGGAAGCACTTGGTGACCGGGAGGGTGTGGATTCAGGGTGGGGCAGCCCAAAGGCTGGGGGAGTGTTTGGGGCTTTTGCTGTTAGTCTGTAACGATGCCGTGAATGTCACCACGAGCAGACACAAGTGCAAAACTGCGGCTCTGCGTCTCCTGGCTGCACTGTGGCAGCGCTGGACGAGGCGCCGGTGCCCTGCTCAGGCACGCACGCCACGGGACTGCCAATGGCTGGCAGCGCTGGGGCTTGGCTCCAGCTCCCGGGCAAACAACGGGTGTTTCAGAGGACATGCAGGAGCTGCACTCGGGGCGGCACACGCACACGAACACTCACACAGGCACGGCGGCTCCTCGGCCGCCGCACGGCAGCAGCTGCGGGTTGTGCTCCTGTAGCCACCAAACAAATCGGGGGCCAGTGGGGTGTCGCTGTGTGTGCTCAGAGCAGGACCTGCAAGCCCTGACCAGGCTCACGACCTATTCTCCAGGCTCTACCACCCCTTTGAAGGGCTGTTTGCAGGCAGAGTGGCTGTGGGAAGGTCAGTAGCCAGCTCCTGGAGTGGGTGCGTAGCAGACTGCTGCATCCCGGTGGTGCTCGGGCGAGGCAGTGGTGCTGCCAGCCCTCCAGCGCTCCCCCCTTCATGCCAGCCAAGCGCAGTGCCCTGGACATGGGGGCCACAGGGCACACAGCCAGGGTAGCCCACTTGCATCCTGCCTCTGGGGGCTGGGACAGTGCAGCCGCCCTGGCTGGAGGACAGGGGGCCACTGCAGCAAGCCCCCAGCCGGACCAGCCTCGCTTCTTGAGCAGCCCTGTGCCATCAGGAGGGAGGGTCTGTGGATGAGGGCATCCCCCCCCACAGTGTACAGCCTCTCCAAGGCTTCTCAGGCAAATCACTTGCATCTTTTGCAAAGTCTGGCCTAAATAAACCACTGCCTGAGCATCCTGGGGATCCCCAGTCGCCACCCGCCATCTGTGTAGCAGCATGGCAGGCTGTATGGGGACACAAGGTCCTCCCTCTCCTATGCCGCAGGGGACCCTGTTACATCCCCCACCCCTGGAAAGGCAGTAAATGCCCCCTCCCTCCTTATCTTCCCTTTAGCAGCGGGGGTCTTGGCATCTCCTTAGCCCCCGTTTCCTCTCCCAGCTCTTGTTGACACAGTGGCTGTGGGAGAACAATGAGGCCAAGGGCGACAGAGTGACAGCCTGCCCCTTCCTCTGGCGGCCTGCTCACCTCCCCGGGCACGGCCAGGGCACCCAGGCCCCCAGGACCCACAGCACAGCTGATGAGGTGGTGACACTGGGGCAAAGCTGGGGCAGCCTGAACGCACAGGGGAGCCACAGCCTGGGCAGTCTGGTGCCCAGCAGCGTCCCAGCAGCGCAGCATCGGGCATCCCACAGCACCCTGCACAGCCCTCATGCTACCGGGGACATCCCAGTGAGAGGAGGGATGCAGAGGTACCTCTGTTCTGGCGAGGAGCCGCCAGAGCCAGGAGAAAACGGCTGAGAGGGCGACAGGGCAGATGTGGGAGAAGGGGCTGGTCAGGGAGTCAGGGCAGAGAAAGGATTTCATTGTGAGTTACCGGCCAGGCTGACACCCTCTGCCTGCCACTGGAGTCATTGGCAAGAGAGCTGGCACTAAATAAAGAGCTCAGTCCAGCCCGTGCTAATCAAGGCCGGCAGGTTTAAAGATCTCCCCGATTTCCCAGCCTGCAGGAGCAGGGCGGTGAGCTCGCCCTTATCTGGAAGGAGTGCTGGTCGGGAAGAGCCCTGCGGGCTCCCGGGGCCGCGTCCCGCTGCCCCCGGGCGCCGCCAGGACGGAGCGGGGCTGCGGGCCCGGCATCCCGGCACCCCCCGGCACCTCCGACAGCCGCCGGTACCCGCAGCCCGGGGAAGCCGGGGGTTGCACAGACCCCGGGCCCAGCCGCGCTCCTCCGCCGGGGCTCGTGTGCCATCCAGTGGCGGAGGCGCGGCCCCGGCGCGGGCTGGGCGCCGTCAGGAGGGACCCCGCCGGCCGGAGCCCCGCAGCCGCTCCCGGGGGGCCCGGCGGGCGGCGTGCCGGCGCTGCGGCAGGAGCCCGTCCTCGGGGAGGAGGAGAGCGGCCCGGGGGGGCTGAGCGGGGCTGGGCTCCAGCAGAGCCTCCTGCCCCTGCGGTGGGAGTCCAGCAGCGAGCTGTGCCGAGGAGGGGGGAGACCCCTCGTGAGCCACGCAAGTCCTTCTCTGGTGAGCCCCTGGCCACACCACTTGTCCCATCTGGGGACAGGACACGGATCGAGTCCCTCCCCCATGCTAAACCGCACCAGCACTGCTGGCCGGGCTGGAAGTTCCTCCAGCGGGACGATTTCTGTGCCACTTCTGCCCACCTCACAAGGGCTTGCACCGGCCTCAGCACGGTCAGCAGGGACCCGGAGGGAGGCACGGGCAATCCTGGGCACACAGGAGGTGCACGGCGTACAGCATCCGCCGTGCGTGTGGCTCCCAGCAGGCAGGGTGGGAGCCCGGGCCTTCACTCCTCAAGTGACACTGTGGGCGACTGCGCAGATCTCACGGGAGCTGCGCCGGCCTGGGGCTGGCACAGCGAGTAGCAGGGTGAGCAGTGAGGAACTTTGCTGGGAAGGCAGGACCCCCTGCAGCGGCAGTTGCAGCTTGGTAAAACACAGCAGGCTCTTCTCTGCTCTGAGACATTAGGAGCAGCTCAACAATTAGGACTGGCTTCTATTAGTATGCAAATTTCTGCTGCCATGACAATACTCTTATAAATGCAAATTGCAGTGGGAACCATTGTGGGAGAGACCTGTGCTGGGCCCTGGATTTTGTCTGAGCAGATGCTCCTAATTGAGCTCCCCCCAGCCTGCAGCCCGGGGCAGCCCAGGACAGCACTGCCAGCGGCCACCATGGCACAGACAGCCATTTCCCCAGCTGGCAGCATCACCACGGTGGTGCCCCTGTCCCTGCGCAGGGCTCGGGCCTGTTTGCACAGATGCTGACGTGCCCGCCAGCAGCAACAGGCAGGGCGGCCTCTCCTCGCTCCTCCATGGGAATCTCCTTCCAGCAGCCACCGGCATCTGACTCCAGTTTCCGCAGCAGAAGCCGTGCCCTGGGCTGCTCTGAGAAGCGGGGATGTTCACAGTTCCCCGGGCCGGGGCGAGCACGCCTCCCCTGCGCAGCCAGACGTGCCTGCAGCAGGACCTGGCTGTGGCCCAGCTGCGCTGCGGGCGCCCAGGGAGGCTGGGGCAGGCCCGGGACCGCAGGCGCTGCGAGCACCAGCCCCGGCTTGCCCTGCTGGCGGGCACTGCTGAACCGCAGATCCTGACTCAAGGGCAGGGGGGATGTTTTCTCTTGGGACGGAGCCTCGGGCAGCCCCACGCTGTCTGGGCAGGCTAGGTTTGCCGCCAGCCACCAGCCCCGCGGCTGTGCACAGCCGAGCATGCGGGACTGCGACGGTGCCCGCGCCGGGCCCAGCCAAGGCTGGCTGCGGTGGGCAGCCAGGACCCGGGAGAGCAGGCCCGTCCCACACACACGTCTCGTCCTGGTCAGGGCCGGGACCAGGAGGTGGCAGTGCGTGAACAGCATCCACGGTGCCCAAGCCTCCTGGCACAGAGACCCCTCGGGCCTCCTGGCCCACCCAATCTGGGGTGTGCCTGCAGGGTGCCTGCAGTGCTGCTCCCCAGAGCCCTTGGCTACCATCGGGGGCTCGGCAGTGAGCCGCCGCCTGCGGCTGTGGGGTGTGGGGGTGGCCCCAGCACGGCCACGGGAGCCACCGGCAGGACTCATGGGGGGAAACACCTCCCCTCTTGCAGCGGTGCTGCTCCGCTCTGGGGAGACCCCCCTGCAGTGCTGCGACCAGCTCTGGGGCTCCCAGCATTAGGACACGGAGGTGTTGGAGCGGGGCTGGAGGAGGCCCCGGAGATGCTGGGAGGGCTGGAGCCCCTCTGCTGGGAGGACAGGCTGAGAGAGCTGGGGGGGTTCAGCCTGGAGAAGAGAAGGCTCCGGGGAGACCTTCCAGCCCCTTCCAGTCCCTCAAGGGGCTCCAGGAAAGCTGGGGAGGGACTCTGGAGCAGGGAGGGGAGCCATGGGACGAGGGGGAACAGTTTTACACTGGAAGAGGGGAGATTCAGATGAGATCTGAGGAAGAAATTCTTTGCTGTGAGGGTGGTGAGCCCCTGGCCCAGGTTGCCCAGAGAAGCTGTGGCTGCCCCATCCCTGGAGGGGTTCAAGGCCAGGTTGGACGGGGCTTGGAGCAACCTGGGCTGGTGGGAGGTGTCCCTGCCCANTCGCAGCGCCCTCCTTGGGCCCCACGCCCTCCGTGAAGGCCCTGTCCCGACGGATACTCGCCCGACTGACGGCCCTGCCCCGAGCAGCCCCGCGCTGGGCGGCGGGAAGGCCCGGTACCAGCACCACGCGCCGCCGGCCGGGGTGGGGGCGGGGCTCCTGCTCGCCCCGCCCTCTCCGGGCC